>JAJQKT010000058.1:10935000-11496364 GCA_030512225.1 Rauvolfia tetraphylla | reverse complement strand
ATAGCAGTCATGACATTTATGAATAGCTATAAAATGCCATTACTATTTGTAATGCACTTTTATACTTTACCATATTTTCATAAAAATATTCTTCTTCCTTCGTTTTCTTCAATTACCATTCATCAATTGTTTATGGCGATAAAAATGTACTTATAGTTGGGATTGCTGCAGGGCCCATTCAAATATTAGTTTGTTGCTTACTTTTATCAAATTTCATATTTTTAATACTAAAATTTGTTAGATTCAAATGTAATGATAGAGGAGTTTTCAGAAAATTTTGCAATTTCATTTAAGTGATTTTGGAGAGTAGTTATTTTCTCATTCTCTGACTTGGATTTGTAATTCAGTGAAGAGAGGAGTTCAGTTTAGTTTTAGAGTAAATACTCTTATCAATACGTTGCTTCACTGAAGTGTTTGTGTTATTAAGCCATCGGTAGACGAAGAGCGAGTGACAAGATATGCAGGAAATGGAAGATGCAGTAAAATGCTTGCAAAATGAAAGAAGCAAATGAAAGTTATCCGAACATCGACAGTGTAGAAGGCATCAGAGGCATATAATGTTACATAGATCAATTTTCTTTCTTTTCATATTTTAATAAATTGTATAGAGGAAAATGGTTTGCCGAAACCTGGAAGAATTTACTCTCATCTGTGTCCACCAGTCGTTGGGCCCAATGAGTGGGCAGATATGAGTCCACCTCGTGAAACCTCTTCTTGCTTGGGTTCATATAGATCTTCAATAGATAGACAACATTCAAAAGAAGAATTTGATAGATGCATGAACTAAGAGCATGGGTGATGATAGGTACGATGATTTGAAGTTGATTGTCTTACACACAGATCATCCAAACCAAACAGAGGGGCGAGACTTTTCATGGGCTTCATGCTGGTTGCTCAGGCTGATAGATAGATGTAACCTGCAGACAGTTCATTATCTGCCTCCTCTCATACAGGAGCAGGCTGTCGCATATCTTGGTGTAAGATCACATTTCGCATTGCTGGAGGCAGATTTACACATTGGTCGATTGAGATTCACTACTATCTACTATTTTTTTCACATTCTTCTGTGCAGCTTTCACTATACAGTAGAATCGTCTTTGCACAATAATGCATCACCTACGACATTTTTTTCCATATTACTCAACTGTATTCATGGCATCCAGAGGTCAACATCGTGCACCCTCAATTCCTAAACTCTTCATGGTCATTTCAAATACTGAAAATTATTTGCTGCCACCAGAGCGATCATTAATACCTTCTTCTAGTGCATGCTCACGACATTTAAAATACTATCTAGCACCAAATGAACCCACCATAGGCCCCAAGATAAATCTAACATTGTCAGGATGCCTAGCGACTGGCACACTAAGACAAACCCTATTACTAGACAAATAACATTAGGCGCTAATTGCGTCGAAGCCAATGACCAAATTCTCATACTATTTGATAGAAGGTCCGGTAAGGGAATGACTCATACCCCCTTTCAAGCAGTTTAGATAAAAGCAGAAGCATCCAGGAGGACGGGTATGCCGTATCCAACTCCATGGATTTAATTAGCTCATATTCTTCTCTAGAAATATGGTATTTTTTAGTATGCCATAGCTATCTGCCTGTATGAAGTCACTGGATGGATTTGTGTGACTAACAGAGAAGCCAATGATGTTCTATCTTGGGGCCTATAGTGGGTTCATTTGGTTACTGGATAGTGGTTTTTAGGTGTAAAATGAACATGCACTAGAAGAAAGGTAATTAATGATCCTTCTAGTGAAAGCGTAAATCCCAATTTTCAGTGGTTGAAATGACCATGGGAACAATTGAAGGAGTTTTAGGGTTGAGGACTTGGTGTTGATCTGGATGCCATGAATACTGGTTGGGTATTTTAGAAATATGGAAAAAAATGTCAGTAGGTGATGCATTATTATTGCAAAAGACGTTCTACTTTTGTATAATTGAAGCTGCACAAGGAAGATGGTAGAAAAATGGTAGATGGATAGATGAATCTCAATCGATTGTGTGTATCTTCAAAATCTGCCTCAAGCCAAATACCAAGTATGATCATTACACAAGATAATACGACAATTCTCGCACCTAACATGGAGAGGAACAGATAATGGGGTTGGACTGTGTCACACGGGCTCGCATCTATCACCTATCTAATACGAACTATTAGCATGGAAGCCCATAGGAAAAGTCTACTTCTGTTTGGATTTGGATCTGGAATAAGGTATGCTCCAATAAGACTTAATCAACTAAATCCATCAGCTATACACCCTATAAATACTTATACTTTCTTTAGTTCATGCATCTATCAAATTCTTCTTTTAATTATTTGTCCTATCCTATTGAATTCTATATAGACTTAAGCATAAGAGGGTTTTGGAGATTAGTTTCCCACCGTCTGCTTATACATTGTCTCCCAAGGTCCCAACGACAAATTGAAGTTTGGATGGGAATTCGTCTTCCAACAGGACCATTCATTATTTTACTCTATATAGATTTTATTAAAATATGAAAAAGAAAAGAAAATTGATCTAATAGCTTAACATTATATGCACCTTCCTCTCTGATGCCTTCTGCACTTTGGTCTCGTGTTCGGATGGCAATTTTTTTTCATTTTGTATTTTCATTTTGCAAGCTTGTTTTGCTGCATCTTTCCCATTTTTACCTTTTTTTTCTTTATATCTTATCCTCCTTCTTCACGTCCCCCTACACCATGATGGCTTAACATAACTAAACACTTCAGTAGGCAACGTAATTGATAAGAATTATTTACTCTAAAACCTAAACTGAACTCCTCTCTTCCCCTGGATTTTAAATCAAATTAGAGATGAAAGGAAAAACTAACTATACTCCAAAATCCACTAAATGATTGCAAAATTTTCACAAGAAAACTCCTCTAATCATTTACATTTTGGATCTATCAACAAAATTTTTGGAAAGTACAATAAAAATCATAAATTTGATAAAAGAGAAAGTAAGCAACAAGCCCACTTGGTGTATTTGGATTGGGTTTCACAGCGAAATCCAATATAAATTTTTTATTTTTGGATCTCACTTCCCTCTCACAAACAATTGATTGTGTGGGTAGTCATAGAAAAGAGGAAGAAAGGCGAAGGAGGAGGAATATTTTTTTATGTAAAAATATGAAAATAAAAATTATAAAGTGCATTACAAAAATAGTAATATAGCATTTTATAGCTATTCATAAAGTGTCATGACTGCTATTGTCCTGTACATTTCATCAGTGAAAATAGTCGGCTAGGATAATGGCGAGACTGATTCAGTAGAAAAAATCACATATACTAAATACAATTTAATTTAGACTATATACATTACGAAAATTGATTATTTTCTTAAGAATTTTCTCTCTCCTCTCTCTCCCCCCTCCAAAACTATAAATTCAACGAATAACGCATTAAATTGGTAAAAAACAACAAAAATAACTAGCGATTCTATAAAAGATTATTTCAATTTTGAAGTAAAAACTCCCAAAGTCATCAAGCTTAAACCCAAAAATTATAATTTTTTGAAATCTACATGACTTCTGCCACGACATGATGGAAGCCCACATGGAGTTTCGCTATGCGTGGTGGAACTCACCGTTGACTTCTGCCACACATGGGGGAAGTCCACATGGAGTTCCACCAAGCAGTACACTTCAACTTATACCATGTGTGGTGGAAGTCCACTAGATTTTAGAAAATTTTAAATATTATTTTGTTTGTTAAATATTTTTAGTAAAATAAATTATATAATTAATATATTTTATTGTAATACAATTCACAAGTTAAAGTTGTAGTAATTGTGTTATTCACACATAAGTAGCATTGAAGTTTTGTAATCTCGTAACTATTAATAATATTTATTTAACAAAACTCGATACGATGATGGGATTGCAAACTTACTAACGATCAAGATTGCCAAAGCTAGTCAAATACTTGACCAATCTTGATTATGCAATTTGGGAAACAATGAGTCTTTTCATACTTAAGTAATTATTTTATCTTAAAATAATATTTATTAATACAACATATTCATCTAATTAAGTAAAATTTACTACGTGTATAACTCAATAATTATATATTTATTATATAACCAAAAATATTTGTCCAACGTTAGATGGAATTGTAGATTAAGTCATATAAAAAGCCATTAGAATTGATATACGTATTTTTGCATGATAGAAACATACATCTAGGAAATAAAAATAAATATGACCAAGTACAAAAAATAACAAACACAAACAGCTAATAACATCTTATAAAACAAACAATTCACCATTACAAAAGATAAAAAATGAGAATAGGCTAAACATTGTGGTGTTACATTGACAAACCCTCATCAGAGGCAACTACTGCATTCACTCGCTCACGAGTAATATCACGCACCTCGACTATAAAAGCATCTTTTACTCAGTAATCATATGCTTTGGGTTATTCCCATGAACCTGGAGCAGATGATGTATCGTATCCCACCTTTGCAAAACAAGTCACGTTGTAAGAAATAATATCGTTTTCAGTATTGTCAACTAGACAAATAACTAATGTGTGACACTCATCACTGCATATGAGATAGGTGCAAACACGAGTCAAGAAACGTCATTCAGAAGAAGGTCGAAATTCTAAATCTAGATCCTTGAATATTTATTGTTACTTTTTTTTGTAACAAACGAGTTTCAAATTGAGGGTGATTTTTTAGTGTCGGGCTTGCATCCCGTATGGATCCACTACAAACTAACCTTAGTCGCCATATGGGATGTTCTATTAGAAGGGAGAGTTGTGCATTGGCTCACATTTGTAGTAGCTTGATTTAATCTGTTATGTTATTCCAGTGATCCTGCATTTATTTTGTGCTTTTCAAAAATGTGAAGAGTGAAATCTTTTAGTTAATAAGAATTTATGTAATCGAGTTTTGTTGAATAAGTGTTAGTAATAATTGCGAAACTACAAAACTTCAATGTTACTGATGCGTAAATAACATAATTACTACAACTTTAACTTATCAACTATATTACAAAAATATATACTAATTAAATAAGTTATTTCATTAATAGCATTTTTAAAAAATAAAATAAAATAAAATTTAAAAAATTAAAATTTTGTAAAATCTGAGAACTCCCCGACGAGTTTCTTCACATGTGACAAAAGGGGACATGGCGTGTCCATATGAACTTCCGCCATGTCATGGTAGAAGTCATGCAAATTGAAAAAAGTTATAATTTGTAAGTTTAACGTTAATAATTGCAAGAGTTTCTACTTCAAAATTAAGTTAATCTTTTATAGAACTGCTAGTCATTCCGTTGCTTTGGTCCATTTAACGTATTATTTGTTGAATTTGAAGTTTAGAGCAAGGGAGAGAGGGAGAGAGAGAGAGAGGATAGAGGGAGAATCATTAAGAAAATTATTAATTTTTGTTTATATAAAAAATTGAAAACGAAATGAGATTGATAAGCATAGCAAGCATATTTCACTTATGTTCATGCCACAACTTTCGTATTTCTCTCTCCACAACGTCTCTATTTTATTTTAAATTAAAAATTATTAAAATTGAAAATTTTAAAATGAATTCTCTATTTGATTTAAATTTGATACGTTTTAAAGGAACTTTAATGTAATAGGAATAAAATTTATTGATTTTAATAAAATATCACAGCACTAATGAAGCCCAAAGGGAGTTTGCCAAGCCTTGGAGAGGGTCCAAGTAGAGCTCCAAGTAGACCTTCAGTAATATTATGCAAAGCTCCATCTAGTATGTTTTTTTTTTTATTATAATTTATAAATTTCATTATTCAAATTAAAAGCATAAGCATTTTCTATCTAATTGTATTTACGAATGTATTATAAAATTATTATAAGATGAAAAGTTAAAAAATAATCCAACTAAAAATACAAGATTTGTGAAAATAAATTCAAATATGTTTCTAATTTAATATTTTGAATTAAAGAGTTGATCGAGAATATGAATGGGAAAAAAAACTGTATTTGCGTAAAGAAGTGTTTGCTATACCTACAAAAAAATTATTCTGCTTATCAAAAATAAATGAAAATTATGGCTATAAAGCATAATGGGAAAGTAGTTATACGACATTTATAGCCATTTTCCATCAATAAAAATAAAAGAGAATTTTTTAAATGGAATATAAAACAGAAAATCTAAAGGCTACTGAAACATATATTTCTGAATAGGAGTATTTCAGTTTTAAATCTCCAGTCATTATCCATCAATATATAATGCCCGAATTCCACTTCCTTCCTCCTGTTTATGTGCATTTTTGTTTTTTACATTCTTTTTTTTAAAAAAAAAGAATTTTAATTCTATAGAGTGAGAGGTAAAAGGGATGATTGCTCTCATAAAAACATTTCAACATCATTTTTTTACCACCGGAACAAATCACTTTCCTTGTTTCAGATGAAAAGAAATATGGGAAAAAAGAGGTCCATCTTCCGTAACAACTTTGTAAAAAGCTTTTATTATAAATTTAAGCCGTAAATCTCTTTCAAAATATATGCTAATATCTTTCTCTGTTTTTCCTGTTTTTCCGATATACATTATTTTGACAAACAATACCTCCTCGAACATTTGCTCATCCACTAGAACTTGTTCACATCATTTTCCAGAAATAGCTCAGCATTCTCCAAAATAATACACCTAAGAAAATCAAATGAAAAGTTAGAATAAGCTTCCCATCCTCCAGAAAATGTTGAGATATAATCTTTGGCTTTAAAAGGTGAATCTCAGGTGCTAAGCAAACAAAAAAATAAGAAAGGAAAAAACAGTTCATAAAGAATGAATTGTAATATGAGGCTACAACCGGTTATTGAAAGACGACCTAGTGTAGGAGTTAGCATATATTAGGGAAAATATTTATCTGTAGGCTTTGATGACCAGAATTATAGGATCTGTACAATTGCTTGATCTTAAGGATTCTTGTAAGTCTTTCTTTTTATCCTTCTGTAACAAACGTATATTAGGGAAAGTATTGATCTGTAGCCTTGATGATCAGAATTATAGGTTCTGTATAATTGCTTGATATTGTAAGTGTTTCATTTTATCCTCCTGTAACAAACATGTATAGAATTCTTGTAATCAATAGAGTAAGATACATTCAGCAATTTATCAAATTGGTATCAAAGCCAAATTGGCTGTTCTTTCCAATGTTTCTTCTCGAACCCTAGCCGTCACGACCATTTTCTAGAGAAGTTAACAGTGTAATTTCTGGCAGTAAAAAGCTCTCCACTAACAACATCAATAATACCTCTTCGGCAATCCATATTAAATTGGATGGTACTAATTATTGTATTAGGTTTAAAGCTTTGAAGATGCCTATTGGAAGCAGATAGAAAAAGGGCTTTTTACAAGAACAAGAGTTGCACCTACAAAAGATGATCCAAGCCATGACAAGCAGGAGGCTGAAGATGCTTTTGTCGAGTCCTGGCTCATTAACTCCATGACATCACACTTCGTACAGTGTCAAACAGCTAAGGAGGTTTGAGATTCAGTTAAGAAGAGTATCTTGATTTACTTGATTCTTCTCAAGTCTATAAAAGCATGAAGATGCCCTTCAATTACATTAGGATGGTCGGCCTCCCGCATCCTACAACAACAATTTGAACTCAATTTCCATAGAACTTGGATATCAAAGGCTCACATGCTTGACTAATATTCAGAAATAAAGAAAGCATATTGCTGAGAAGCAAGTTTACATATTTCTTGCAAGCACAGATCATAATTTAGATAAGTTAGTAGTGTTGGTTTGGCAACTTCCCGCTCAACAAGCCTGGAAGAAGCCTATTCAGAGGTTCATCATGAAGCATGGAGATAAGTCACCATGGGAACAGAAACCCATTTACAGGCTTCAGCTTTAGCTGTCAATAAGAACACCCCAAAAGCTTCTACTCATTATTGTACTCATCGCAATAGCACAACACATATAGTTGATGTTTGCTAGAAGAGGCTATCCGAAGTGGTATAAGCTAAGCAAGCCGAGAGAAAAATGAAGACATCCCCTCAACCGGCCCTCTTAATACTTCTCTGTTTTCTGCTTCTCGTGTATCTTGCATGTCTTCTCAATTAGATCATTCCAGTGTAACTTTCGCTACTTCCGCTTCTAATACTTAGGTCATTGATTCCGGAGTCCACTGGTCATATGACTGGTAATATTTCTATACTCAACTCTCTAACCTTTCCTAGCCTGTTCAAGTTGCAAATGGGACATCTATGCAAATTACAATGTCTGGGAATGCCTCACTTTCTCTACCGCATTACCTGACCACCAAGTCTCTCCACTACTTTTCTATAATAAGATTTGCCAATAATCTTACTTATTTTGATACCTTTCATTCTACTCGTAGAACAATATAATTGAAGATGATGATTGGCATTGGTAAGGAAAGAGGATGTCTATACAACTTTGAAGGGCTCCAACCTGAACTGTGTTTTGCAAGTAGGGAAAGGAACGTCTGACAGAGAAAGGAGTCCTTTATGCCACTTCTCAAAAGCATATCTTTTCCAAGTTTTGCAATGTTTCTGCTTCTAGTTTAAGATGTGAATAACAACGTACTTATGCCAAAAATCCGTTGTGTTCTTTTTCAAAGTCAGTTTTAACATAAGTTTTCTTCATTTTTTTCAGGCAAGGCCTGAGGGCGTTTTCTACTCCATCTACTTTTTCAACTGCTATATTTTTTTATCAACTGCATCAGCATGCCTCCTCATATCATCAGTTTTCAAACTTCTTGAGAATGTTATCACAATTCACTCTATGCCCTCTGCTCTAGATATTTGCCCTAACCAAAGGTTTTTTTCTTGTGTGTGTTATGTCTGTGTGCACCCTATGGTTTTTTTGTGTCATTATGCTAGTGTACACTCTCTTCATAGGAATAAGCTTGGCACGCATGCTCTTAAGTCTGTCTTTCTTGGTTACTCTAATTCTGAAAAAGGCTACAAGCATCATCCTACAGGGAAAATATTATGCATCCATGGATGCCCAATTTTGGAGCACGTGTCTTATTTTTCTGAAGATGTACCTATTGTTCCTCGTCAAGGGAGAATAATAGCAAGGAAGAGTAACGGTTATTGTTTGAAGAGGAGGTCGTGGATTACAAATAAGGGAGGACAGAGGATTCACCCGGGATGAGAAATAATGAACCTATAGATAATTCAAGCTTTCATGAGAAAAGAGTCCAAGATGGAAAACCAGCCTTGTTACTACAAAAAGGCTACACAAGAAGAAACAAGGCCCCGCTTGATGATACTACATGTCATCCAATGACACTTCCAAAATTAATTCTATGATAGGCGATTATCCCACTTTAACTTTACAAATTGATTCTGATCATGAAACTTCACAAAGGTTATGGCAAGTTCTACAATGAATCCTCAAGTTGAAGTTTGTGATGGGAGATATCCCCTTCGTGAACAAAAAGAACTTGATAGGTCAGGTTTCTCCATATGAGTTTCTAATAATTTTTTATCACTTCTTTTATTTTATTTCTTATCATCATCTGTGCTTTTACCCTTCTAGTTGTCTATTGTATCCATTCCAAGTCATTTGCATTTGGAAGAAGCCTTTGTATCCTAAGGGAAAGCCCTAAATAAGAACTCAATACCTAAAGAAAAGAAGACTAAGGAGAAGTGGGTGCTTACTGTGAAGATGAAACAGCTGGGATGGTTAAAAGGAAAAAGCCTGGACTAATTGTGAAGCATTACACTCAAACTTACAGAATCGGATATCAAGGCACCTCTTTCCTTATGGCTAAGATGAACATTATTTGTCATTCTATCTCCTGCTGTCAAATTTGGTTGGCCGCTATGCAAGTCGATAAAGAGTGCTTTCTTCATGGCGAACTAACAAAGGAGTTTATATGAATCCTCCTCCAAGGTTTGCACCTGGAGAAGGTAAAGTTTCCAAGCTGAAAAAGGCACTATATGGGAGGACATAGTTGCTAAGAGCATAGTTTGGCAAATTAAGCTACTCCATAAAGAATATACGGTTTTAAGCAGGCTTCAGCAGATCAGACACTTTTATAGAGAGATCACAAAGATGTTTACCTTGCATATGGTTTATCTTGATGATATGATTGTTACAGATTACAACAATAGTGAGATAAAGAAGCTTCAGAGTATCTAACCAAAGAATTTGAGATGAAGGATTTGGAGGCTCTAAAATACTTCTTGGCCATTGAAGTGTCTCAGCCGAAGCAAGGACCCTTTAATCTCCCAAAGGAAGTATACACTGGATCACTTGGCTGAAACTGGTAAATTTGCTCGTGAACCAGTAAATACTCCTGTTGAAGTGAACCACGGTCTATCTTTCCTAATCAGTCTACAGCCAGTAACGAAGGAAATTGATTTTATTTAGCCCACATTAGGCATAACTTAATATATGCAGTTAGTGTTGTGAGTCATTTTATATATAATCCTAGCGATCAGCACATGATGAATGCAGTAAATTGTATTCTAGCATACTTGAAATCTTCTCCAGGTAAAGGAATAATGTTCTCCACACGTAGATAATATAGGATACATCGAGTCAGGCTTTGCTGGCTCTAAATTGACAGAAAGTCTACTTCAGGGTATGTATGAGTTGTTGGAGGTAATCCGTTGGAGGTACTTCAGCGTATGCATCCTTCTCTTCATCATGCGACCACAGCATACTTAGCTAAGAATTCTCTAGTGAGCTTAAGTCTGGTCCAAGGAAACCTATGGTACTTTTTTTGTGAAAACAGAGCATCTATTGAGATTACCATTAATCAAGTATAGCATGACCAAACTACACATAGTGAACTCAATAGAAACCAGATCAAGGATAAAACCATATCCTATTTCTTACATTAATAGTGAAGATCAACTAACGGATATGATGTGTCATGCCACTGCAAGTGGGTAAGTCTCTACAGGTCACTGTACACGCATGTGCACCATGTATGCTCCAACTTGAGGGCCAGAGTTAGCATGGTAAGTCAAATATATGATCTTAGCATTAATTATCAGATTACACATTATGTATAATTGCTCAATCTTAGGAATTCTCATAAATCTTTCTTATTATCCTTTGTGCCAAACCTGCATATAAGTCCTGTAGAATAAGATGCATAAATACTCAGCCATTTATCAATTATGGACATGCACAACCAAGAACATGTTTACGCATACATAGGTGCACACACATGTACATAATGCATGCATCACGTGTATCACAAAAAATGTTAAAGATCTTGACCTATTACAAAGCACTCCGGGATGCCTATTACGGTAGAATAAATAATCGAGGCATCAATCCAGCTACTGAGAACTAGTTTGTTAGAAAAAGCAACAAACAAGACGACATACTTGCACTCAGATGCCCATGTACATAGTCTGTGAGGGTGCAGGTTTGTAGTAAGGCAAATTGAAAATCTTGGCTGTCTTTTGCAAAGCCTACACGTTCATCTAGGTCTGAATAGCAATATTTTGATCCAAAATGCAAACTGCAGAAGGATCAATGACTTATAAAAGAAGTATATTACACATGTATCTTTAAAAATTCTAAAACCATTTTAGCTAAGCTTGGTGCTTAAGTATCACAGGAAATCTTTAGCTCAGTCATAGCGGAACAAGAAGAGGAAAGTGCAACCAATTGCTGGTATTTCAAACATGTGAATAAAAGAAAAAGGGTGTAATTTGAGTGGTTTACAACTTTAACATTTTTGGCGACTGATTTTGATATTCTAAAGTTCTTTTATGACATCAGTTTGAAATGTGAAAGGGAATTAATTGAAGGGAAAAGAAGCCTGAATAGGTTTTTTCTTCCTTGCAGACTGCAGTAACTGTGTCCAATTCTAATATACTCCCTCCGTCCCATTTTATTTGACAATGTTTGACCGGGCACAGAATTTCATGTAAAAGTTTGAATTGTATTATAAAAATAATATATTATAATAAAAAATAAAAAAATATGTGGGTCAGCAGATACTTTATGTCAAATCTATATATAAAAATAATATATAATAAGATTAATAGTTGATTAATCATATAAAATATATTAAAATGTTTCCTTTTATGGAAAGTGCCAATTATTTTGGGACGTTCCAATACAGTAAGAAGGTCAAATGAAATGGCACAGAGGGAGTATTACAAAAGATCATAAAATTACACGTTGAGTAGAAGCTCTAGATTGTTCATTTTGAGTTAAATAACTCCATTTTGGATTATTGTATCAAATAGAAGGAAAAATCATGTGATGCAACCAAAAGAAGAAAAAAAGATACTCCCTCCGTTTCAATATATAAGGCCTTTTGGCTATTTTTACATAGATTAAAGAAAAAGAAAATAAAGGATATTTTTTCTATTATATCCTTAACTAATTCCACTCATATAATAGAAAATGGGGATATTTTTTCTATTATATCCTTAACTAATTCCACTCATATAATAGAAAATGGGAGAATTATATTTATGGTGAGGATAACTATAGAAAAATAATCCTTTAAATTCGCAAAAGGCCAAACATTTTGGGAAGGGAGAAAATGGCTAAAATATATTTTGAAAATGGAGGGAGTATCAGATTAAGCTGAATACACCATACCTTGATATCTCTATTAGCCTGTCCCACAAACAGTTTTCCCTTGCCAGTATATCATAGATGTTATTACAGAATCAGTAGAAATAGATCCCATCAGGATGGCCTCTAATTCATCTCCATCTCTGGACAGCTCCTACAAAATTAAGGGTATTGTTGCAAAGTCAGTAGGTGATCAAAAGCAAGAAAATTAAAAGTTTTCAACTGATGAAGCTTAAGCTGACTTGCCAACAGATCATATTTTTCAGTGTCAGTAATTAGGAGGGAGAGAATAATTTCATTATAGCATGTAAAAGCAAATTCAAATTTGAGATGCCAAATATCCTTAAACAGTCATATTCAGATAAGCAAAACAACAGTCTGCAGAAAAGCCAAGTTCAGTAAAGGAATCTTCCAATGATAATTAGTTACAATTTACATTCAATTGTTTCTGAGTGATTTTTTTTCTTTTTAAGCAAATTTACCTTCATATTGATGGTCATGTCCCAACCCCCAGAGAAAAGCCATTTCCCCATCTTGCAGAGAGACATTACAGCACCATTATGAACTTCTCTGGAACTCAAAAGCTCATTATTGTACCAGATCTGTAAAATTTAAACTAGGCATTAGATAGAACAACAAATAGTCCTTTATTAAATGGTGTTAACAGAAATGAAGTATCGATCTTAAGTGGTCTGCCTATTACTCAATATTAAAGGGAATATTGATCATAGAAACAAAGTTGATTTGAGTAACAATATCCTTAATGTCACATACAGTAAGTTATACTGGAAATTTTAAGTATTGAATATGAACAGTCAGAGTAACCATATCTTCCTCTGAGTGGAAAGATACATTACCTTGATGGAACCATTCTCATGAGCCACAACCAGCAGATTATCATCAACAGCAACAGACAAGATAGAGCTTAAGTTTCCCACGATGTCCTCCCCTAGTATTGCCAAAGGATTGTGGTCATCTAGAGACCATAATCTAACAGTCCCATCCCAGCTTCCACTATACAGAGTCCCATTGCTAACTACTAAGGAAGACACTACTGATTTGTGACCCGTCATGGTGCAAGTTAAAGTGTAATCCTGAAGAAAATCAAAACACATCATGCGTATAATTTCAGCTTATTGCATAAAATACACCAGCATAGATTAGGGCATTGCCTGCAGTGACCAAGCTTTGATTGACCTGTCACCACTGCCAGTATAAAGGTATTGGGTCCCGGAAATAGCTAGGGCATGGATACCACTGTAGCGCCAATCCTTTGGCTCAAACAATTTCTTCCTTGGTGTTAGATCCAGTGGACTTTTTGCTCCCCAGATACAAATGACACCTCCTTTATCAGCACTTATACATAATGGTTCTCCTCCATCCACAAAAATAACTGCTGTAACTCTATCTTCATGACCTTTAAAAGAATGTACATGGGAAAAATCCTGCAAGAACAGTGCAACGAGCCCAAGGAAAACAGAGTTATATTTTTTAATCAAAATATTCGTAAAATAAGTACATTGGATATTTATTAGAACTAATATCATGTACTGAACTTTTTATTTAGCTTTTTTTTGTAAACTAATACATTCTTTTTGTGATGATAAGAAGATAAATTGTATTCTTTAAAATTTGTTTAATTATTCTTCTGATGATATTTTAAAATAATTCATATTTTGACTAATTATCTAAACTATTTTGTGTGGGTTATATAGTGTATTTTTTCATCTTATGTGCGATTATATTTTGGACTTTTTTAAAATAATATTAGTATTTGGGATTTTCAATTAGCATATTTTCTTTGTCATGTATCATGTTAGTTTCTTTTGTTAAATAATAGTGTACACTTTATTTTTCCTTTTTCGTAATGAGATTGAAGTGTATTTTTCATCATTCATTTAATTACTTTCATGGCATTCATATAAGATACATATTTGACTAATTATAAGAGAAACTAGTTCATGGATGTCAAATGGCCTTTTTTTAGTCAAATTCTATTCTGTTTTGAACTTTCCATAAATTATATTGGTATTTCAGCTATAAAATTTGAAGAATTACTCTCTATGTCTCTCCCCTCACCCCCTCTCCCACTCCCTCTCCCTCTCCCTCTCCCTCCTCCCCCTCTCTCCCTCCCCCTCTCCCTCCCCCTCTCCCTCCCTCTCTCATAATAGCAGTGAATGGATTGTACTTTTTACTATTTATTTTATTATTTTGATGATACTCCAATCAAATACATGTTTTTATTACTTATATTAAACAATTTCACGGTGTTTATAAACTCTATTTTTATATCTTATGCCGTTATATTTTTAAAATTTTCTTAAATTATATTAGCATTTGAAACTTTTAATTACCATGTTTATTACTAGTGGAGATTTAGTTTTCTATAAAATAAAAATGTCCTTTTCTATTACACTCATTTAAAAAATAATCTTTGCAGCGATAGGGGTTCAAGTGCATTTTCCACTCCTTATTTAATTATTTTGATAACATTCGGATAAGATATATTTTTTTATTAATTTTATTAAACGCATCAGGTACCAATATATATATATATATATATATATATATATATATATACAGTTTCTTATAAAATAACTATGTTCTTTTTTTCTAATTATTTTAACTTATTTAATTTCACTTTATAATATTTCAATTGATACATAATTTTATTAATGATATAAACTATTTCAATGAGGTTATTTTTTATTTTCCTGAAAATATTTATATTTTTTCCTAATAATATTATTTTGCATATACACATATACTCATTGAACAAATAACTCTCAGAAATTAATTATTTCTCTCATTATTACACTCAATGTAAATTTTATTACACCTCAATGTAACTCACTTGTTCTAATTAGAATTGTAACTCTCACCTTATTGTAATTGTTTCTCACCCCTCCTCAATGTAATTTTTATTAATTTCAAGAACTCGTTTTTTTTGGTAAATATCTAATGTTATTAAGTGTAAATATTAACTATGCACTGGACCATATGCATACATCCAATGATAGGAAGAACGGAGAAGTTAACGGATTTTTGTTAAGTCAATGGTTAATTTTGCACTATATGCATCATAAACAGCACTGGTTTACTTGCCACTATTTTCCTTTGCTTTTTTGTCACAAATCTAAGCGAGACAATGCCCACCATTAGAGGTCCCCCTGTAATATGCTTCATGTCTCCAGAATATGTATAAGTAGGCCATTAATCAAATGTAATTGTTATAATCATTGTTATTATAGGACAACAAAAATAGGAAGATTCACTTGTGAAGCTATTATTATCTTAAGCTTCTTTTTCTCTTCAATCGTCCAAAACAACCAATGTAATCTCATATATAATATAAGACTTAGGAGTATTTTAGGCAATCCAAAAAAGGAAAAAATAACTAAGTTTCAATCCCCATGACCCTCAGTCACACTTTTAGTATAGCATACATGCATACATACATATCTGTGTGTGTGTGTGTGAATGTATGTATAGATTAAAATAATCTTTACCTATGCCATTGTTAATCCCAATATATATATTGGTTTCTTATTTATTTTCTCTAATTGCTGAGTTCTTTAGTTAATATCAAACTCATTACCACCACCAAGAGAAACAAACATGTAGCTTAATCTTACAAGCTATCAAAGAAAAGCAAATCTAACCTCAGAAGATTCACTAAACATAGGGCACTTTGTATCTTTCCAGAATTTTTTTGTATCTTTAGGTTCATACTAGAAGCACAGCTACTTTGCTTTTTATCTTTGGGTTCTCTGCATAAGTCTATCCAATCAATGATATTAACCATTACATGCCTATTCATTGTTAAATGATGGCTTGAAATCCCCTGTTTAGTTATTTCTTATTATTAGAGAACAAAAACTGAATGTTGTATGCGTAGAAGAGTTGCTTCACATAACGAAGGGCAAATTTTTGTGCAACCTTTTAATTCATGTTTTCAATTGTTTGAGAAACTCAAATCAATTTCAATCTAGCATTTGAGCTTGTTGGCTTATTACCTTACTAGTCAAATTAGCCATAAAATTTCTTTTCAGTTTTATCTTCCATCAACTAGGACAATCTGTTACTTACAGCTAGCAATTAATTTTGCCTGCGAGCTTCAAACCTTATATTGGCATATGATATCATCTAGTTCAATATACACTTTAGAGAAGTGTTTCACTCTTTACCTGTAAGGACCATACATTGACTATTTTATCATGCGAGGAGCTGAAGAGAAAACCACCTATACAGAAAGGAAAAAGAAGAAGGCACATATTCAAGCTGAATGCTAAAATGAGAAACAAAATAAGAAAGCGAAATAAATAAATAATGCTGATAAAATAAGTAAATATTACTCTTCCCTCTATATAAGGACCACATTTAAACATTATGAAAGAAGATAAAAACAGGATGTATAAACAACAAATTAGCATATTTGCAGGCAAAACAGTTAAAGGATCTTTTACTAATACTAGGAATTAAAAAATGTAAGTGAAACTTCAAGCACATAACTAAGCTCTGTAGCCTATAAATTGATACGGCTACAGATGATCAAATAGAATTTGACAAATAAATTTAGATCATTCCTGTTCGGAGGTTAAGTAAATGACTGTGGTCTGAGTCTGAATACTAATTCATTTACAAAACGAGCTGAACGTAAGCATGGTTAAGCAACAGGAGACAATTTATGAGAAACTCATACAGAAAAATATTTTAATAGGATGCAAAATATCATTATTAAAATATTTGTACAAAAAAGTAAATAGATAGATCAATAATTGAATGTCCAAATTCAAAGAAGCTACAATACTAAAAAAGAGAGAAAATATTGGGAGTTTCAAATCAGATCCAAAGGCGATGGTTCTTTCAAGTGATACAAGGTTCAGAAAACATAGTATGTACCAAGTAAAATAGTCCTTGACGTGACACGATCCATGACTTTGTTCATTCGTTAAAATAGCCAAGCAAGCAGTGCACTTGATTGTTTTATATGCTAACAAGGAAGTACAAATTGCAACATAATCTAGAGAACAAACTTTTTTCCTGTGAAATAAAGGATTTTATTGATAAGCCTAGATTAAGTAGTCTATAATATATTTCTTTAGGCATATAGTACTCTTACAATCCGAGTACGGAATTATCTTCAACGAAAATCTTGAACACCTATGTTCATGTCTGGATTGGCTCATTTACTCCCTGAATATATTAGATATAAATGATTTTAGCCAAATGAAAAACTTTCTTCCTGAGTCTTCATTTGTTTTGGTTTTGGCAAGGGAATACAGAACAAGGGAGAACTAAGTACCTTCTATACCTATTACCCAATTATTTCAGACATACTGATATCAACTGAGTCTAGCAATTAATATCCAAAGCAATCAAATCAAATGCCAATACCAGAGAAAAAAAATTTCCTACAGAAAAAATAAGTGATGAGGCTGCACACAGAGCTGCATCCATGAATTAAAAGAGCAGACATTAGTTGAAATTTTTACCTCCAACATCTAATCCTGTTATAGAATCAAGATGACCCTTCAGATCATTGCATTTGATATTGCCACTGGTGAGGCCTTCAACAACATCTCTGTCAACAATTGATCCCTCAATTCGACCAACAGCTATGCCACCATTTTCATTCTTTTCCACCAAGGCATCTGATATCTTTCTTTCTTTACCTTTTTCAGTCTTAATTACACTTTGACAAAGATTTCCTAAAATTATAAAGTGAGATGAATTCTGGCTCAGTAGTTCTAGCTCTGACTGAAATACTGAATGGAATTCTGGTTTAACAATCAACTCGCTTATGTATTTCCTCAAATCAGTTACCAGCGGACGATTTCCTGGATTGAAACTTAAACAATCGCACAGAATCTCCTTTAGAGACACAAATTCTGAACCCAATCTACCTTCTAGCAAAGCGACAATTCTCTCCATCCAACCATTGTAAAAGTAAACATAATCAAAATTCTCTTGATCAATCATTGCAGCAAAATAGCTGCAATAATAACTATGAATTTCATCAGCAAATAACTTTCCAACAAGAAGCGAAATAAGCACACAAGCTAATGACCAAGTATCCGATGTATATCCAACTTCATATTTCAAAGTCCCACCCCGCAACTCAACTCCTTTCTTTGTTAACAACCTCAAAAGCACCTCTGGGCTAACAAAGACATAGTTTTGCAGTTCCAAAGTTTCCAAAATCATTGCTTCCATGTCTTCAGTTCTATTAATTATCAAACAAAATCCCCTACCCACCTTCAACAACTCACCAATATCAACAAAAACACGGCCAAAATGATTGAAAGAGAAACAGGACAAACTCACACAGCCAACCACAAATCCTTCAACATGCAAATCATTCACTACTTCACATATTTCCATACCAAGCATCGCAAACCCAACCATTTCTCTAATCTGCACCTGTGGACGTGCCAAGTTTCCCAAAAATCCATTTTTAAGGTCCTGTATACACTTCACTAGGCAGCCACTAAACCCCTTAGTTGCCATATACACACAGTCATCTTCATCACACCAAAATCCATAAATTATTCCAACTCTGTTAATTCTTGAACTTGCATTTAAGATCAAACTAAGTTCATTAATCTCACTCTCTTTCATTAAGTACAAGACCCTCAGTACTTTTACTTCATAACTGAACTTAAATTTAGAAGAATTATGACATACTGATCCCTCTTTTTCTTCTTGCTTTTCACCAAAAGCTCCAATTTTAACCAGACCTACCTTCTCATTTTCCTTCAAAATACACCTGTAATAACTAGTTATAAGACTACCAGAAATCTTCCCAGAATATGAGGAGAAAAGTTCATCACATTTAGAATTTGTTTCTATCATAATAGAGTCTTTTGGGATCACCCAATTCTTCCATTTCAAATAAAAATCATGAGACCACAAATTGGGCATGAATGGAATATCACTGACCTTGTTTTCAGCTGATGGAAGTGGTGATCTTGGAATAACCTTTTGGAATCCTTTAGTGTGGCTTTGAAGCGAAGAAGAGAGGCGGAGGAGTTCAATGTTCTTGGGTAGGAACGAAGGACAACTGGGTAACTTCACAAGCTGAGTGCAAGAGGGGCAGCAAATGGTGCTTGGGAAGGGGTTAGGGAGCTGAGAAAGACAAGCTTCACAGGTTGAGTGCCCACAAGAGAGGACTCGGGGGACAGCAGAAAGAGTATCATATTGACCCAAGCAAACAGGGCATTCTGGTGGTTCTGGCAGCTCCATCATCTGTCTCCAATGATTCACACTCGTAGCCAGTTTGAATTTGTAATTCTTGTAGGAGTATATTACAATTAGGCCCTGCAGGTTTTAGAATTTATGTTTCATCAGTATCAACAAAAATGTATATATAGGCCCATCAAGCACATTAGCATTTAAGCAAGGGGAGAAGATTATGCATGCAGCATGTGATACATGAAACTCATACTCTCTATCTTTAAACTGATTCAGTCATTTGACAAACAGTATCTGGAACTTACATTATTTTTCTTAATCATTTGGCCGACATTCTAGGATCAAGAACGACTCTTTCCTCTATCTTATCTGCTTTCTCACAATATTTTTCTAATTATCAAAGGACCTAAACCAATATGTCAGTCCCTATCTATCTCCTCTCTCCTTTCTTTACTTTTTCTACTTTTTCTTTTCCCCGTATCATTGTAATGTTTCAAGGTACAAATATTCTCGTTTATGAGTTAACATCCACAATCATTCTCCATCGATCTCTACTGTTCAAGACTTTCTAACTTCATTCAGATCCATTCTATATATACCGCACTGCATATGTCATCCCTTCCCAACAAAATCCTTAACTCCAAGTGGCGCAAAACAAGCACAACAAAGAAGGAAATTAATACAGGTTCCATAATTGAGATTACTAGTTCCATACCGCAAGAAATGGGCAATGTTTTGTACTAATCTGAATTCTTAGACCTTTATGACTCTTAAAACCACGGCTGAATTTTCTGCTCATCTAGGACTTAAAACCGCAACTTTTCGGTTCATTGGGATTACTTTACCAGTTGCTCTCTGTAAAATTATCAAGTATCACAACCATAAGTCATACTATAATCAATTTCCAAACTTTCGAAGTTCTCTTAGAAAAAAAGAACAAAAAGAATCCAAAACAAGAAACGAAATTTGATATAGCAAAAGAATAGAATTCACATAAATACATACATTACTTCTTTTGCTGAAAACTTCTTTAAGCTCCGGAATTCACGATCCTTTGAAAACAATGACTTTTTCCGGGTACACCGAGAAACTTCTTCGTCTTCAAGTTGTATTCCTTGGAAACAAAGCGGCAAATGAAGCCGATTGGCGAGGGCGGGGAGTAGGGATTATAGGTAAAGGGATGTCAACGATTACATCCTGAAATAATCCAGCAAAAAAAAAAACGTACACCCTTAAACATTTATAATTTTGTTTTAATTAAAAAACTGGATTACAACCTTATAAAATCGCCATTATTATATATATATTTTTATGAAATTAATATTGTGAATGTCCATTATATGATATCAAAAAGGTAATTTAATATCAGAATTATCAAAGAGGTAATCTAAATTCAGGTACCTGAAAAGTTTGATAATGATAAAATCTCAATATGATTAGGAAATATTAGAATTGCACAAATATATGACGTCAATAATATTAATGCGCATAATATATTGATTTAGAATGAGGATTTCCAAATCGAGGTCTGCAGACTCGAAATGATAAAGCTCGCATGAAAAATATGAAATGTTTAAACTATTTACAAGTACACTTGAAGTGTACATGTATTCCCAGCATGAATTATACACATGAAGTGTAATCCCAAAGAGATAGCAATTAATATTTACTTATAAAATGTGAATTATAAAAGTGAATATTTGGCATGAGTTATGGTATATGATTCTTCGTAAGACCTGTCACTGTTAACAAAGAAATATATTTCTAGTGGTGGATAAAACAGTGTATGATAATACTTAAAATATGTTATATTTGTTATCATTAGATAATGATACATATACTTGAAGTTCCTGATGGACTCGATATGCTTGAAGCAAATAATTGTTCCTGTAGAACATAATGAGATTTTCTTAGTGAATTTTTATTAAAAGAATGATCGAGTATGTCCATATATGTAGAAATTATATACGTAGTTATACTTGCTATATGTATTTCTTTATCAAAATATATCCTTATTATACAATCTATTGATTGGTCTAGTGTTCCCATATTAGGGGGAGAAAATCATCAATTAAAAGAGGATATCATTTATGACTTTTATTATCTTGATCTATGCACAATGATTAATAAACTGGAAGTTCAAAATATTATTTATTTGCATAAAATTACATATTGATTGTTTCTCTAACTCATGTAGAGTTAGTCAATATAATATTCAACTTATAGATATTCTTATTTGCATAGATGTCCCAACATGACAAATATATGAATTCTGTAGTCATATGATTTTGATACATGCCTGAAGCGGGATTGATCTCTTGATAAATTCTCAAAAGAGAAAATGATTTGATGATCAAGATATTTTTCCTAAAGAATTTAGAGGAGCAAGTATTGTGATCAACATTTTGAAAAGTCAACATTTTGTTTTGATTGAACATCCTAAAGATGTATCATATGGACATAGCATATCAATGGTCATTGGGTTATTATTGTGAGATCCTTTATATCTATTAAAGGATATTGAAGAACTCTTTGGTCCTGAAATACCATAACTCTGCAATATAAAGCATAAATATACTTGTCTATATGCAAGTAGATATCTATTCTAGTTCTTCTCTACCCAATAAATTTTAAAATGGCATTAAACTTGCCTTTTGATATCTCTTTGAGATAGTTTATCTCGAATATTGAGAAAATTTAACTCCTGTTGAGATGGATATGTAAGGTATAAGTTACCTATATGATCCACAAAATCATGCATTTATAGGTATGTGTTGATTATAACAGCCACATCTTCAACTCATATTGAAGAAATAGAAATTCATGATGTTGGTTGAGAATATGTGTGATCATGATTAATGTATTCGAGATAAATCTATATCATCTAAGAAGGAATTCCAACTATATTGTTGGATGATAATAAAGTTTGTAATATATCTAAGGAGATATTGTAAGCATATTTTTACTCACAAGCTCCGGAAGAGATGTGATATTAATGTGTATTGAATTTGATCATTTGATTATTTGACAAATCTATTCACTAAGACCTTACCAATTGCAATATTTGATTGGAAAGCATTGATTAAGAAATCTCAAAAGATTATCTCATCAGGGGGAGTAAGTATGGCATAAAGAGTAGTATACTCTTTTTCCTTTACTAGAGTTTTTCCCATTGGATTTTTTTATCTAGTAAGGTTTTAACGAGGCATACTCTTATGCAATGGACATCCAAGGGGGGTGTTATGAAATTAATATTGTGAATATCCATTATCTGATATCAAAGAGGTAATCCAATATCAGAGCTATAAAGATACTCCAACTATCCATAAGATAGATGTGAGAGTTCTATCATATCTTTTATTAGTAATATGATTTGTCTTCTGATTACCCTCTACCTCTTCTTATTGAGATATACCCCTGGACCCTATAAATAGGATTTAGACTAATGTATTGGATACACTCATTCATTGATTGATTTACTCTCAGAGAATCAATAAAGCTCTTGTGTTCTTTATCTCTATAGTTTTCTCCTATTATCTATATTATAGCCTCTTTATTAAGTTCTCTATATATAGTATTACGATTTCGTTGTGTCAACGACGATTTATCATGCTAACAAATTCATAACATATATATATATATATATATATATATATATATATATATATATATATATATATATATATATATATAATAGAAGTTACAAATTATAATATTCATTTTTTTATAAATTACTATCCTTATTACCTTTATTTTCTTAGAGAACATGAAAGTATAAGAGAAATTATTTAAGTTATAAAGAAACCTACTAATAATCTATTATGGGAATGACCATTTTAACTCTATAAGTAAGAGCATGTAAGAGTGTAGATTTTTGGTAAAAAACTCTCAATAAAATTTTAATTTTTATATTTTTTGTATTTTTTCTTTTTCTCTTTTAATATAGTTCAAAATCTTCTTTATTTTTATTTTATATTTAATTTTGTGTCTATTGCAACTAAATTTAATAATATGTTATAAATGCGAGTCTCTATCACTAAAGTTTTAAAATTTATTCCATATAAAAAAAGTCAATTTTCCATCTTTGATTTTTCATGCCAAACCTTACAAAACTCGAATTTTTTCTCTTAATATTTCTAGAAAAAACTATTTGTCACAGACATTAGATGCTCAAATTCATCTAAATGCAATGGATCTAGTAGACACCATTGTAGAAAATAATGGGGTCATCATTTCAAAATAGCATAAAATCCATGATCGTTCTCTGCCAATATCTCCATGAAGATCTAAAGATGAAATATCTTGCTATGAGAGATCCATTTCTTTTGTGTAATGATCTAAAAGAAAGAGTTGACCACTAAAAAATGACCATTCTACCAAAAGAACAATATGATTGGATGTATTTACAGCTACAAGATTTTATATATGTAAATGAGTATAACTCCACAACATTTAAAATTGCATGTCAATTAAAATCAAATAAAAAGGCCTATAGAGTTTATAAAAAAAGATCATTATGTGTTGAGGGAACCATTCATGCGACTTTTGATGAATGTAACATTTACCTTGAAAGAAGAAATGAAGATGATGTAGGTATCTCAATGATTGATAATCAAACTCATCATTTAATTTTTGTTAAACACATCTTTTGTTATTTGATTAATACACATGACTATGGCCTTTGGTTTTCAAAATCTTCATCTTTTGATCTTATTGAATATTCAGATGCTGATTTTGCCAGATGTAAAGTTGAGTATAAATGTAGTAGTGGTCATTGTCAATTTCTTGGTAGTTGTCTTGTGTCTTGGTACAATAAAAAACAAGCATGTGTTTCTTTGAATTTGTGGAGTAAGTGATATTGGAGCAAGGTATTTTTCTTTGGGACAACACTGTTATATCCGTGAGCTATTTAACAGTGAAAGATTTGAAGAGGCTTTTACAAATGGTAGAAAATTTAGGTCCATTAAAGAAAAGGAAACCAAAGCTTTTGATGCTAGAGGAAGAGTTATGCATCATATGATAACAACCATGATTATTCCTAATTTTGGACAAATAATTTGTTGGAAATATACATATAGTGATTATGCTTGCTTTGCATGAGCATAGGATATTAAATATTGGGTATATGGCATTGAAGCATATGTTTAGTGCTAGAAAAACAGCCAACAAAGCCTTACCATATGGAAGATTATTAACAAGAATTTTCAAATATTTCCAAATCAAAATTCCTGTTAGAGGACTAGCTTTCAAAAGATGACAAATCTATACTAATGACTCTCTTAGAAGGATGCAATTAGTTCTTGATGAAGATGGTGTATGGAGAACTAAAAGAGAAACTCCTTCAAAAAGAGAATAATTTGAAGCCAGTGAGGAAACTAAGGAAGAAGAAAATGCAGCAGAAAAGTGGGAAAGGGAAACGAAAATAAAGAGGAGACATGATTCATCAAGTGAGGGGGAGCAACCTTCCTCCAAGAGAAGACTTTTTGAAGAAGTGCCTACTCCTCAGTCACATCCTAATATTGGAGAAACTCCTAGTGGTGAAGGGATTCCAAGAAGCCTTGAACAACCACATCAAGGAAATGGAGAAAATGTATAAATTCTTTGAAACTTTTGCTCCTATGGTTCTTAGAAAATTAGATGGTTTAGAAAATAGAGTGAAGCACATAGAGGACATTTTGATGAGAAATGCTCAAAGTGGTGAAGGATCCTCTAAAACTCAAGAAAGAGAAGAAATAGATGATGATAAGAGAGATGAGGAAGACAAGAACAAGGAAGAAGATAAAGATGATAACAGTGATAATGATGATGATAATGATGATGATGACCAAGGAAATGACGGTGAGCAAGCTGTGGAGTCACAAAAAGAAGATCAAGGAGACCAGTAAGCTGGAATTAGCCAAGAAGGAAGTATAATTGCAAGAGCTGAAATGACAACACCATCCAACCCAACATTCAGCCAAGAAAGAGTCAAGCAATCAAGAAGGGATCAAGAAAGAACTCTCCATCAACATCACAAGACTGAGCATCTCTTTAATCTTATCTCTATTTACTGCTTTTATTTACTTTTGATATGCTTGGTATGACTTATGAACAATTGCTAGCTTGATTTATGCAATTTCTCTAATTTTCTCTTTAAATTTATGAACTTTATAACTCTGTTTTTAATGTGGCTTCTATAATAGTTGCGTGAAGCTCAATGATGAAACCTTAGTGTTGAGAGCTTCTTTTGTTAATGATACTTTGATCACCCCAAGCTTAATTGCTGCTATAAAATGGGAGAAGAACTGAACTTACAAGAATATGCTAAACTATTAGTTACTATTTTTATTGGCCCTAGTTGAATATGCTAAACTGTCACTCTCATTTTCATTACCCCATCTTTGAGTGATGACAAAAGGGGGAGAAAGAATGATGACTGCAATGTGCTAATGTGCTGATGTGCAATATGTAAAATGAATGTGATATATGTGCTATGTATGTGCAGGTGTGCAATATGTAAAATGAATGTGTAATATGAAAATATTTGGTTGCATTTGGAATTTAAATGGAAAGTGATATAATATGTGAGGTTTTAGTTGTTTTCTGAGATTCTGGAATATAGTTAAGTTGAGGTTGAAATCATGAACTTGGTTCTTGACCTAATTTATGATTTCAGATTACTTCATGAAAATAATTGAATGCATGAGTTTTTTGATTTTGAAAAGCTGAACTGAGTGTCATTGTGGACATACATATTTGAGTACTTCTACAGTTCATTTGAAAATGCAAAATCACCTTTTCAAACTTGTTGCCAAAAAAATTTGGACTTGAAATTTGGATGCAGACCAAAAGTTCGGATGCATCAAGATCTTCTTGCCAAAAATGTTTTTCTATTGTTCAAATTGTTTGAAAACTATCTTAATCCTTCCTATCATATTTGAACAAACTAAGAAAAGCTTATTTTCAAAAATTAAAGCTTTTATTGCACATATTTTACAATTTGGACTTGAAATCTTTAAATTCGGATGCATGGTTCAAAAATTTGGATGCATTCATATTTTGTTGCCAAAAAGTGATATTTTGTTGTTCAATTTGATTTAAATATGTTTCAATATCTTCTACTATGTTTGAACAACCTTAGGAAAGCCTATTTTCAAAAATTGCAGCTTTCATTTTAATTATTTTATAGTTCAGACTTGATATGTCAAAATTCAGATTCACAGCATCTCAAGTCCAAACTCTTTGAAAAATGAGCACAATTTAAAGGGGAGCATTGTTAATTTTTTTGACCTTTAATACCTCTCTTAGAAGTTTTCTTAATGCTTAAATGCTATATCTTCTATCCTAGTTGTTGGAAGGAATGAGGTAAATAGAGGTTGGTTGGGTCATAGGCTCATATTGAGCCATTCAAATGTCAAAGTGTTAAATTGGTCATTATTTATCATTGATATCAATGCTTCTTCGTACTACATTGTTTAAAATCTCTAAAAGCCATAAACTCTAGATTTTTTATAACTTTTGAACACTTTAGAAATCTTAATATTCCAAAATCGTTTGAAATCTTTTGAGCTCTCTTTTGTCTTGTGTATTGCTTTGTTATTGTATTCGTCACATTTATATTGAAACAATCAGATATAATCTTTCCAAATCAAGTTTATATAACAGAAAAAGGTTTTAAAAATTAGCCAAAGACCTAATTCACCCCCTCTTAGGTCTTTCAATTTCTATAATTTTCCTACAAGTGTTCTCTTTTATACCTTTCTCAATCTCATTTATATCTTTTGAAAAACCTATATTTTTAGTTATTTTGCTTGTTCTGTCCCTCAACACACCTACATCTTCTAAACTACATGAAATCTTAGTGCGCTCCACCTTATATTTCTCTCTCTCGCCCTTAGCATTCCTTCCAACCTTATAGTTGTCTATTTTTGCCTACTTTTCACACCTGGCCCTGCCCCACCCTTTTTTCTACACACATGTTTCCTCAACTTATTCCCTTTGGGCAATCTCCTTATAGATTTGTGTTCTCATGCCATAAACACCTCTGATTCCCCTCTAGTAGCACTACATTCATATATGATAGATACGCCAATCTTTGATAATATAGTGGTTGAGAACCTTTGTTGATTAGCCCTCTAAACATAGAAGAGCATTCAGTACCTCTATTCAATCCAAGAACACTTAACAAATGCTCCTAATCTAACTATGAAAATTTATCTATGAAATACCCTAAGAGGGGGGTGAATTAGGTATTTAGATAATTTTCGCAAACTTAAACCTTTTATGCGTTTAGACCAAGAACAAGTTATGTAAGCTAATTATAGATAATTGATAGCAAGACAATAATGAAAGCAATAGCAAAGAACTCAAACAATTTATAGTGGTTCGATCCTCAAGATCTACGTCCACTACCTTAAGCTCACACTTAAGGATTTCAACAAATCTACTAATTGCTCAGGTTTACAAATTACAAGAGAGGTTCACCACACTTTGGTTTTACACTCACAAACTCTTCTAGTAATTTCTTACAATACAAAGCTCACCAACCTATGGTTTTATATCTCAAACAACCTTGAATCACAACTTCAAGGATCTCCCTTATCTAAAGGGTTTTATGTTATCAAGATAACCTTGCTAGAGCTAGTAGATCAACACAATTGAATAAGTAAAGAAAAGTGTGTAGAAGTTACCACTTGATGGTAGATATTACACAAATTTGCACCTTCACACTTTGATGTCTTTGGATGGATCAATTGAATGCACAAGACATAAGAGAGCTTAAGAAATGTTTGCTAAATGCTTTTGAATGCTTGGAGTTTTCAAGATTTCAAGAGATACAAAAATTTGCATGTTTATGGCTTTTATAGAATTTGAAAATCTGTTAAAAACGTTCATAAAACGGCTAGTAACGGCTAGTTTCAGAAAATTCGGACGACCGAATTTCTTGGCTGCGTCCGAATCTTCGTCCGAATTTCTCTGGATGAATAGTAACCATGCTGAGAACAAAAATTCGGACGACCGAATTTTTTTATTGCGTCCGAATCTTCTTCCGAATTTCTCTGGAAGAACAGTGACCATGCTGAAGGCCAAAAATTCGGACGACCGAATTTTTTGGCTGCGTCCGAATCTTCTTCCGAATTTCTCTGGAAGAATAGTAGCAAACTTTTGCTACAAAATTCGGACGATCGATTTTTTTGAAAGTATTTTCAAACTTTGTAAAATCATTTGAGATATAACTTCAATGAGTTTGAAAAACATTTGATATATATAGAAAACTTATTTAACTATATTTAAGCTTGAAAAACATGAACATATGAGGTTCACAAACATATCTTAAAAAAAAATTCATTCAAAGCCTTTTAAGATCATAAGATTATTTTTATGCTCTCTTATGCATTCAATGATAACCAAGACATGCAAGTGTAGAGTTTACATAGAAATTTACCTAAAAGTTAAATGCACTCTACACTTCAAGTCTTCAATGCCTTTTGATCATCTTTAGAACAACATTCTTCAAACTTCAAATACTTGCTTAAATGAAGTTGTTCTTGAACTTTTGCTTCAAAGCAATGAGACTTCATACTTCTCACATTACAGAACCTATCACACAATAATCAAACATTTTAGTCCTCATCAATATTTGTCATTAATCAAAACTACATAATTTGCCCTTAGGGCTAACAATCTACATTATAATGGTTAACAAATTCTATTGTCCCACCCTTATGTACCCTTTCATTATCCACATTTCGCACAAATTTACCACCATGGTTTATGTAAGCCCTAAAGGCCACCCTTTTTTCTCACTAGCTCTTGTGTAGAAAGTTTGTTTAATAAATCCATGCTTACATGTCCTAATCTTCTATGCCATAAAAATCCATCATTGTCATGAATGGCAAGACATTTAATATCATTTGTAATAAGCTCATCAAGATACAACACATATACATTACCAACTCTTTTAGCAACAAAGATAGTTTTGTTACTTGCATTATCAAGAATAGTACAAGTATCACATTTAAACTCTACTTTGCATCCATTATCACATAATTGACTAATACTCAGTAAATTATACTTTAAATCTTCAATAAGTAATACTTTCTTGATAAGAGGGAAAGAACCTTTACCAATGTTACCTATTCCAAGTATTTTTCCTTTCTTCTTATCTCCAAATGTGACAAAACCTTCACTTGTAGTTTGAAGTTCACTAACAAGTGATGCATTTCCCGTCATGTGCCTTGAGCATCCACTGTCAAGGAACCATTTTGTGGCACTTGATCTTGAGGCAAATTGTACCTATATCAAATTTGAAAGGGTGATTTTTGGTACCCATATTTTCTTGGGTCCAAGGGGGTTAGTAAAAGTTTCTTTGACCTTCCAAATGGTTTTAACACCACTTTCTACTTTTCTTTTGACAAAACATCTAGAAACCTTGTGTCCATGTTTACCACAATAAGTGCAGCAAATATGTGATCTAGAATGATAAGATTCTTTAACAAAAGATTTTCTTTGTTTTGGAGCAGAATAATCATGAGTAAAACCAATACCATGTTTTACAAATGAAGGTCTTTGATAACCAAGTAATTTATTCAAATTTTCCCTTCCATTTGTAAATCTCTCAATGCATAAAGTTAGATCATTAACTCTCCTTTTTAGAAGTTCATGATCTTTTATCATTGACTCAAGAGAAATAATTCTAGTGCAAAGCTTTTTGTTTTCAAAAGATATGTTTTGTATAGTTGTATTCAAAACTTCTTTTTCAATAGCAATGCAACTAATGGTTTCAAGAAGTTTTCCATTTTCAACACATAATTTTGAATTTTCATTAGATAAATTATTTATTTTGAGTTTCATTTCCTTATTTCTTTTTGAAGCCTTTTTTAATTCTTCATATAACACAACAATAAGATCACTGGAATCAATATCATCATCATATACATTTGAGATAGAGGGTGAAGATTGTACCTCATCATCAATGGCCATGAAGCATATTGAAATACCTAAGAGGGGGGGTGAATTAGGTATTTGGCTAATTTTCTCAAATTCAAACTTTATAGATGAGCAGACCTATTGCAGATTAAGTGAATGAGAATAAACCTCAGTTTATGACAAAGCAGTATAAGAAATGTAAACAAATAAACACAAACAATTTATAGTGGTTCGATCCTCAAGATCTACCTCCACTACCTTAAGCATACACTTAAGGATTTCAATAACTCTACTATGTGCTCAAGTTCACAGATTACAGGAGAGGTTCACCACACTTTGGTTTTACACATACAACCTCTACTTGTAATTTTTACAAACAAGGCTCACCAACCTATGGTTTTATATCTCAAACAACCTTGAATCACAACTTCAAGGATCACCCTTATCTAAAGGGTTTTATGTTATCAAGATAACCTTGCTAGAGCTTAGTAGAACAATACAATTGATTAAGTAAAGAAGAGTGTGTAGATGTTACCATCTGGTTGGTAGAATTTACACAAAATTGCACCTTCACACTTTGATGTCTTTGGATTGATCAATTTAATGCACAAGATGTAAGAGAGCTTGAGAAATGTTTGTAATAGACTTTTGTAAACTGAGAATATTCAAATTGTAAGTTCTTGTAAAAGATTGCACGTTTATAGCTTTTATAGAATTTGAAAATCGATTGAAACAACTATAAAACGGCTAGTTAATCTGACTACTTTCAGAAATTTCGGACGATCAGATTCAGCGTCCCAATTTTTTCGGACGACCGAATTCTTCCCTCGCTGCGTCCGAATCTTCTTCCGAATTTCTCTGGAAGAACAAGTAACCATGCTGAAGACCAAAATTCGGACGACCGAATTTTTTCTTCATGCGTCCGAATCTTCTTCCGAATTTCTTCGGAAGAACAATGAGCAAACTTTTGCTACCCAATTCGGACGACCGAATTTTATGGAATTGTGTTCAAACTTTGTAAAATCATTTGAAATCAATCTTCCAAGTATTTGAAATACATTTGATATATATAGATAACTTATTTAGACAAACATAAGTTTGAAAACCAAAATCAAACTCATTTGATCATATAAAGTTAACTTAAAAACTTTTAGGACACAAAACCACATTTACTAAGAATTCATTAAAAAACTTTTAAACTTAAGAAACCAATTTTATGCTCTCTTATGCATTCAATTGACTCCAAGACATACAAGTGTAGAGTTTACATAGATATTACCTATCATCATACTCTACTCTACACTTCAAGTCTTCAATGCCTTGAGTTCATCTTTGAATAAACCTCAAAAAGACTCATAGCTTACTCGAGGTTGTTCTTGCTCTCGTGTCTTGAAGGCAATGAGACTTCAAACTTCTTTCTTCATAAATCCTATCACACAATATAAACATATTAGTTCTCATCAATATTTGTCATGAATCAAAATTACATGATTTGCCCTTAGGGCTTACAATCTCCCCTTTTTGATGATGACAAACTTTGATGCAATATGTGATGGATTTAAACAATGTAGTACAAAGAAGCATTAATGTCAATAATGGATAATAACCAATTTAGCACATTGACATGCAAAAGGCTCAATATGAGCCTATGACCCAACCAACCTCCATTTGCCTCCTTCCTTCCAACACTTAGGATAGAAGATATAGCATTTAAGTATTTAGAAAACTTCTAAGAGAGGTTTTAAGGTTGTTAAAAAGCTTATCAATGCTCCCCCTTAGATTGTACTCATTTTTCAACACATTTGGACTAGAGATATCATGCATCCGAATTTTGTGCATAGTAAGTCCAAACTTTAAAATAGGATAAATGAAAGCTCCAAATTTTGTGAATAAGCTTTCCTAAGGTTGTTCAAACATATTAGAAGAGATTAAAACATATTTGAATCAATTTGAACAACAAATGAGCACTTTTTGGTAACACAATATGGATGCATCCGAATTTTATATCATGCATCCGAATTTTTGAATCACATGCGTCCGAATTTTGAATCACATGCATCCGAATTTTTAAACTCATGTCCAAACGCAAATGCAGATTCAATATAATTGAAGGTTTGAAATGATATAAAGGTTTCATACTGTTGTTCAAACATAATGGAGTAGAGTAAGACAGATTTGAACCAATGTGGATAAACAGGAAAAAAAAAATTTTTGACCAAAAATATGAATGCATCCAATCTTAAAACCTTGCATCCGAATTTCATTAAGGACTGAGTTCATATTGCATCATATTTTTTCTCCCCTTTTGTCATCATAAAAAAAAATTTTAAAGGGATCAATGAAAATGAGATGTTCAAGTTAGCATATAAAAGAAGCTCTCATCACTATGATTTCATCATTGAGCTTCAGAATAGAAAATATTTAACTGAGTTCGAGAATAGAAAATGCAACAAAATGCTTAGAAAACTGAACAAAATACAGTAAAGAGATTAGAAGAGAAGGCTTAGTCTTGTGATGATGAGGTTGATGGAGAGGCTCGGCTCACTCCTTTCTTGATCGCCAAGTGCTTGACTCTTCCTTGATCGAAAGAGATTGTTGTTGGAGATACAATTGCAGCTTGAGCTACTTGGCTCCCGACCACCGGTGGATCTTCAAGAGCATGTTCTTGTTCTTCTTCTTCCGCTATAGTCTCTTCATTTCCACCCTTATTATCATCTTCATCACTGCTATCTTGATTATCTTCTTTTTCTGCTTCTCTTTTTCTTTCCTCCTCCTTTCCATCTTGAGGTTTAGAGGTTCCTTCACCACTTTGAGTATTTCTCATAAGGATATCTTCAATGTGTTTTACTCTGTTTTCCAATCCATCTAGTTTTCCAAGAACCATTGGAGCAAATGACTCAAAGAATTTATACATTTTCTCCATTTCCTTGACATGATTGTTCAAGGCTTCTTGGAATGTTTTGGCTATAATGGTGTCCCCTCTAGACACTCCTTTACTCGCTAGACTTAACTCCAGCTTCTTCTTCAAATAATCTCCTTTTTGTTGGGGGTTGCTCCCCTCACTTGAGGTGTCATGTTTTCTTTTTTGTTTTCATTTCCCTAGCAAGGGTTTCCTCTTCATCCTCTTCTTCTTCTTCCTCTTCACTTTCTATAGCTTTCTCTCTTTCTATCCTTTTTGGAGGAGTTTCTCTTTTTGTCCTCCATACATTATCCTCATCATGAACTAATTGCATTCTCTTAAGAGTTTCATTTGTATAAATTTCACCACTCTTAAAAAGTTTGCCCTCTTCCAGGAAGTTTGATCTTAAAATGCTTGAATATTCTGGTTAATAACCTTCCAAATGGGAATGCCTTGGTAACTCGTTTTTTCAGGGCTGCAATCATATGTTTCAATGCTATATACCCAAAATTCATCCTTCTATTTTCATGCAGGGGCTAACATGATTACCATATGCATATTTCCAATCGATGACTTATGTCCAAAATTAGGAACAATCATTGTGGTCACCATGTGATGTAAAACTCTACCTCTAGCATCCAAATTCTTAATTTCCCCTTTCCTTTATGGCCCTAAACTCTCTTCCATTTGTAAATGCATCTTCAAATCTAACATGTGTGAATAGTTCACGATCATAGCAATGCATGGATGCTCGAATAATATCTAACTCCCTCATCTCCTACTCCACATATTGTATTTATCAATCCTTCATTGAATTCAATGTCCATTTGTGATACTCGGATGAATACCATTGTATCACATTATCCCCTATCATCTCAATTCTATCCTCTTTCGATTTGCATAGAATTCATATATCAAAGTGGGATAAAATTCTTCATCAATGAAGAGCAAACTACTCCAACCAATATCATTGAAATGAGATATGACAATATCCATATTTGACGACTTATCAATATCAACCTTGTATCCAGGGAATGATTTTTCTATTATTCTTATTCCATTCTTCAAATTCATGAGTAGATTTGATAGAGATAAACTCATCAACTCCTTGTGCTTGAGGAATGCGAATCTTTCTTGGTCGATTGAGGATTGGATCTCTATCTCCTTCCTTAGCCTTTCCTTTTCCTTTCTCAACATTGGGGATCTTTGTTCTCACCATGATGTTTTTCTCTTGAGAAGGATTTGTTTTCCGTATGAAATTAGGGCTTAGACGTGTAAAAATGAAGGAAAATCGGGATGAGAGTGTGGGATTTTGAAGAGATTTTGATTTGGATGTGAATGGGTGTGAGATGTTTTAAAAAAGATGTGAAATTCGAAGTAGTAATGTTGAAGAGATTGTTTTAGCTTTATTTAAAAAGTCTCGTCCAGTAAAATTCGGTCGACCGATTTTTCAGGTCTGCGTCCAATTTTCGAGCGAAAGTTTTCGTTTCTTGATTCGAAAAATTCGATCGATCGAATTTTCGACTCGCGTCCAATTCTTGATCAAAAGTCTCGTTTCTTGACACTCGTAAAATTCGGTCGACCGAATCTTCTGCAGATGCATCCGAATTTTGAATAAAAATTTCCCTGCATTCATTATGACTTCAACAAACACATTAGTCATTGAATCTTGAAATTCCTAAGAGTCTTCTTAGGTGATTAAACCTTTCCTCAGCCAAAGGCTTTGTAAATATGTCAGCAATTTGATCATTTGTATTTATATATTCTAAGCATATATCTTTCTTAATCACATGGTCACTGAATAAAATGATGTTTTATCTCTATATGCTTAGTCCTAGAATGTTGAATAGGATTTATGCTCAAGTTAATGGCACTAGTATTATCACATAATATGGGAACACAATTGAATTTAAGACCATAATCAAGTAAAGTATGTTGCATCCATAACAATTGTGCACTAACAACTACCCTGCAGCTATGTATTCAACTTTCGCAGGGTGGATAAAGACACACAAGCTTGCTTTTTACTAAACCAAGATACAAGACAACTACCAAGAAATTGACAATGCCCACTTGTGCTTTTACGTTCAACTTTACATCGAAAGCATAATCCGCATCGAATATCCAATAAGTTCAAAAGATGAATTTTTTCGAAAACCAAAGGCCATAATCATGAGTATCAATCAAGTAACGAAAAATTCGTTTAACGAAATTAGATGAGATTCTTTAGGACAAGATTGGAATCTAGCACACAAGCATACAACAAACATAATATCTGGGTCTACTAGCAGTGAGATAGAGTAAACTTCCTATCATACCTCTATATAATTTTTTCATCAATACTTTTACCTTTTTCATCTTTGTCAAGTTTAGTTGATGAACTCATTGGAGTACTAATTCCTTTTGCATGGTCCATTCCAAACCTTTTCAATAGCTCCTTAGTATATTTTGCTTGGTTGATGAAGACTCCATCTTTGGTTTGCTTAATTTGTAGTCCAAGGAAGAAACTTAGTTCTCCCATCATGCTCATCTCAAATTCATTTTGCATAGTTTTTAGCAAACTCTTCACAAAGAGAAGTATTAGTAGAACCAAAAATGATATCATCAACATAGATTTGTACAAGCAAAATATCAGTTTTTAGAAGATGTTTTAATAAAAAGAGTTGTGTCTACTTTTCCTTTAGTAAAAACCTTTTGAGAGAAGAAAACCACTTAATCTTTCATACCAAGATCTTGGAGCTTGTTTCGATCCATATAGAGCTTTAGATAATTTGAAAACATGATTTGGAAATTTTTCATGAATAAATCCAGGAGGTTGTTCTACATAAACTTCTTCTTCAATAAAACCATTTAGAAAAGCACTTTTGACATCCATTTGAAATAGTTTAAAGTCTTTAAAACAAGCAAATGCCAAGAGTATTCGATAGACTCTAATCTGCTCACTGGAGCAAAAGTTTCATCATAATCAATACCTTCTTTCTTGATTGAAGCCTTGAGCAACAAGTCTAGCTTTATTTCTAACTACTTCTCCTAGTTCATTTAACTTATTTCTAAATATCCATTTTGTACCAATAACGGAATGATCATGAGGTCTAGGAACAAGATTCCAAACTTTATTTCTCTCAAACTGATTTAACTCTTCTTCCATAGCAATAATCCGTAAATTATCACACAATGCATCATCAATATTTTTAGGTTCAATATGTGATAAAAGTGCAAAATTATCAATAAAGTACCGTCTTGTTTTAACTCCTTGAGAGACATCACCAATGATTTGCTCCTTAGGATGACTTCTTGCATATGTGAGATCCTTTGGAAGCTCTTGATTATTGCTTGATTGACCATCATGTTCTTGCTCCATTATTTCTTCTTCTTTAGCATGATCTTCCAATGTGGGTACTTGGTGTTGAGTTTGATTTTCAACCATTGATGAACTCGTATCATCTTCATTTCTTCTTTGAAGATGAATATTAGATTCATCAAAAGTTACATGAATAGATTCTTCAACACACAATGTCCTTTTTATTATAGACTCTATAAGCCTTTTTATTAGATGAATAGCCTAGAAATATACCTTCATCGATTTCTGTCAAACTTACCAAGATTGTCACTAGTATTTAAAATAAAGCATTTACAACCAAATACTTTAAAATAAACAATTGATGGAGTTTTATTAAATAGAAGTTCAAAAGGTGTTTTTTCTTATAAAAGGTCTTAGTAAAACTCTATTCATTACATAGCATGTCGTATTTACTGACTTCGACCTCAAAAGTACTTAGGTAAAGAGTTTTCACAAAGCATTGATCTAGCCATTTCTTGTAATGTTCTGTTTTTTCCTCTCAACAACTCCATTTTGTTGAGGTGTTTTGACTCATTTGAAAAATTATGAGTGATACCATACTCATCACAAAAATTTTTGTAAAATCTTGATTGCAAAACTCTCTTCCATTATCACTTCTAATAGATATTAGATTGCAATTAAGAGAAATTTGAACCTTCTTAAAAAGTTTTGAAAATTCATAAAATGTTTCATCTTTTTGTGATAAAAATATTACCCATGTAAATCTGAAAAAATCATCAACAATCACATAAGCATATCTTTTACCACCAAGACTAGTAGTCCTCATAGGTCCAAACAAGTCCATGTGAACTAGTTCAAGAGGTTTTGAGGTAGACACCATTTTCTTTGGTTTGAAGGATGTTTTTGATTGTTTTCCATATTGACAAGCATCACAAATCCGAGTTTTGTCAAAATGCATTTTTTGGTAATCCTCTAACTAGTTCTTGAGTAGAAAGTTTGTTCAATAAATCCATGCTCACATGTCCTAATCTTCTATGCCATAAAAATCCATCATTGTCATGTATTGCAAGGCATTTAATGTCATTAGTAATAAGTTCATCAAGATATAATACATATACATTACTTACTCTTTTAGCTACAAAGATAGTTTTATTGCTTGCATTATCAAGAATAGTACAAGTATCACATTTAAACTCTACTTTGCAACCATTATCACATAATTGGCTAATGCTAAGTAAATTATATTTTAAACCATCAATAAGTAAAACTTGTTTGATAAGAGGGAATGAACCTTTACCAATGTTACCTATTCCAAGTATTTTCCCTTTCTTCTTGTCACCAAAAGTGACAAAGCCTTCACTTGTAGCTTGAAGCTCACTAACAAGTGATGCATTTCCAAATCATGTGTCTTGAACGACCACTATCAAGAAACCATTTTGTGGCATTTGATCTTGAAGCAAATTGTACCTATACCAAATTAGAAAGAGTGATTTTTGGTACCCATATCTTCTTGGGTCCAAGAGGGTTAGTGACAGCTTCCTTTAACTTTCCATATAGTCTTTACTCCAGTTTCTATCTTTCTTTTTATAATGCATTTAAACACTTTATGTCCATGCTTACCACAATATGTACAGCAAGTATGAGATCTATAATGAGAAGCTTCTTTAACAAATGTCTCTTTTGGTTTTGAATGAAGGCAATCATGTGTAAAACCTAGACCATGCTTTACAAATGAGGATCTTTGATACCCAAGTAATTTATTTAAATTGTTTCTTCCATTTGTAAATTTCTCAATGCATAAAGTAAGATCATTAACTTTCCTTTTTTAAAAACCTCATGATCTTTTAACATTGATTCAAGAGAAATAATTTTTTGAACACAGCTTTTTTGTTTTCAAAAGACACATCTTGTATGGTAGTGTTCAAAACTTCCTTTTCAATAGTAAGAGAATTTAAGGTCTCAAGAAGTCTATCATTTTCAAGACATAATTTTGAATTTTCATTTGAAAGATCACTAATTTTGGATTTTATTTCTTTATTTCTTCTTGAAGCCTTTTTTTAGTTCTTCATACAATTCTAGAATTAAATCACTAGAATCAATATCATCATCACACAAATTTGAAATAGAAGTAGAAGATTGTACCTCATCATCAATGGCCATGAAGCATAAGTTGGCCTTTCCTTCACTTTCATCTTCACTTTCCGTTGATCCCATGTTCCAGCTAGTCCTTTTTCCTTTCTTGGCGATTTCTTTCTGTTTTTGCTTTCTCTTTCCCTTTCCAACACTCGGGGACAATCAAGCAATAAGATGCTCAGTACTTTTTGCATTCAAAGCACTGAGGTTTATATGATGATGATTGTCCACTCTTCTTGACTGGTTTTCTTCCTTTCTTGAGAAATTCCTTTTTGTAGAATCTCTTGAACTTCTTCACCGCCATTGCAATTTCTTCTTCTCCATCTGTTTCCACCTTCTTCTTCACTTGAAGATTGTTCTTGTTCACTCAAGTTGTTTGAGGCATTTAGCACTACTCCTTTTCTCCCCCTTTTCCTCATCTTCCTTATCATTCAACCTCTTCATCTTCATTTCATGAGTAAGTAGCGATCCAATGAGTTCTTCAAGAGGAAGAGTTTTTAGATCTTTGGACTCCTCAATAGCTAGTGTCTTTGGTTTGCCAAGATTTTGGTAGAGCATCCAAGATCTTTCTGTTTTGCTCTCCCATAGTATAGCTTTTACCATAAGCTTTTCAAGCCATTGAAAATGTTAGTAAACCTAGTAAACATATCACTAATATTTTCACCTTGTTTCATAGTAAACAATTCATAATCTCTAACAAGCATAGCAAGTTTAGATTCTTTAACTTGATTAGTACCTTCATGTGTAATTTGAAGTAATCTCCACATATCATGTGCGTAATCACACCCACTAACTCTATTATACTCAGTAACATCTAGAGCACAGCTCAATATATTCATGGCTTGATAATTTAGAGTCATTTTCCTTGAATCATGCTCATCAAATTCATCGGTAGATTTGGGTTCGAAGTTACTCCATCTCGCTCTCATTTTCATTGGGACATATGGACCTTTCTCAATTATGTTCCATAAATCAAAGTTAATAGAACAAATATATATTTTAACTCTAGACTTCCAAAATGTATAATTTGTTCCATCAAACAATGGAGGTCTGCTTTTGTAGAAGATCCTTCTAGATAAGGTAGATTTGACATATTGGCCATAGGATCTTTGTCTTCTAGGTTGTAAAGCCACACAAAGAAGATCCCTAGCTTCGATACCAATTGAAATACCTAAGAGGGGGGTGAATTAGGTATTTGGCTAATTTTTCTCAAATTCAAACTTTATAGATGAGCTAGACCTATTGCAGATTAAGTGAATGAGAATAAACCTCGGTTTATGACAAAGCAAGTATAAGAAATGTAAACAAATAAACACAAACAATTTATAGTGGTTCGATCCTCAAGATCTACTTCCACTACCTTAAGCATACACTTAAGGATTTCAATAACTCTACTATGTGCTCAAGTTCACAGATTACAGGGAGAGGTTCACCACACTTTGGTTTTACACATACAACCTCTACTTGTAATTTTTTACAAACAAGGCTCACCAACCTATGGTTTTATATCTCAAACAACCTTGAATCACAACTTCAAGGATCACCCTTATCTAAAGGGTTTTATGTTATCAAGATAACCTTGCTAGAGCTTAGTAGAACAATACAATTGATTAAGTAAAGAAGAGTGTGTAGATGTTACCACTTGGTTGGTAGAATTTACACAAAATTTGCACCTTCACACTTTGATGTCTTTGGATTGATCAATTTAATGCACAAGATGTAAGAGAGCTTGAGAAATGTTTGTAATAGACTTTTGTAAGCTGAGAATATTCAAATTGTAAGTTCTTGTAAAAGATTGCACGTTTATAGCTTTTATAGAATTTGAAAATCGGTTGAAACACTATAAAACGGCTAGTTAATCAGCTACTTTTCGGGAAATTGGACGATCGAGTTCAGCGTCCGAATTTTTTTCTGGGACGACCAATTCTTCCTCGCTGCGTCCGAATCTTCTTCCGAATTTCTCTGGAAGAACGAGTAACTATGTTGAAGACCAAAATTCGGACGACCGAATTTTTTTCTTCATGCGTCCGAATCTTCTTCCGAATTTCTTCGGAAGAACGAGTAGCAAACTTTTTGCTACCCAATTCGGACGACCGAATTTTATGGAATTGTGTTCAAACTTTGTAAAATCATTTGAAATCAATCTTCCAAGTATTTGAAATACATTTGATATATATAGATAACTTATTTAGACAAACATAAGTTTGAAAACCAAAATCAAACTCATTTGATCATATAAAGTTAACTTAAAAACTTTTAGGACACAAAACCACATTTACTAAGAATTCATTAAAAAAACTTTTAAACTTAAGAAACCAATTTTATGCTCTCTTATGCATTCAATTGACTCCAAGACATACAAGTGTAGAGTTTACATAGATATTACCTATCATCATACCCTACTCTACACTTCAAGTCTTCAATGCCTTGAGTTCATCTTTGAATAAACCTCAAAAGACTCATAGCTTACTCGAGGTTGTTCTTGCTCTGTGTCTTGAAGGCAATGAGACTTCAAACTTCTTTCTTCATAAATCCTATCACACAATATAAACATATTAGTTCTCATCAATATTTGTCATGAATCAAAATTACATGATTTGCCCTTAGGGCTTACAATCTCCCCTTTTTGATGATGACAAACTTTGATGCAATATGTGATGGATTTAAACAATGTAGTACAAAGAAGCATTAATGTCAATAATGGATAATAACCAATTTAGCACATTGACATGCAAAAGGCTCAATATGAGCCTATGACCCAACCAACCTCCATTTGCCTCCTTCCTTCCAACACTTAGGATAGAAGATATAGCATTTAAGTATTTAGAAAACTTCTAAGAGAGGTTTTAAGGTTGTTAAAAGCTTATCAATGCTCCCCCTTAGATTGTACTCATTTTTCAACACATTTGGACTAGAGATATCATGCATCCGAATTTTGTGCATAGTAAGTCCAAACTTTAAAATAGGATAAATGAAAGCTCCAAATTTTGTGAATAAGCTTTCCTAAGGTTGTTCAAACATATTAGAAGAGATTAAAACATATTTGAATCAATTTGAACAACAAATGAGCACTTTTTGGTAACACAATATGGATGCATCCGAATTTTATATCATGCATCCGAATTTTGAATCACATGCGTCCGAATTTTGAATCACATGCATGGCAAGTTTAGATTCTTTAACTTGATTAGTACCTTCATGTGTGATTTGAAGTAATCTCCACATTTCATGAGCAGAATCACATCCACTAACTCTATTGTATTCAGTTACATCTAAAGCACAACTTAATATATTCATGGCTTGATAATTTAAAGTCATTTTCTTAGAATCATGCTCATCAAATTCATCAGGGGATTTGGGTACTGAGGTTATTCCATCAGCACTCATTTTCATTGGAACATAAGGACCTTTCTCAATTATGTTCCACAAATCAAAATTAATAGAACAAATATAAATTTTAACTCTAGATTTCCAGAAAGTGTAATTTGTTCCATTAAACAAAGGTGGTCTATTTGTGGAAGATCCTTCTAGGTAAGGTAGGTTTGACATATTAGCCATAGGATCTTTGTCTTCTAGGTTGTTAAGCCACACACAAAAGTTCTGGCTCTGATACCAATTGAAATACCTAAGAGGGGGAGTGAATTAGGTATTTAGATAATTTTCGCAAACTTAAACCTTTTATGCGTTTAGACCAAGAACAAGTTATGTAAGCTAATTATAGATAATTGATAGCAAGACAATAATGAAAGCAATAGCAAAGAACTCAAACAATTTATAGTGGTTCGATCCTCAAGATCTACGTCCACTACCTTAAGCTCACACTTAAGGATTTCAACAAATCTACTAATTGCTCAGGTTTATAAATTACAAGAGAGGTTCACCACACTTTGGTTTTACACTCACAACCTCTTCTAGTAATTTCTTACAATACAAGGCTCACCAACCTATGGTTTTATATCTCAAACAACCTTGAATCACAACTTCAAGGATCGCCCTTATCTAAAGGGTTTTATGTTATCAAGATAACCTTGCTAGAGCTAGTAGATCAACACAATTGAATAAGTAAAGAAAAGTGTGTAGAAGTTACCACTTGATGGTAGATATTACACAAATTTGCACCTTCACACTTTGATGACTTTGGATGGATCAATTGAATGCACAAGACATAAGAGAGATTAAGAAATGTTTGCTAAATGCTTTTGAATGCTTGGAGTTTTCAAGATTTCAAGAGATACAAAAATTTGCATGTTTATGGCTTTTATAGAATTTGAAAATCTGTTAAAAACGTTCATAAAACGGCTAGTAATCGGCTAGTTTCGAGAAAATTGGACGATCGAATTTCTTGGTTGCGTCCCGAATCTTCGTCCGAATTTCTCTCGGATGAATAGTAACCATATCGAGAACAAAAAATTCGGACGACCCGAATTTTTTTTTGTTGCGTCCCGAATCTTCTTCCGAATTTCTCCGGAAGAACAGTGACTATGCTTTGAAGGCCAAAAATTCGGACGACCGAATTTTTTTGGGTCTAGCGTCCCGAATCTTCTTCCGAATTTCTCTGGAAGAATAGTAGCAAACTTTTGCTACAAAATTCGGACGATCGAATTTTTTGAAAGTATTTTCAAACTTTGTAAAATCATTTGAGATATAACTTCAATGAGTTTGAAAAACATTTGATATATATAGAAAACTTATTTAACTATATTTAAGCTTGAAAAACATGAACATATGAGGTTCACAAACATATCTTAAAAAAAAATTCATTCAAAGCCTTTTAAGATCATAAGATTATTTTTATGCTCTCTTATGCATTCAATGATAACCAAGACATGCAAGTGTAGAGTTTACATAGAAATTTACCTAAAAGTTAAATGCACTCTACACTTCAAGTCTTCAATGCCTTTTGATCATCTTTAGAACAACATTCTTCAAACTTCAAATACTTGCTTAAATGAAGTTGTTCTTGAACTTTTGCTTCAAAGCAATGAGACTTCATACTTCTCACATTACAGAACCTATCACACAATAATCAAACATTTTAGTCCTCATCAATATTTGTCATTAATCAAAACTACATAATTTGCCCTTAGGGCTAACAATCTACATTATAATGGTTAACAAATTCTATTGTCCCACCCTTATGTACCCTTTCATTATCCACATTTCGCACAAATTTACCACCATGGTTTATGTAAGCCCTAAAGGCCACCCTTTTTTCTACACACATGTTTCCTCAACTTATTCCCTTTGGGCAATCTCCTTATAGATTTGTGTTCTCATGCCATAAACACCTCTGATTTCCCCCTAGTAGCACTACCTTCATATATGATAGATACGCCAATCTCTGATAATATAGTGGTTGAGAACCTTTGTTGATTAGCCCTCTAAACATATAAGAGCACTTAGTATCTATTCAATCCAAGAACACTTAACAAATGCTCCTAATCTAACTATGAAAATTTATCTACATTACAATGGTTAACAAATTCTATTGTCCCACCCTTATATACCCTTTCATTATCCACATTTCTCACAAATTTACCACCATGGTTTATGTAAGTCCTAATGGCAAACCATGTTGTTTTGATAATGATAAACATTGATAGGTGCATTTTTCTATGGAAATAATATTGATTAACCTTGATATAGACTAATATGCTTATATGACGTGTGATACGATTTTTGGATTGAGGAGAATGCAAGTCTCATTGCCTTGAAGATAAAAGCGCATGAACAACTCAAGATTATCAAAGTGGCTATAGTTGATTCAAGATTATTGAAGGCTTTGAAAACCTTATTGTAGGTTTACAATCCATTATAGGTATATCTTGGTAAACCTTGCACTTGTTTGTCTTTGGAATCTAAAACTTTTGCAAGAAAGCTCCAAACTTGGTTTTCAATCTCAAATGATTTATCTTACAAATGTTTTTACCAAGTTCTTGATGAAGGTTTTTGGACTAAAATCATTTTAAAAGATCCATCTTATAGTCGAAAATGATTTTAAACTTGTTGTGCTTAAATTCTAATTATTTTGACTAAGTTTGGTCAATTTGAAAGTTTTAATTATACTTCACGACTGTTGAATTTTCAAAGAAATTTGGACGACCATTCGGCTGCTAGTATCCAAATTCGATCAACCAAATTTATCCTGGTAGCCTCAAGACAGAAATATTCGGATGCAGATGTCCAAGTTCAGTCGACCGAATTTTACTAGCCATTATTTGATCGTTGTAACCTTCTTTCAAACCTTATAAAAAACATAAAATTCAGATTTTTGAGTAGTTTTTGATCTTTAAAGATTCTTTACTCTTACTAATCATTCTCTATTAAAAAGGTCTCTTTTTTCTTGTGCTAAAAAGTCAAACTCAAGATTTCTTAAACAAAAAGGTGAAGGTGTGCTAATTTGTCATTATCTACCAAGTTTTTGGTATTCTTCTAATCTCTTACTTTATCTGAAACTAGCCGTTACTAGCCGTTTTATGGCTGTTTAAACTGATTTTTGAATTCTATAAAAGCCATAAACTCCAAATTTTTTAGTAGAACTTTGAACTAAACAAATCCTACATGCTCTAACTTGTTTTACATCAAATTGAATTGAAAAGCTCTCAAATTGCCTTGTGCTCAAAGATTGAAATTCAAAATTCCAAAGGCAACAAAGTGTGAAGGTGAAACATTGTGTAATCATCTACCAACAAAGTGGTAACATCTTACACTCTCTCTTTTCTTATCTTAATTTTGTTTTCTACTAGCTCATTTGCAAGGTTATCTTGTGACATAAAACCCTTTAGTGGAAGGATGAGCCATAGACTAGATTAATCAAGGTTGTAGTGTAAAACCCGTGTGTGGGTGAGCCTTGGATTAGATTAGTCTTGAGGTTGTCTTTAGATATAAAACCATTGTGTTTGGTGAACCTTGTATTATTTGTATAATTACTAGAAGAGGTTGTGAGTGTAAAACCATAGTGTGGTTAGCCTCTTATGTAATTGTTGAAATTGAGCATATAGTGGATTGATTGAAATCCTTGAGTGTGGACTCAAGGTAGTGGATGTAGATCTTGGAGAGATCGAACCACTATAAATCGTGTGTTCATTTGTTTATAACTTTACTTGTTTACATACTTATGTTATTATTATTTGTTCTTAGTTGTTGATTGATTGGTTGTGAATTTATTGTTTGATCATCTTGTCTCAACCATTAAATCACATATAAACTTAGAGTTTGTAAATTTGAAGAAGAGCTTTTATTAAGGCAAAGGATTTGCAAAACAGGAAAAGATTTTGATAATTAGCCTAAGACCTAATTCACCCCCCTCTTAGGTCTTTCAATTGGTATCAGAGCAAGGTCTTCTTGTTAAGGTCTAACAACCTAGAAGTAAAGATCATATGGCTAGTTTATCAAATTTGCCTTATACGGAAGGTTCCTCCACTACTAGACCTCCATTGTTTGATGGTTCTAATTATATTTTTTGGAAGTCTAGGATTGAGATATACATTTGTGCTATTAACTATGAATTGTGGAATATTATTGAGAAAGGTCCCTATGTGCCATTGAGATTAAAAGCCGATGGAGTTACAAGGGAACCAAAGCCTATGGAGGACTATGATGAGAGCGATTCAAGAAAGATGACATTAAACTACCAAGCAATGAACATTCTTTGTTGTGCGTTGGTCGTCAATGAATACAATAGAGTGATGGAATGTGATTCCGCTCATGAAATGTGGAAACTACTTCAAATCACTCATGAAGAAGAAAGAGCAAATGTGTGCTTCATGGCAATAAATGATGAGGTACAATCCACTCCTTCTACCTATACTTGTTGTGATGATGATGTTGATATTGTAGATGATCCTAGTGAACTACTTGTTGAATTGTATGAAGAATTAAAAAGGGTTTCAAAAAGGAATAAGGAAATGAAAACTAAAATTAATGATTTATTGAATGAAAATTCAAAATTATTTTGTGAAAATAAAAAGCTTCTTGATTCTATTGAATGCTTGAATATTGAAAAAGAAGTTTTGAATGTTTCTTTACATAACATATCTCTTGAAAATAAATCTCTTTGTACAAAAGTTTCTTCTCTTGAAAAAATGCTTAGTGATCATGAAATCTTGAAAAAGAAAGTTGATGATCTTACATTATGTGTTGAAGAATTTACAAATGGAAGAGACAATCTTGACAAACTAATTGGACCTCAAAGATCTTCTCTTGTTAAAAATGGTCTTGGTTACAATTATGTCAATAATGTGCCTAAATATAACAACTTCTTTGTTAGAGCTACTTCTACTTCCAAGCATCATACTTGTTGTACTTATTGTGGAAAATATGGACATAAAGTCACCAAATGTTATGTTAAAAGAAAAGTAGAGAATGGTGTAAAAACCATTTGGAGAGTTAAGCAATCTTGCAAAGAAAAGTTGACCCCAAATCATAAACATATACTCCAACTTCTTTCTTGCTCCTTTAGTACAAAGAATCTCAATAACCAAATTCATCCTTGAGAAATTCAATCATTTCTCAAGTATATATCAACTTTGGACATTTTATGAACATGACTTGCAATAAGCACTCTTTCTTTCTTCTTTTTCTTCCTTTTCTCTTTTCTTTTTTTTTTGATTTTTTGATTTTTTGATTTTTTTCAAATTTTTTTTGCTTTTTTTCCAAAACAATAATATAGAGCAAGTCATGCTTTCCCTTTTCAATACCCTCTCAATCTTTCTTTCCCTCAAAACCTTAATATCCCAATCCCAAGGAGCACAAAAGTGTTGAAGTAAAAATCAAGCTCCCTACAAGGTTAAAGGTTAAAATATTAAGTGTTTATACAAAGAAATTGACTCATTAAGGCACAAAAGGGTACTAGGGATAACTCTAAAGGTACGCTTGAAAGGCTCAAACGGTCCAAAGAAGGCCTATGACCATCATCTCTAAGGTAAACCAGAGAAACCTTCTATTTCGCCTCGAGAATGTAATAAAACAAGTTCTAGTGTGTTGTTGTGATATAAACAAAAGTGTCACCAAATATATAATAAAGCCTAAATATCTCATCAATTCACAAGATCATGGTCAATATGAATAGTTTAAATTCCGCAGTTAAGAAGAATTAACAAAGGTATTTTGCAAGGTTAAATTCCTTTCATTACTGTTCAATCGACACATATAAACAATCACAATAACTCCTAAGGAATAAGATTCAATTACTTAATATTCAAATAATTTTTAGAAAATTTCTTGAAATAAATCTCTTACACCACAAAACTATGAAAATTTTTCAAAAATTTTCAAAATGAAATAGCCAATTTCCTACTCCCACTTAAGAATAAACATTGTCCTCAATGTTTAAATACAAGAAATCACAAAGACTTAGTCGAATCAACGAAACATCCAAGAAAGTCCAATCTTTAAAGGTGTATGGGAGCTCCGCTTAGGCACAATCACATCCTACAAAGAAATTAAAGAAAGTAAATAAGGGAAAGCTATTTTTTTGGTATAAAACTTGAAAAAAAAATCCAGAAGCAAAGCAACTTAAATAGTAGTTCTCGTTTATAGTCTCGAGCTTGACTTTCTGTGTAAGAGCATGAATTAAAGAGGATCATGGAAAAGACAAGCTTCTTTACCCATAAGCATTCTTCTTGTCAAACCATTTTTGACTTTGTGCTGCTTTAGGAAAACCTTCCTTTTATTCACATTATCCTCAATGACCTCTTTTGGAAGCTCTCCTTCTTCCTTGAATGGTTTGTTCCATTTTGAATTAAATTTTTTTTGCAAAAAGTTTAGAAGAAGGTTCATCCACTACAACATCGAGAATATTTATAGCACATATAGATTCTCCATTGGAGGAATACTCAATGATTCAAAAACAATTAATTGTACACATTCATCCCCAACTCTCAATGTTATTTGACCTTTTCCCACATCAATCAAGGTTATCCCAGTATTCAAAAAGGGCCTTCCTAAAATCAAAGGTATTCCAAAATCATCCTCTATATCTAAAATCACAAAATTCACTGGAAAATATAATTTATCAACCTTAACAAGGGCATTTTCTACTATTCCCCTAGGATACTTTATTGATCCATCAACCATTTGGAGAAAAATAGTAGTGTCTTTAATTTTCTTCAACCCTAATTTTTTACAAACGGATAAAGGCATAAGGTTGATACTAGCACCTAAATCACACAACACACTTTTAAAATAAAAATCACCAACAGAGCAAGGAATGTGAAAACTCCCTGGGTCTTGAAGCTTAGGTGGTAATTTTCTTTGAAGTACTGCAGAGCATTCCTCGTTTAAGCAAATATGTTGAAAGTCTTTGAGTTTTTTTTTGCTAGCCAAAACATCTTTCAAATATTTTGGATATCGAGGCATCTTTGCTAGGGCATCCACAAAAGGAAGGTTAATTTCAAGTTTCTTGAATATTTCAAGAAACTTTTTAAATTGAGAATCAATGTAATAATGCTTAACAGCTTGGGGAAAAAGAAGAGAACTAAAATCAACATTGTCATTATTATATTCTTCCTTACCTTTCTTACTTCTCTTACCTCGAGGATTTTTGGGAGATATAGAATTCTTAAAATCATCATCTTTTCTAGGCTCCACCTCTTTTCCTTTGGCGAAATCTTCTTTATTGATTACCGTAATAGCCTTCAACTCCCTAGGATTTCTCTCCGTGTCACTTGGAAGTGCTCCTTGAGGTCTATGAAGTATTGCAGTTGCTAATTGACCCATTTGTACTTCTAAGTTCTTCATAGAAGCTTTTATATTTTGTTGGTCAACTTCTATTGCTTTGAAAGATTTCTTCAGTTGTTGATTCTCATTCTCAATACTCACAAATTTGTTAGTGGCAACTTTAATGAACTTTGTAAGAGTATTCTCAAGGAGACTTACCTTATCTTGTTGGTGATCGGGTGGAGGTGGTGCTTGAACTTGGCTATTTTGCCTCCATCCAAAATTTGGGTGGTTCCTCCATCCCTGATTATAAGTGGATGAATATGGATCATTATTCCTATTATTTTGTCCAACAAAATTAACTTCATTAGTATTATAATAAGAATTCACCATATGACATTGCAAACATTGGTTGGTGAGATGATTTCCTCCACAAATTTCGCAGTGATGGTTTATGGCTGCAACATTCAAAAAATTCAATCTCTTATTTATTGCATCAAGTTGAGCCAAGATTCCTACATTAGGGTCCATATCCGCCACTCCAGAAACCTTCTTTGGGGATTTTTCTCTTGGGTTAAACCATTGAGAGCTATTCAAGACCATCTCCTCCAATAAATTCCATGCAGCTTGCTCTTCTTTTGACATGAATGCTCCACCACTAGCTGCATCTAATGATGATCTAACATCTTCTCTGCAACCATTATAAAATGTTTGTGATTGCATTCCTATTGCCATTCCATGATGAGGGCATAACCTAAGATATTCTTTGAACCTCTCCCATGCATCATGTAAAGACTCAGTAGGACCCTGCAAAAAATTGTAAATATTAGATATCATTTGAATAATCTTAATTGGAGGAAAGTATTTATTTAAAAATGCATCTTGCAATTGGTCCCAATTAGAAATAGAATTTATAGAAAGAGAGTTTAGCCATGATCTAGCTTTATCCCTTAAAGAGAAAGGGAAAAGCCTGAGCCTTTTTGCATCTTCAGGTACTCCACCAATTTGGAAAGTATCACAAATTACTAAAAAGTTTGATATGTGCGCTTGCGGATCTTCATGTGACAATCCAAAAAATGGAGTATTGAGAACCATTTGAATGAATGCTAGCTCAATCTTGAAAGTTGCAGCAGTGACCCCTGGACAGTTGATTGCTGGAGAATGACCCTCCATCTTTGGCTTTGTATAGTCCTTCAAAGTCATACCCCTCGGCTGATTGTTTTCCATTGCTTCACTACTACAGTTGAATTCGAAACTATCCTCTGAAATTGAAGATTCGAATGGTGTGATGATTTTCTCGTATTTCCTCTTATAAAATTCACTCCTATTATGACGAGCGAACTTTTCAAAATCAGAAATGTAGATCAAAGGTTCTTTATTTGAGGAACTACGAGTATTCATGCACAAATAATAATAATAATAATAATAATAATAATAATAATAAACAATAACAAATAGAAAAAAATAAAAAATATCAAAATTTTGATTTTTTTTCAAAAACAGTTTAAACATAGACTTAGTAATTAAATTCTACACTAGATAAAAACAATCTCCTGCAACGGCGCCAAAAACTTGGTGTGAAATTTGTAAGTGCACAAATGTCAAACAAGTAATAAAGTAGTGAGTACAAGTCATCCCAACGAGGATTGCTACCTAACTGTAAAATTCTTTTACTTATAACCCAACTTAAAATAAAATAAATGTGATTTTATTTATTAATCTAATTACCAATAAAAATAACAAACAATAATAATAAACACAAAAATAAATAATTATATTAATTAAAAATCAATGGCAATGAATAGACTAAGACACTCCAAATCCAGCTTACTCCTCTTATGACAAATAATTAATTTCTCTAAATTAATTCTTGACTTGGTTAATGGTAGAATTACCAATTATAAGCTAGACTCAATCTCTTGGTGAAAAGCTCCTTGTAAGACCTAAGAGGGGGGGTGAATTAGGTCTTTGGCTAATTATCGAAATCTTTTCCCTTTTTACAAATCCTTTGCCTTAATAAAAGCTCTTCTTTAATTCCACAAGCTTCAAGTTTATATGTGATGTGATGGTTAAGATAATATCATCAAACTACAACCAATCAATCAACAACTAAGAACAAATAATAATAACATAAGTATGTAAACAAGTAAAGTTATAAACAAATGAACACACGATTTATAGTGGTTCGATCTCTCCAAGATCTACATCCACTACCTTGAGTCCACACTCAAGGATTTCAATCAATCCACTATATGCTCAATTTCAACAATTACATAAGAGGCTAACCACACTATGGTTTTACACTCACAACCTCTTCTAGTAATTATACAAATAATACAAGGTTCACCAAACACAATGGTTTTATATCTAAAGACAACCTCAAGACTAATCTAATCCAAGGCTCACCCACACACGGGTTTTACACTACAACCTTGATTAATCTAGTCTATGGCTCACTCCCTTCCACTAAAGGGTTTTATGTCACAAGATAACCTTGCAAATGAGCTAGTAGAAAACACAATTAAGATAAGAAAAGAGAGAGTGTAAGATGTTACCACTTTGTTGGTAGATGATTACATAATGTTTCACCTTCACACTTTGTTGCCTTTGGAATTTTGAATTTCAATCTTTGAGCACAAGGCAATTTGAGAGCTTTTCAATTCAATTTGATGTAAAACAAGTTAGAGCATGTAGGATTTGTTTAGTTCAAAGTTCTACTAAAAAATCTGGAGTTTATGGCTTTTATAGAATTCAAAAATCAGTTCAAACGGCTATACTAACGGCTAGTAACTAGCTAGTTTTAGAAAAATTCGGATGACCAGAATTTCAGCGTCCGAATTTTTTTCGGACGATCGAATTTTTTGTTTGCGTCCGAATCTTCTTCCGAATTTCTCCGGAAGAAAGCAGTGACCATCGTTTGAAGGCCAAAATTCGGACGACCGAATTTTTTTGGCTGCGTCCGAATCTTCTTCCGAATTTCTCTGGAAGAATAGTAGCAAACTTTTGCTACAAAATTCGGACGACCGAATTTTTGGACTGCATCCGAATCTTGCATCCGAATTTTTCAAACTTTGTCAAAACATGTTCAAATCAATTCAAACAAGTTGGAAAACATTCTAGCCTTAAAGATAAGTCATTAAAGATCTTTTATGTGCAAAAACCATTTATGAAAACTTGATAATTTAGGTAAGTTCAAAACCATTGAAACCATTTAAATCAAGTTTTGTGCTCTCAATTGCTACTCATAGATTCAAAGGCTTAAGAGTGTAGGGTTTACAAAGTTTACCTATTAAGCACATGCAACCTACACTTCATGTCTTCAAAAGCCTTCTAACATCTTGAACAAACTCTTCAATCTTCAATCACTTTGACATATTGGAGTTGTTCATGCATTGCTAGCTCCAAGGCAATGAGACTTGCTTCCTTCTCAATCCAAAAATCCTATCACAACATACAAGCATATTAGTCCTCATCAATATTTGTCATTAATCAAAACTACATGATTTGCCCTTAGGGCTAACAATCTCCCCCTTTTTGATGATGACAAACTTTGATGCAAAATGTGATGGATTTAAACAATGTAGTACAAAGAAGTATTAATGTCAATGATAGAATATAACCAATTTAGCACATTGACATACAAAAGGCTCAATATGAGCCTATGACCCAACCAACCTCCATTAACCTCCTTCCTTCCAACAATTAGGATAGAAGATATAGCATTTAAGCATTAAGTCAACTTCTAAGAGAGGTATTAAAGGTCAGAAAAGATTAACAATGCTCCCCCTTAGATTGTGCTCATTTTTCAACAAGTTTAGACTTGAGATGCTATGCATCCGAATTTTGACATATCAAGTCCGAATTGTAAAATAAGTGAAATGAAAGCTTCAATTTTTGAAAATAAGCTTTCCTAAGGTTGTTCAAACATAGTGGAAGAGATTAAAACAAGTTTGAATCAATTTGAACAACAATAGAGCACATTTTGGCAACAAAATATGGATGCATCCGAATTTTTAAACTCATGCATCCGAATTTTGACATTCCAAGTCCAAATTGTAATAAATTCAATATAATGGATGTTTAATGTGAAATAAAGCTTTCCTAAGGTTGTTCAAACATAATGGAAGAGAATAAAACATATTTGAATCAATTTGAACAACAAAAGAGCATGTTTTGGCAACAAAATATGCATGCATCCGAATTTTGAGCTTTCAATTCCAAACTATAAAATATGTGAGATAACAACTTCTATTTTTGAAAATAAGCTTTTCTAAGATTGTTCAAATATGATAGGAAGGATTAAAACAGTTTTCAAACAATTTGAACAACAGAAAAGACATTTTTGACAAGAAGATCTTGATGCGTCCTAATTTTTGGTCTGCATCCGAATTTCAAGTCCAAATTTTTGGAAACAAGTTGAAAAGGTGATTTTGCATTTTCAAAAGAACTATAGAAGTACTCAAATATGTATAGCTACAATAGCACTCAGTTTATCTTTGCAAAACCACAAAGCTCATGTATTTAATTGTTTTCATGATGTAATGTAAAGTCATAGGTCAAGTCAAGAACCATGATAAAAACTTCACAATCCCAACTTAACCCTTTTCAAAATCTCAGAAAACAATCATTTTAAATTTCAAATGCAACCAATTAGTTTCAAAGTACACATTCATAGCACATTTCAATTTATAGCACACATGCATAGCACATTTACAACAAGCACATAGCACATAGCACATCTTGCAGTCCATATTCTTTAATTCCACTGCTATTTCTCATTTTCACACATTTTGTCATCACATTTCTTCTCCCCCTTTTGTCATCAATCAAAGATGGGGTTAATGAAAGTGAGACAGCATGTATCACATATAAACAGTATATGGACTAAACCTCATTTGGCAATTTAGTAATATATTAGCCAATTCTCATAAACTGTATATTGGCAATATTCAGCAATTCTCTAGTCAAATAATTATTATCCTAATAGCAATAAGCATTATATAGTATCTTCAATAATAATACAATAAGCAATATATTATCAACTTCTTCTCTCCCTTTTTAGCAATGATTAAACTTGAGGTAAGAATACTTGGACAGAAAAAGTGAAACAAAACAAGCTCTTATCATAAGGATTTCATGCATTGAGCTTCAAATCATTATAATGACTAGATAGGCACAAGTAAATTTCAATATTAAAGCATAACATGAGCATCAAGGAATAAACTAAAATAAGCATAAAAATAGAGTTTAGGGATAGAAAGGCTTAGTCTTGAATGCGTTTCATGGTCTTCACTTCCAAATTTGTTTGTTATGATGGCCATGTCTCCCTTGAGCTCTATATGATGGGGTCCTTCATTTGTTGACTCCTTGCTCGTGTAGTTCTGCTTTGGAAAGCTACCAATTTGAGAGGGTCTTTGGATCTTCTTTCTTTGAACCATATTTTCCTCTCTTGGCTGAAGAATATTGGTGATGGATTTGTGCTTTGACTTTGTTAAACTTCCTTCACCCCCTTCTTCTTGCTTGTTCTCTTGGGCTTTATAGGAACTTGCACCATTTAAAACCACTTGAGAAATCTTTCTCAAGTCTTCTTCCATATTCTTGACTCTAGCTTCTAAACCATCAAATTTGCCAAGAATTATCAGAGCAAAAAGACTTGAAGAATTTGTCCATCTTCTTCATTTCCTCTATATGGTTGTCCAATATTTCTTGAAACACCTTGGCAACTATGGTATCACCTCTAGTGAGATTTTCATCTTCAACTTCTTTTCCTTCAATAGAAAGTACCTCTTCAAATAGACTTGTTTTTGTGGGGTTGCTCCCCCTCACTAGATGACTCATGCCTCATTTTAGGTTTCCTTTCTCCAGCAAGGATTTCCTTTTTATCCTCTTCTTCTTCTTCATTTTCTTCTTCCTTCTTTTCTTCATCATCGCTAGCATCTCTTCTATCACCCTTAGAGGATTTTCTCTTCTAGCCATTCATACATTATCATCATCAAGTATTCAAGGAATTCTCTTTAGTGAGTTGTTGGTGTAGACTTCTTCACTCTTTATTGGTCAACTACTACAAGACAATTGCACTTGGAGATACTTGAAAACCTTGGTAAACAATTTGCTATGTGGCAAAGCCTTACGTTCGGTTCTTCTAGCTGCCATTATATTCTTTAGCACTATATATCCAAAATTCATTTTTCTTTTCTTATGCATGGCTAGCATAATTACAGCATACATATTATCAACATAAGATTTGTTCCCAAAGTATGCAATAATCAAGGTAGTAAGCATGTGATGCAAAATTCTTTCACTAGCATAAAAAAGCTTTTATCTCTCTCTCCTTTCTAGTCTTGAGGCTTCTTATCATTTATATATAGGCATTCTCAATTCTTTCATATGAGTATAACTCACTTATAAAACAATGTCCCCCGGAAGAATAATGCCTAAACTCAACATTCTCAACATCACGAATTCTATTGAGCAATGCATTATCAATATCCAAAATCAACTTGTGATATTCTTAAAGAATACCACTGAATAGATTTATCACCAACTCGCTCACCTCTTTCTTCCATACTATTTACTTAAACTCCATAAACTAAGTAATGTAATAGCATCAAACACAAGCAAACTAGTCCAACTCATATTATTTAAAAACGAGAGTATATTACCCATTTCAGATAGTTTGATGACATCCTCCTTGTGGCTTGGATTTGTCTTATGGATCCTTTTTGTCCAATCATCAAATTCAGTAGCAGCCTCCACTATGACAAATCTATCCATCCATGACATGATTTGAGAAACATAAACCTTCCTTGGTTCGTTGGTTACTAGTCCTCCTTCTCTATCTTTGGCTTTTCCCTTTCCTTTTCTCATGCTAGGCTTCTTTGTCCTCACCTGAAGCTATAATACTTGAATACACTTATTAGTTATTGAATTTTGAATTCTCTAAGCTACTTTCAAGATTGGTTAAACCTTTCTTCGGCTAATGGCATGGTAAGAATATCATTAATTTGTTCATTAGTGCAATCATGCTTTAAACAAATATTATCCTTAGTAGAATGATCTCTAATGAGATGAAGTATGATCTCAATATGCTTTGTCCTAGTTTGTTGAATAGTATGATTATCAAATTTGTTGCATTAGTATTATCACATAACATAGCCACATATTTGAAACATAGATCATAATCACTTAGAGTATCAATAAGGTAATAGTGAATGTGTTTAATAGCAATCAAATGAAACTCTTTATGACAAGATGAAATTTAGCACACAAACACATTGCAAACATAATATTAGTTCTACTTGCAGTCAAATAGAGTTGACTACTCCTATGAAACCATTTTATTCTTGTCATGTATAGTTGATAATCTTATGAAAGTGCTTATACCTTAACATGATTCATGAAAGTGCCATTCTTGGTTTGCTTGATTTGTAGGCCAAGAAAGAAATTGAGTTTTCCTATCATGCTCATTTCTAATTTACTTTGCATCAACTTGGAAAACACATCACAAAGTGAAGTATTAGAAGCACCAAAAGTTGTATCATATATTTGGACAAGTTATAGATCATTGTTGCATGAGGAATTTATAAAGAGGGTAGTTTCGGTTTTCTTTTTGAAAATCCTTTTGAAAGATGGAAACTACTCAATCTTTCATACTAAATTTTAGGAGCTGGTTTTAAACCATTCAAAACTTAGGAAAGTTTGAAAATATGGTTAGGAAACTTTTCATGAGCAAAACCGGGTGATTGTTCCATATAAACCACTTCCTCAATAGAACCATTTAGAAAAGCACTTTTGACATTCATTTGAAATAACTTAAAGCAAGTACAAGTCAAAAGCATTCTTATGGACTCAATTCTAGCATTCGGAACAAAGGTTTCATATCATAATCAATTTCCTCTTCTTGATTGAATCCTTAGGCAACAAGTCTAACCTTGTTTCTAACAACTTCTCCGGATTCAATAAGTTTATTTCTATAAACCATTTAGTTCCAATAATAGAATGATCATGAGATTTAGGAATATCCAAAATATTGTATTTTTTCAAATTTATTTAAATCCTCTTGCATACAAATAATCCAAAAATCATCACACAATGCATCATCAATACTTTAGGCTCATATCCAATAAAAGAATAAAGTTAATTGATAAAGTACCGCTTATATTTACTCCTTGGGAGATATCACCAATGATTTGCTCCTTAGGGTGGCCTTTGTGGATATCATAAGTTCTTTGAAAGCTCTTGGTCACCACTAGGTTGGTCATCTTGATTTTGTTCTATCATTTCTTCCTCATTGGTATGATTCTCCAAAGTTGGTGCTTGAAGATGGGTTTGATTGTCATTCATAGATGTACCTACATCATCTTCATCTTTTCTTTCCCAAGTGAATGTAAGATTCATCAAAATAAACATGAATGGTTTCCTCATCATATAAGGTTCTTTTCATTATAAACTCTATAGGCCTTTTTGTAAGAAGAATAGCTAAGAGATATATCAATATCCATTTTTCTACCAAATTTAAGTAAGTTGTCACAAGTCTTTAAGATAAGACATTTATAACCAAACATTTTAAAATATGCAACTTGAGGCATTCTATAAAAAAGAAATCAGAAGATGTTTTTCTTCAAAATGATCTTAAAAGAATTCTATTTATCATAGCATGTGGTGTTTAAGGATTTGGCCCAAAAATATTTTTGAAGAAGAATTTTCACAAAGCATAGACCTAGCCAATTTCTACAAAGTTAAAAATTTTCTTTCAATAACACCATTTTATTGTAGAGCTTTTGCAGTTGAAACAATTATATGAAATTCAATTTTCAAAGCAAAGTTTGTAAAGACTTTGTTGTAAAATTCTCCCATTGTCACTTGTGAAACACTTCTCCAATTTTCAAGGGAGGTTTGAACCTTTTTGAATAATTTTACAAACTTATAAAACACTTAATCTTTTCGAACAATGAATAATGCTAAAATGAATATTTAGAAATCATCAACTACTAGTAAGGCATACTTCAAGTCATCAATACTAGAGTTCCATATAAGTCCAAAACAATCCATTTGAAGAAGCTCAAGATGTTTTGAGGTCTAAAATCATTTTCATGGATTTGAAAGATTCTTTTGTTTGTTTTCCATATGGACAAGTATCTCAAAAATAATTTTCTCAAAACACATTTTTAGCAATCCTCTAACTAAATCTTGATAGAAAAGTTTGTTCAACAAATCCATGTTCACATGACCAAATCTTTTATGCCAAGAAAATCATTATCATAAGGAACAAGACATTCAAGCTTATCAAGATAAAGCACACATTGAAACATTTTGTGAGTAATTGACCAAAATCACAAAATATCATTTTGTCATACAAATTCGGACGACCGAATTTATGGTCTTCAAGTCTGAACATTTTGTAAAGTTTCATAAAGATGTTTTTAACCAAGAAAATGCATAGATCTTCAATCATAGCTATCACGACATATAATCAATTTCAAGAACATATAAACCATGAATTCAATCTCATATAATCAATGTTACCTAATCAACTTCAGAGAAGCAATTGACAAGTCATGGTTGGCAAATTTTCAAATATTGACTAAAAGCATTCTTAAATGAAATTTCACATTTTGGCATTCAACCTCTTATTCATTGTCACACAATTAACTAATGCTAAACAGGTTATAGTTCAAATCATCAATAAGCAAAACTTGTTTAAGAAGAAGAGAGAAACCTTTACCAACATTGATACTCCAAGAACTCTTCCTTTCTTCAAAAACAAATCCTTCATTGGTTGCTTTGACCTTGATTATGAATGAGATATTTTTCTTTATTCTTTAAGCTAACATCATCAATGTGCCGCTTAGTGGTGCTTGAGTTTGAATTAAAATGTTCCTGCAATAAAGGAGAGGAAGTATCCTTTGGTACCCATACTTTCTTGGGTCCATGGGGGTTAGTAATAGTTTGCTTAACGCTCCAAATGGTTTTTACACCATTCTCTACTTTTCTTTTAACATAACATTTGGTGACTTTATGTCCATGTTTTCCACAATAAGTACAACAAGTATGATGCATGGAAGTAGAAGTAGCTCTAACAAAGAGGTTATTATATTTAGGCACATTATTGACATAATTGTAACCAAGACCATTTTTAACAAGAGAAGATCTTTGAGGTCCAATTAGTTTGTCAAGATTGTCTCTTCCATTTGTAAATTCTTCAACACATAATGTAAGATCATCAACTTTCTTTTTCAAGATTTCATGATCACTAAGCATTTTTTCAAGAGAAGAAACTTTTGTACAAAGAGATTTATTTTCAAGAGATATGTTATGTAAAGAAACATTCAAAACTTCTTTTTCAATATTCAAGCATTCAATAGAATCAAGAAGCTTTTTTATTTTCACAAAATAATTTTTGAATTTTCATTCAATAAATCATTAATTTTGGTTTTCATTTCCTTATTCCTTTTTGAAACCCTTTTTAATTCTTCATACAATTCAACAAGTAGTTCACTAGGATCATCTACAATATCAACATCATCATCACAACAAGTAGAGGTAGAAGGAGTGGATTGTACCTCATCATTTATTGCCATGAAGCACACATTTGCTCTTTCTTCTTCATGAGTGATTTGAAGTAGTTTCCACATTTCATGAGCGGAATCACAATCCATCACTCTATTGTATTCATTGACGACCAACGCACAACAAAGAATGTTCATTGCTTGGTAGTTTAATGTCATCTTTCTTGAATCGCTCTCATCATAGTCCTTCATAGGCTTTGGTTCCCTTGTAACTCCATCGGCTTTCAATCTCAATGGCACATAGGGACCTTTCTCAATAATATTCCACAATTCATAGTTAATAGAACAAATGTATATCTCAATCCTAGACTTCCAAAAAATATAATTAGAACCATCAAACAATGGAGGTCTAGTAGTGGAGGAACCTTCCGTATAAGGCAAATTTGATAAACTAGCCATATGATCTTTACTTCTAGGTTGTTAGACCTTAACAAGAAGACCTTGCTCTGATACCAATTGTAAGACCTAAGAGGGGGGGTGAATTAGGTTTTTGGCTAATTATCGAAATCTTTTCCCTTTTTACAAATCCTTTGCCTTAATAAAAGCTCTTCTTTAATTCCACAAGCTTCAAGTTTATATGTGATGTGATGGTTAAGATAATATCATCAAACTACAACCAATCAATCAACAACTAAGAACAAATAATAATAACATAAGTATGTAAACAAGTAAAGTTATAAACAAATGAACACACGATTTATAGTGGTTCGATCTCTCCAAGATCTACATCCACTACCTTGAGTCCACACTCAAGGATTTCAATCAATCCACTATATGCTCAATTTCAACAATTACATAAGAGGCTAACCACACTATGGTTTTACACTCACAACTTCTTCTAGTAATTATACAAATAATACAAGGTTCACCAAACACAATGGTTTTATATCTAAAGACAACCTCAAGACTAATCTAATCCAAGGCTCACCCACACACGGGTTTTACACTACAACCTTGATTAATCTAGTCTATGGCTCACCCTTCCACTAAAGGGTTTTATGTCACAAGATAACCTTGCAAATGAGCTAGTAGAAAACACAATTAAGATAAGAAAAGAGAGAGTGTAAGATGTTACCACTTTGTTGGTAGATGATTACATAATGTTTCACCTTCACACTTTGTTGCCTTTGGAATTTTGAATTTCAATCTTTGAGCACAAGGCAATTTGAGAGCTTTTCAATTCAATTTGATGTAAAACAAGTTAGAGCATGTAGGATTTGTTTAGTTCAAAGTTCTACTAAAAAATCTGGAGTTTATGGCTTTTATAGAATTCAAAAATCAGTTCAAACGGCTATACAACGGCTAGTAACGGCTAGTTTCAGAAAATTCGGATGACCGAATTCTGCGTCCGAATTTTTCGGACGACCGAATTTTTTGCTGCGTCCGAATCTTCTTCCGAATTTCTCTGGAAGAACAGTGACCATGCTGAAGGCCAAAATTCGGACGACCGAATTTTTTTGGCTGCGTCCGAATCTTCTTCCGAATTTCTCTGGAAGAATAGTAGCAAACTTTTGCTACAAAATTCGGACGACCGAATTTTTGGACTGCATCCGAATCTTGCATCCGAATTTTTCAAACTTTGTCAAAACATGTTCAAATCAATTCAAACAAGTTGGAAAACATTCTAGCCTTAAAGATAAGTCATTAAAGATCTTTTATGTGCAAAAACCATTTATGAAAACTTGATAATTTAGGTAAGTTCAAAACCATTGAAACCATTTAAATCAAGTTTTGTGCTCTCAATTGCAACTCATAGATTCAAAGGCTTAAGAGTGTAGGGTTTACAAAGTTTACCTATTAAGCACATGCAACCTACACTTCATGTCTTCAAAAGCCTTCTAACATCTTGAACAAACTCTTCAATCTTCAATCACTTTGACATATTGGAGTTGTTCATGCATTGCTAGCTCCAAGGCAATGAGACTTGCTTCCTTCTCAATCCAAAAATCCTATAACATACAAGCATATTAGTCCTCATCAATATTTATCATTAATCAAAACTACATGATTTGCCCTTAGGGCTAACACTCCTAACTTTAATTAATAAACCAATCGTATCTCTACGTGATTTTAATTATTAAAGCCGCAAACACCTCTATGGAATTCCCTAACTTTTGTTTCCTACTCGCTAGAAACCACACAAAGAAACCGAATATATCTTTAGTCAGTTTTACGATGTGTTGTTATTACCAAGATCCAATTTAAACTAATACTTCCCAGCTACTAGAATAAATTTAAAGGCATGCAAAAATTGGCCAGAAAATTACAAGCATTAAGAACAATAATAATAATTAACCAAAATTGATATTAAAGAAACAATCTTTAATTGAAATAAATTAAATTCATAAGAGTTTCAGCATTCATCGAAGGTTTTAGTCACAAAAGGTTTAACTATTCATGATCCGAATATTCAAAATCATAAATTTAATTAACATGAAATAAATTCTAAAAAAATAAAGAATAGAAGATAGAAGGGCTTCTCTATTTTCAAGCTTCCTGCCACTGTTTTTGCCCCATTCTTGCCTCGGTCAACCCTTTGTCCTTTGTCAAAATTTCTTCTACCGATTTTTGTCTTCTTTCTTGTCCAATTGAGTCTCCAATTTTTATTCCTTCTTGCTGCCCGAAATTCTCTTCTTTTTGGCTGCCCCAATTCCTCTCTTTGGCTGCCCGAAATTTTTCTCTTTTCTTTCTTTCTGGATCGTTTTCTCTTTTGGTCTCCGCCTCTCACCCTTTTGCCACAAGCCTTCTTTTCTTTATATATAGGTGTGTATTAAGAATTTAAATTTAATTTAGATTTTAAATTCTATTCCAAATCAAAGTCAATTTTGGAATCTTCCTCTTTCTTCTTTAAATTGAATCCTTATCAATTTTGAAATGGCATGGTGAATTTTTAGTTTCCTTTCCTATCCAATTCTTCTTTCATATTTTCTTCTCTTTGACATTACCATTTTGCCCCTACATCAATAATTATTAAAAATAGTAAAATAAAGTGTACTTTATAAATAAAATCATCTTAATTAATTCATACTAAGTATATAAATATTTAATTCACCAAAACAAGTCAAAGCCATAAGATTTATATCAATTAGCCCATAAATAAGTGAAAAATTAATTCTAAATAATGATTAAAATATAATCTTATCAATAATCAGTGTCAGGTCTTTCGAAGAATCATACACCATAAGTCATGACAAATATTCAATTGTATAGTTCGCATTTCATAAGTAAATATCCATTATTATCTCTTTGGATTATACTTCAGGTGTATAATTCTTGCTAGGAATACATGTACACTTCAAGTGTACTTGTGATAGTTCAAACTTTTCATATTTCTCATGTAACTTTATCATTTCGAATATGTAGACTTCGATTAAAAAATTCTCATTCTAAATAAATATATTATGTGCATTAATATCATTAACATCTTATACTTGTGCGGTTTTGGTATTTCCCAAACATGTTGAGATCTTATCATTGTCACATTTTTTAGGTATCTGAATTGCTTCTATAAATAATATACCAATCATGTTTGGGGAGAAATTCTACTGAAATTTAAATCTCATCGGCTTAACATATATGATCATCTTAAGTCTCTACTGCTTTCATAATATGAGGATTGACTTATCTACCATGTTCCAATTGTGTCTCAAATTTATTGGCATTGGTGGATTTTCCTTCAGGGACATCAAATATAATATGAGTATTCTTTGCCAGATATTGATCAGTTAATATACCTAACTATATATATTATTTTGAAATTCTGGTTCAAGGTATCTTCTATGAGGATTAAAATAGAAGATCAAGATGAGACAAAAACTAATATCTTTATCCAGCCTCACGTTTTCTCCTCTTTATGTTGGAACAACATATTCAAAATTAACAAAATACGAATCTCTCCCTTGAGATTTGCTCCCAACATATTTGATAATCTATTGAGGACCTATCTCATTACCTTGTGGTGGAGCAATATACATAGCACATTTATAAATCTTAGGTGGAAAATATTTAGTTTTTGACCACAAACCAACTCCTATGAGGAGAACTTATAATGTACTGGCGAAATTCGAAATAAGTGCTAATGCATCATAGTCATGAACATTCTACATGATATTCAATATTTATCTCAATATTATTAGGATAAATTGTCTCGTTGGGAGAATGTAAAATATGAGCTAATTATCCATGAATTGCAAACTACAGGTTGCAAAAATTAACCATATACATACGACTATTCTGTTGATACATCAACTAATAATTTCTCCATATTCATCCCAAAATAACACATTTAACCCCAAGTAATACTACAAACATTCAAATAATACAAAACAAATACCACATAGAAATTTGACATATCCATAATATTTTTACAAATTCTTAATAATTCTTCGTATTTTAATGATCTGAGATGGTCCAACAAGTCATGCCAACTAATAAATTATTAAATCAGTAAACTTCAGGTTTATTTTATATTACATCTCAATTTCATAAATTTCATGCAATATAAACCAGAAGAGAGAAATGATAGTATCTATAATTGATTTATTTTAGGTCATAAAAGTAATGCATAGGTCTCAAAAGTCCATTAATCAAATGTTTCGATATAATGAGAATATCAAAAGTCCATACTCATGCGTCCAAATGATCGTCCGAATGTTTCAGTTTTCAGTCTGCTAGGATAAATTTGGTCGATCGAATTTGGACACAAGCATCCGAATGGTTGTCCAAATTTCTCTGAAAATTCAGCAGTCAAGGTTTTTAGTTCGAATGTCCGAATTGGATTTCTAACTATTCAAAATTTGTCAAAATGATTAGAAATCAAGCACAACAAGTCTGAAATCACTTTGGACTATAGAATGAATCTTTTTAAGAGCTTTTAATCCAAAAACTGTTGTCAAGATCTTGGTAAAACATTTATAAAGAAAACTTTTTAAGATTGAAAACCAAGTTTTGAGTTCTCTTGAAAATTCTTTAGATTCCAAAGACAATCAAGTGTAGAGTTTACAAGGATATACCTATTAAACAAGTGTAAACCTACACTATAGTCTTCAAAGCCTTCAATCCTTAGGACATGCTCTATACACTTTAGTATTTGAGCACCTTTGAGTTGTCCTTAGCATCTTATGTTCAAGGCAACGAGACCTCTTAGCTTTCACAATCCACTAATCCTATCACACAACAAATACTCAATTTTGCTCATATTAATGTTATCATAATCAAAACTCTAAGATTTGCCCTTAGGTCTTACAATCTCCCCCTTTTTGATGATGACAAACTTTGATGCCAAATGTGATGGATTTAAACTATATTGTACAATAAAGCATTAATGTCATAGATGAATGATGAACAATCTTACACAATGATATAACATGGCTCATGAATGAGCCTATGGCCCAACCAACCTCCATTATCCTCTTTCCTTCCATCAAGATAGAAAATATAGGATGAAAGCATTTAGAACACATTCTAAGAGAGGTTTTAGAGGTTAGAATCAATATTCAAGACTCCCCCATAGATAGTGCTCATTTTTGGACTTGAGTTGTGAAAAACAAAGTTTTGATAAATCAAGTCCTAGAAGCACAAATATTCAACATAATGAATTAATTTTCTAAGAATAAACCTTCCCAAGGCTTCTCAATATTTTTAGAGAAGATGAAGACCGTTTTAAGCAAAAAATATCAAAACATTATTTTTGATAGAAAGTTCAGACGACAGAATTTTTGGTCTGCATCGGAACTTCAAGTCTGAATTTTTGGTTAAATCATCAAAAGGTAAATTTTGCAACATAAGTACTTAAATCCAATCACTCAATCATCAGGGCAAGGTGATCAATTATAACAATCATACATAATCATCTTGATCAACCAATGCTCCACGTAGGATCATATAGACTCAAAATCAACTCAAGGCTTATAAACCACTTCAAGACCATCATTCTCAAAACATTGCATAATGAACCACAATGCCATACATCAATAAACCACAATGAGCACAGGGTACATTTTGAAACATTTCTTCTCCCCTTTTTGTCATCAATCAAATGTGGGGTGATGAAAGTGAAGCAAATATGAAACAAAAGAAACATAAGCTCTCAATACTAGGATATCATCATTGAGCTTCAAAGGGTCACATAGACTAGAAAGGCACATGGAATGTTAAAGCATGAGAATACATGGACTATTCTAGATACATGAACTTAGCATGGAATATAAAAGTATATAAACTAGACTAAATACATAAGCAAAATAGGATAGAGTTAAGGAGTGCTTAGTCTTGGATTCTCTTCATTGTCTTCACTCCATATTTGTTGGTTGTAATTTCCATATCTCCTGTTAGGTCAATGTGTAGTGGCCCTTCACTTAATTGCTCCTTGCCAGTGTAGTTTGGCTTTGGGATTGTAGCCAACTAGGAGGATCTCCTTGTTCCCTTCTTCTTGACCGCATCTTAACTCTCTCTTGGCCAAATGACATAGTGGATGGTGAGGTGATCTTGGTCCTTTCTATCAAGCTTCCCTATTGACTTCCACCTCCTTGTAGCTCCTCTTGATCTTCTTCATTTGGGGGTGAGTGTTCAACTCTTTCTTTGTTCTTCTCACTCTCCCTAGCAACAAATTCAAAGTTGCCTCATGATCATCATTATCATCCCAATCATCATCGCTGTCATCATCCTTATCCTATTTTCCTTCTTTTCTTCCTCGTCTCCTTCATCATCCTTTTAATCCCTAGCTTGAGGTCTACTAGTTCCTTCACCACTTTGGTTATTCTTCATCAATAATTCTTTAATGTTCTTCACCCTAGTGTCCAAGCCATCCAACTTACTTAGAACCATTGGAGCAAATGATTCAAAGAATTTGTCATCTTCTCCATCTCCTTTATATGGTTGTTCAAGGCTTTTTGGAACACTTTGAATATTATAGTGTCTCCTCAAGTAACTCCTTCCTCACTAGGCATTTCTCAAATATCACACGCATTGGACTTAGCTGCAAAATTTTACATTGAGTTGTTGTTAGTTGTGTTATATATATTTTGAAGATAGCATATAAATCGAATGTAAAACTTGTAATTGATTTTGTAAAATAATTAAATTAATAATTTATTTACAATTTTATATAGATTTTAATAGTTTAGAATCTCAATAAACTTCCCTAACTATGCGTTAAGAATGCATTTGAAGTTACTATTTACCAAAAAAATTTCTTGCTCTCACAAAATAGAATTAGCTAAAGAGAGGTACTATCATGTCAAGTCAAATAAATATAGTTTATTTTGAAAGTGCTGGAGTAATTATTTCTTTTGTGAAATTAAAAAAAAATCAACTCTGAACATATTTTTTTTCAATCTCATATCCCATATGTCACATTATTATCAAATTTTATTATGTCAACATTTTAGTTAAAAAATATAAATTTTAGTCCAATAAATTTTGTCACGACAAATTCTCATGCATAAGATAATGAATGGGATATAAAGTGAGACATATACTTCTTAACTTAAATTTTTTATTGAAGTGACGAGTCTAAATTTTTTGTATCTCGTTCTCTATATTATTATTATTAAATTATTATACATTAATTCTTTCTTTTAAAAAATATAAAAACTTTATAAAAAAATAGAAAATCTTTTAAAAAGTGAAATGTGTGGTAGAATTTTGTAGATAAAATAAAGAATAGAACAAAGTGTGGGACAGGCGATCTTATACGAGAAAGTGGTGAAGTATTTATTTACTACTACTGATTGACATTTTCTATTGTTGACCATTCAAATCAAATTACCATAAACTCTCTGTTCCTTCCATGACTTTCCTGGAAAGATCTAGAACATCAAGTTTAATGACGTGGTCAAGAGAAAGACTTGGCAATTTTGATTTATTTGTTTGTCTCTTATAAATTGTCTATTTATTTTTGACTATTTGATTAAACCTGAAAGAAATCTTGCACGTGAAGTTTTGATATGAGTCTTTCTTTCCTCTTAACTGATGTGATGAGAAGGATTTTTTTGTTTGCGTTTCTTTTTTGCTTTTTAAATCGAATATGTGGTTGAATTAAAGTCTACAATTAGCAAGCAAAGCTATTTATTTTTTCACTCTACTAAAACGGTAAGAAGGTAAACTTTTATTTTTTCTGGTGAAGAGAAACTTTGAACCATTAAATAGTAAAAGATATTACTGATATAATAAAAAATAATGGTGATAATTATGCTTGCATTTTTGTTAAAACTACATAATAAACTGTTGATTTTTAAAATTATGATTTGACCCTTCGAATCACAAATGTAATAACTTCTTAGTCCATAGCATTAGTTGAATGTCCAATAAGAAAGATATAATGGTTTTTATAGATTTTATAATGATAAATTTAGGGTGTATTTCGATAGCGGCTGAGTTCCAGGATTCCTTGGTTTGGGAATCAGATTGCATTTGGACAATTTGATTTGAGGTTAACGAGTATAGCCCGTGAACTCGTTCTTCAGTCTTGGGTTAGCCCCGACCCTATTGGTCTATGCGAATAAAGGAGCTTTCAAAGTAAGAAAAAGATCTTCGTTCAAGTGACATGACATTTAATGATTCGGTGGGTGGGAGTAAAGTTGTAGTAAACATGCCGACCGATTCCGGTACTATGGCCTTCAGCTAAGAGTTTATATTGATCTATGGACATGGACATTTCACGCCTTGTTCTCTCCTGTTCCCCGTTTGTTTAGTCGTCTCAACGATGTAAATTCTCCTTGCATTTTCTGGATTGGTTTTTCAAATAGGGCTTAATTCCCTAACAGCAGTAGTTCTCTTTTTCTCCTCCACTGGTGTGTGCAATAGCAATGTTTCGATCTACCCTTATCCCAATTGCACGCGATTTGGAAGAAATCTTTAGTCGAAATCCTTTCGCTTGAATGCTTCAAACAACATTTGAATTGACTCTGTATGAAATAATAATTGCTTATACATATTAGGTGTTGCCAAAATTAACGACAGATTCGTGCCTTTCTTTCTCTCTATTCAGCTTCTTATTCCACATAAAACTGGAATCAATTTAACAACCTGCCCAATTATCTATGTATATCTGTGGCAATCTTTCTTCATGCAAGCGGTCCTTCATCTATGGTTGAAGGGCTTCATTTTTTTTTACAGGCTCAGCTTCTTGTGTGCCAGCACTCTGAGGGTTCACGAGAGAAGTCAAACATGGATTCAAAGGTAAGTTGTGTTGTTGTTTCTTAAGCTTTCCGGCTCATCATATTCTTCTGCATAAACCTAACTGTTTTAGTTGTCATGCGTATGTTTACAGATGCCCCCTAATGCTCTCCTAATACATAATTTTAAATTATTCATCTTTAGAAGCCTTTTAGCTATGATGTAATTAGACTTCTACCAACATTTGCTTGATCACGGGTTCACATTTGTTGTTAACTTATGTTTTCTATGCCGGGAGTGTCTTGGGGTTAAACTGCGAAGTTGTGTTTTGCAATGTTAAGGCATTTGGCAAAATTATGCCAGTGTTCATAGTTTGTCTATATGTGTTGCAAATCCTTAGACGTTGTCCGCATTACAAATGTGGTAATCTTGCCACATCTCCTAATCCCTTCTCCGTACAGCTCTGCTATAATTGCAACGTTGAGTTGCTTGAGGTGGGGGACGAGCATAGTGCCACTGACGAGAGTCCTTATCCGAGTCCATCTCGCAAACATCGTAAAGTATACAAGCAGGTAAACATAAGCCATTGGCTTTTTCCGTATTTCATTTAGTATTTTAATGTAGCATTCTTTCTTTGGATACATGCAATGATGACCTATCTTTGCGAATATATGTGCTATATCGTCACTTACTACTCTTAAGTCGTAATATTGTGTAAATGTGAAATATATGATGTGGCTAACCCTCAGTTATCTAATCCTGCTTCACAGATGGCCTCTTCGAGCAATACACCTCTGATATATTACTCAGCAAAGGATATGTGGCCTTTGAATTTGCAGAACAAATTTATTACGATATGTGCCCAAGTTAAGATGCAGGACGGCACGTGGTCAGGTGGTGGATTCACTGGGGAGGGTTGGAGGTTTCTTGTCAAAGAATGGTTTGACAAAACTGGCTGCTTCTACACTACGGACCAGTTGTACGACAAGTTCAAGCGTATGCATACTAACTTCAATGTGATGCACTCATTGTTGGAAAAAGAGACAAGATGCGGTTGGGATCCGATCTCACACACTATCACAACCGATGATCATAACTGGGATAGGCTTATTGCGGTAACTTCTCAGTCCTTGTGTCGTATCTTTACATATAATGGCGCCCATGTAGTACGTGTATAGAAGGGTTGCACATCCTGTTCTTACATGAAAAATGTGGCTTTTTCAACTTATGTTACCATTGCTCTGTCATGATTAATACCACATTGGAACATATGTCCAGGAAGATGTTGAAGTTGGGCTTGTTGGTGTTGTTCGAGAATGGAGAAGGATTCAACAGATGCGAGTCGAAGAAATTCAAAACAGGGTCGAGGCGAAAAGATTGAAGCAATCCCGGAGGACCCTTATGACATACCGCCATGCATGGCTATTCTAAACTCGGACTTCCAATACTTGCCTAACCTAGAATACAACAAGGTTTCAGAGACGTTCGGCCATGATAAGGCATAGAGAGAGAGATGGATCACTATGAGCAAAAGTACTCGCAAGTGGCACGTTCATCATAAGTTTCTTGGCCAACCGATGGACCTGCCTAGGGTTACCAGCAGTCTCACTCCTGACCCTGAGCGGTTGGAGTAGTTATAGCCATTGTTTTGACAATGTAAGGAAGTAATGCACCCTAGTAATGACTATTAATTTAGTTCCTCTGTTAAAAGCCATCTACAAGTAGTTGAGCATTTTTGGCCTGCTGGAGTTTGTGGTCCAAATGTGTTGTAGCTTTATTTTATGCACAGATATAGCTAAGATATTGCTTACTGCTATTCCAATTTGTGGTCCAAATGTGTTGTAACTTTATTTTATGCGCATATATCATAAGGCCGTACTTACTTTCAAATTACTAGCTATCATCTTCACAAAGTGGTGTAACTTACAAGTTGGTAACCAAGGGTTTAGTGAAGGCTGGATGGCACCTTCCACTTTTGTTATAAGAACATTTGTTACGCTGAAATTTTACAACTATGTACTCGTAGTGCTGCACCAGCAGACGTCATAACATTGAAAAAAATTGACACATGCTTAAGCAATTGTTGCCGTAAAGTTCTTTGCAAACAACCTTCGCTTCGTTGGCAATGTATTCGACCCCCTATGAGATTGCACATTCTTGGAGATGCTGCTTTGTGCTCCTAAGTCATTCATCATGGTGGCCGGGGATTCAGGCTAAGGTTCATGAATTACGAGGGCTTTGCTGGGTTGATGAACTGTTGCACGGACACCCAGCGAGAATGTGGGAGAATTTACATATAACGAAAATTCCTTTCACGAAGATGTGCAACCTGCTTATAGGTTCTGGATGCTGGGAGACAAAACCTCAACAGTGACTAGATGTCCGAGAGAGTCTAGCAGTGTTTCTCCACACAATGATGAGGAACAACAAACACACAGACGAAGCAGAAAGATTTCAACACTCGACTGAGATCATTTCATGACTTGTTAGGAAGATGTCGGATGCTCTGTACTCACTAGCACCCGACCATGTTAAGGTCCGGAACATAGAAGTACCACATGCGAAGATGATTGTTGATGACAGAGTTTTCCCTTGGTCCATGGTTAGTCATGATGCCTTTGGAGTACTGGTTGTGCATTTTTTAACATAGCCCTGAGTGTTGTCATTTAGTGTTAGACCAATACAGAAGACTAATTTAAGAGCATGACGTTACACTGCATCTTCTTCGGTAAACATACGCTATTAATTCAGTGTTACGAGGCCAATTTAACCGCAATAGTTTTGACTCAGAAGATATACGCTATTATTTATTTATGGGTGTCCCTACAGTTACACTATTTTTTTTTGCACGTTCGCAGGACTGTATTGGAGCATTGGACCGAACTCATGTTGCTGCCTATGTATCGAGATCAACTATTGAGACCTTAAGGGATTGAAAAAGGTATATTTCACAAACTATAATTGCTGCATGTGATCATCACATGAGATTCGTTCAAGTGTTTGCAGGTTGGGAGGGTAGTGTGCATGATTCAAGGGTACCTTTTGATACATTAAATTGGGCATCATCCAAGTTTCCACGGCCACCAAAGGGTACGTTGGCTTTTTATCTATCTGTTTTAAACAATATTGGCAGTGGAATAGAATCAACCCATATGTTATGGTGTAGAGCTTTCAAAGTAAAAAAAAATCAGGTGTTAAATGATTTCCAGATGTGAAATTGCACCTTTTACGTATTATATAGTGCAACAGCCACAATGAACAATATGAGCCAATGCTAATTTGGCTAAATAATCCCCCATACTCACATCATCAGCATGTACTAGACCCAGGGAATGTTATGAACCTTTGCACTAAATTCAGAAATAGCAAGCGTAACTAGCACTGAAACAAATTTTTAATTTTAACAATGTGCTTAATATCGAGATATTAAGCAGCAATTATTTTCATAGTGGGTAATTCAAAGTATGAGACATTAGTAGACTACTGCTTTAGTGTTATAGCATTTCAAACATCTTATTGACAACCAAAGCCTCCAAGGGAGCAGTTGAACTTTAGTTTTTTCTGATGTATCTAGGAAAATATTATTTAGTGGACGCCGGCTTCATAAATCAACCAGGTTACCAAGCTCCATATCGGGGCAAAAAATACTACAAAAGTGACTTCGCAGAAGTGCGACGATATAAGGGACTACGTAAGTTGTTCAATCGATGCCACTCATAAATACGAAAATGACATTGACAACCCATTCTTTTGCGAGTATCAAGACGACTACACCTATGTGGATGGCAACAGTCAAGATGAAGTTGCGACCTAGAAGTTGTAAATCCAACTAAACCACACAAACAGTGAATATGATCTCCGTGATTGGGCAAATTTTTGGGACATCATTGCCATGTCTTTGTGGGAGAATTATGCTACAAGAAGGTGCAGCAACGCATCTGACTGAAGGGGAAAAGGACCATATTGTTCCACTACATGTTTAAGGATAAAGCAAACAATAGAAAAGACCCACTATGGAATCCTTTTGATTCACGTGCAGAAAGAAATATTCATCTGACAAAAATTGCCCGAATTGGAGAGATCCTCAATAAATGGAGCAAGATTTTGGAGCACACCCAAATCACCTGCATTTCTAGCCCTCTAATCACAACAACAGGTATCCAAACCACGCCAGACTGTCGCCCATCTTGGAGCTGGGTTGACCCGTCCCAACCATAAGTTCAGTCGCTATCCAAATACTTCATGAACCTTTTTTTTTTGTTGATAAATACACATTTCTAAACCCTACTGTCAAGACATGTCAACGTTAAAGAAGTTGGGTTTGGCCATTTCTCCGAGCGCCTGGTTGCTCTGCCGACCACTATTAGGTTCCAAGAAAGAGAAAAGATGAAAAATGCAACACAGCAGGAGCAGGATGTTCATTTGATTTGGTGTACTTTGTGGGTCCCGTAGGAATTTTAATGCGAAAACGTAATGCACAAGAAAGTGTAATTGTCCAATGTGTGTGTGTAGTTTTATATTGTTTTCATTTTTTCTTAATTATAAAAAATGTTGGTTAATGAGGGTGTATCTGGATAGCGGCTGAACTTGAGGTTGGGACGGATCAACTCAGTTCCAATGTGAGCATCCGTCTGGCGTGGTTTGGATACCGTTGTTGTGGTTAGCTGGCCAGAAATGCAGGTGATTTGGGTGTGCTCCAAAATTTGGCTCCATTTGTCGAGGATCACTCCAATTTGTGCAATTTTCATAGTGGGTCATTTTCTGTTGTTTGCTCCATTCCTAACCACACATTATTATCTAAGAAACATTTGAATGATGGTAATAAGCTCCTCACCACACTCATGTTCAGACCCACCATATATCAATGTTTACTCTGAGAAAGCAAATAATTTTGAACAGTCTTTGTTAGCATTGATATTATTAATAATTTGACCTACCCACAATGACTACAACAGTGCAAATTGCTTCACTAGTGCAAATGGCAGTCAATGAAGAATTATTGTTGATGCCTTAAGCATGTAGTGGAACAATGTGGTCATTTTACCCTTCAGTCAGATGCGTTGCTGCACCTTCTTGTAGCATAATTCTCCTACAAAGACATGGCAATGGTTTCCTGAAAATTTGCCCAATCACGGAGATCATCTTCACTATTTATGTGGTTTAGTTGGATTTGCAACTCCTCAGTCGCAACTTCATCTCGACTGTTGCCATCCACTTGGGTGTCGCCGTCTTGATATTCGCAAAAGAATGGGTCGTCAATGTCGTTTTCACGAAAGAAGTTGTGCACAACGCAACATGCTTGCAATATGCTCACCTGTCTCGGCATGCTATACGGACACATACCCCTGTTTCCAAAGATAGGGAATCTCTTTTTAAAGGCCCTGAAGTGTGCTTAATGATGTTTCGTATTGATGAGTGGCATCGATTGAACAACTCGCGTGGCTCCTTATATCGTCACACTCCTTCGAAGTGACTTTTGTGGTATTTTTTTACCCTAATATGGAGCTACGTAACCCGGTTGATTAGCGAAGTCAGCGTTTCCTGGATACATAAAAAAAAACTAAAGTTCAACTACTCCCGTGGAGGCTTTTGTTGTCAATAAGATGTTTGAAATGCTAAAACATTGAAGGCAGTAGTCTACTAATGTCTCATTCTTTGAATTACCCACTATGAAAACAATTGTTGCTTAATATTGCAAGATATTAAATGCATTGTTAAAATCAAAAATCTGGTTATGCTTGCTATTTCTGAATTAAGTGCAAAGGTTCTTAACATTTTCCGGGTCTAGTACCTGCTGATGATATGAGTATGGGGGATTTTTTAGCCAAATTAGCATTAGCTCATGTTGTTCATTGCGGCTGTTGCAATATATAATGTGTAAAAGGTGCAACTTCTTATCTGGAAACAATTTAATACCTGAGTTTTTTGGCTTTGAAAGCTCTACACCATAACATATGGGTTGATTCTATTTCACTGTCAATATTGTTTAAAACAGATAGATAAAAAGCCAACATACCATTCGGTGGCCGTGGGAACTTGGATGATGCCCGATTTAACGCATCAAAAGGTACCCTTGAATCATGCGTACTACCCTCCCAACCTGCAAACACTTGAACGAATCTCCTATAATGATCACATGCAGCAATTACAGTTTGTGAAATATGTCTTTTTCAATCCCTAAAGGTGTCAATAGTTGATCTCGATACATAGGCAGCAACATGAGTTTCATCCAATGCTCCAATACAGTCCTGCAAACGTACAAAAAAAATAGCGTAACTGCTGGGGCACCCATAAATAAATAGACTTAGATTTGAGGAGCTTCTTCTGAGACAAAATTATTGCGGTTAAATTGCCCTCGTAACACTGAATTAATAGCATATGTCTACCGAAAAAGATGCAGTGTAACGTCATGCTCTTAAATTAGTCTTTTGCATTAGTCTAACACTAAATAACAACACCCAGGGTTGTGTTAAAAAATGCACAACCAGTACTCCAAAGGCATCGTGACTAACTACGAAGAAAGGGAAAAATCTATCATCAGCAATCATCTTCACATGCGGTACTCCTACGTTCTAAACCTTAACGTGGTCGGGTGCTAGCGAGTACAGAGCATCCTACATCTTCCTAACATGTCGTGAAATGGTCTCAATCGAGTGTAAAAATCTTTCTGCTTCGTCTGTGTTTGTTATTCCTCGTCATTGTGTGGTTTTGTCTCCCAGCATCCAAAACCTACAAGCAATTTGCACAACTTCCTAAAAGGGATTTTCGCTATATGCAAATTCTTCCACATTCTCGCTGGGTGTCCGTGCAGCAGTTCATCAACCCAGCAAAGCCCTCGCAACTTTGATGTTCTGCAGAGATTGCGGAACTGCTTGCATGAGTCTACTAATTTGATCATACATACCATCATCATTATCTAGCTTTCGAAATAGAAGTCATCCATATTCCCGGAGTCTGTTGAGTTTTCGTTCTCTGAAGACATGCCCGGAAGCAGTGCTGCTATAGCCGTGCTTCTCGACGGATATAGCTGCTAAGTCCTGCGACATCTCCTTTTAATATGGTCAGATTACAGCTGCAAGCATTGGCCCACCTTTAGAGGTTGTTAGAACTCCCGCCTGCATTACATCCTAACCAGCAAGACAGTGCCAAACTTCGATCGTCTGACCTCTACTGTAGTATTTTCTCATTATATGTGCTTCCCATATGCACATACGGACTACGTAGTCCTTCCTAGCTTCTTTGAAAGTTATTTTGGTGTGGTAGGAATATCACTTTAATAGGATTTGATATAATGAATAAATAAGCTTGTGACACTACTTTTTTGTAGTGTATCACAATCTTCCACTTTTCTTGGTTCATTGCCCTCTGACACAAACCTCAATAGGTACCTATTTCCAAAACATGCTCAACTGCTTGCAGATAGTCTGGGCAAGTGATGGAAGTACAATATTCTTCACCATAGCATATCATGGTTCAATTTTGCAGTCGGCTATGATCAAATGATGCATCAAAGACTAAGGCGGGAATATATTCCCCCTGGCAAGCTAGTGTGTTCTCGGGAATCTATTGACATCTTTTTTTTTTTTAATATACAAATTGAATGCGTACTTATCTTTTTTCCCGACCTTCAGGCCCCCCATACAACACATACCTGCGACTCTAACCAATACAAACAATTCATTTCTAAGCTTTAAACACCTTCATTACATTGTTCATCTCACATTTACCCATTTACATATAAGACCAACTCGTTATAGCGTTGATGCAAGGTTGGTGTTGATATGGGTAAGAAGGCGTACATTGTGTATCGGGTAGAAGAACCGGAGTTTTTACAAATTGGGAAGACTGTAAAGCAACAGTCTTCCAATATAGAAACTGTTGTTTCAAGGGATATGCTTCGTTCGACGCCGCTCATGCAGCATGGGTAAATTATAATTCAGCTAATTGTTTACCTTCAACGTCGGAACTCATTGCGTACCTGAGCATGTCTCCAAGTCCTTCTGCACATGAGTAGTTGCCAAATCTTCCCTTGGCAACCCCTACTACTTTTTCTCATACTTCTGCTGCCATACAACTGCAGAAGCCTGAGTCACCATCTATTTTTGTTATTACCTCGCTGCCACATGAATTAACACTGCCCATGCCCTCGGAGGCACTCTTGCGACGGTGTCCAACAGCAAAAACCAACATGCGAGAGTAGAGCAAGATACATTTCAGTGCAGTGCAGGCCTTTGTAGAAATATCATATGGCTTCGTCTGCACTTTAGCAATATAGAAAACTTAATAAAGAAACTACAATATAGAGAATAAGAAAAACTATAAAGAGAAAATAGAGAGAAAGAACACAAGAGCTTTATTGATTCTTTGAGAGTAAATCAATCAATGAATGAGTACCTACAATACTTCAGTCTAGAGTACTATTTATAGGGTTCAGGATACATTCCAATAAGAAGAGATAGAGGGTAATCAGAAGACAAATCCTATCACGAATCAAAGATATGATAGAACTCTCCTATCTATCTTCTGGATAGTTGGAATATCTCTATAACTCTGACATTAGATTACCTCTTTGATATCAGATAATGGACATCCATAATATTAATTTCATAACACATTATAAATTATGTAAAAACCATTATATCTTTCTTATTGGACATTCAACTAATGCTAAGGACTAAGAAGTTATTACATTTGTGATTCGAATGGTCAAATCGTAATTTTTTTAAAAATAGTTTATTGTGTAGTTTTAACAAAAATACAAGCGTAATTATCACCATTATTTTTTATTATATCAGTAGTATCTTTTACCATTTAATCGTTCAAAGTTTCTCTTCAGCAGAAAAAAAAAAGTTTACCTTCTTACCATTTTAGTACAGTGATAAAATAATTAGCTTTGCATGCTAATTATAGACTTTAATTCAACCACATATTCGATTTAAAAAGAAAAAAAGAAACGCAAACAAAAAAAAACATTCATATCAAAACTTCAGGTGTAATCAAACAGTCAAAAATAAATAGACAATTTATAAGAGACAAACAAATAAATCAAAATTGCCAAGTCTTTCTCTTGACCACGTCATTAAACTTGATGTTCTGGATCTTTCCAGGAAAGTCATGGAAGGAACAGAGGGTTTATGGTGATTTGATTTGAATGGTTAGAAATGTTCATCAGGAGTAGTAAATAAATACTTCATCACTTTCTCGTATAAGATCGCCTGTCCCACACTTTGTTCTATTCTTTATTTTATCTATAAAATTCTACCACGCATTTCACTTTTAAAAAGATTTTCTAATTTTTATAAATTTTTAATATTTTTAAAAGAAATAATTAATGTATAATAATTTAATAATAATATACAAAACGAGACACAAAAAATTTAGACTCATCACTTCAATCAAAATTTTAAGTTAAGAAATATATGTCTTACTTTATATCCCATTCATTATCTTATGCATGAGAATTTATCGTGACAAAATTTATTTGATTGAGTTTTATATTTTTTAACTAAAATGTTGACATAACAAAATTTGATAATAATGTGACATATGGGATATGAGATTGAAAAAAAATATCTTCAGAGTTGATTTTTCTTTTTTTTAATTTCACAAAAGAAAAAATTACTCCAGCAATTTCAAAATAAACTATATTTATTTGACTTGACATGATACTACGTCTCTTTAGTTAATTCTATTTTGTCAGAGCAAGAAATTTTTTTTGGTAAATAGTAACTTCAAATGCATTCTTAACGCATAGTTAGGGAAGTTTAACTTCAAATTTAAGTTTAAGTTTAATTCGCACCTTAAAATAAGTTTGAATTCGATTAAATTTTAAAAATTCAAATAAAATGTAATATTACATATTAATTAATTTATTTAAATGTACAAGTGAACATATTTGCGATTTTTGAGTTAATTATTCAAACATTCAAACTTGATTCATTCTAAAAGTTAGTCTATCAAATCGAGCCCAAAGCCATTTGAGAAAGTTTAGCCATGCCTACAGCGCTCATCGTCCATGCGTCCTTTGAAGACTGTCCTCTAGATTCTGTTTAGTAGTGTCAAACGGGTTAGCTCGCTCCGGCCAGCCTGTTGCAAACTGATCTTATAATGGAGTGGAGTGGGTTGGCATGTTCTTTCATGGGCTGAAAAACCTCAATCTGTGGCCCGCGATAGCCAACCTACGGGCCAAACGGGGCAGCCCGCGAACTTTATAAATGATATCGTTTTGAAAAATAATAATAAAATAACGTCGTTTTTAAAAAATATTTTAAAAAATATCAAAACGATATTGTTTTGAAAAAAAATTTTAAAAATAAAAAGAAAAACGAAATGGCCCGTGTTCAGCCCGCTCCGACCCGCACTAACCCGCATGCTTAACAGAAGGGACTAAAAAAGCCCGTGTTAAAACGGGTTTGAACTTACTAAATCCAAACCTGCCTATATGGGCTAACCCGCGGACTTTAGCCCATATTGACACCACTATCTGTTGTGAAAGAATTGCAGGGCACAATTCCATTGCAGCCCTACCTTAGCCTCGGGGGTGAAGGGAAGTACACTGGAGTGGCTTTAGACGTCCTGCTGATAAGCGAGTGCACTTACATAGCTTGTTTAAAGGCAAAATTAGACAGATTCTACTGAGAAAATGCAAAATATGGAAAAGAAAAATAAAATCCAAATGGATAAATAAAATTTTCTTTCTAAGAATGGGATTTTTATCATTTCACTCACAAGAAAAAAAAAACAAAAGAACAAAGTAGCCAGTTAGAAATTCGAGATCACATCTATATCTTTCAAAGATTACTCTTGACCTCTTAAACTCTATGATGCTTATTTGAAAGAGTTCCACTATAGCAGGAGGGACATAATGTCGAAGTGTCCTCCCTACTTAGCTGGACATCTAGAACCTTAATTAGAAAAAAATTAATTTTATTTTTAAGTTTTAACTAGAAAAATACCTCTTTGTAACTAAGTTAATAATAATTAAGTTAGTAATATTTATTTATAATTAAGTTACTTATAATTAAGGCAGTAATAATTAATTTAATAATACTTAAAAATAAGTTAGTAATACTTATTTATAATTAAATTACGAGTTCTACCCATATCAACTCTTTTGGCAAAAGGTTAATTTTTTATAGTTTTTTTATAAAAATATGTGAAATAGACAAAGAGGATTAATGTTATAACCTGGTTTTCCTCAAATCTGGTACCTAGCATTCAAAATATGAAGAAATCAAATCATCGGTGTAGAAAGAATTTGGAAGAAAGAAGATAAAGATAAGCTTAGAAATGAAGGTATAGGGCATTACAATTAACAATTGTATTCTAAATAATGAGGAAGTAAATAATCCAGAACTAAATGGTCCATTTCAAATGTTGGCCCAATTGTAATTCAGAATTAAATATCCAACCAAGCAATAACTTAGGCTGAATATAAACCAACTCCAACCAAAATGAATTTAGGCCATTTACATAAAGAATATGCTTTATTAAAACTTTACTAGGTAAAAACTTAGTGAAAAAACCTATAGTAAAGAAAAAAGAGTACATTATTCTTTATGTCATTATTACTCCCTATCGTGAGATAATATTTTGAGATTTCTTAATCGATACTTTCTAGTCAAATGTTGCTATCAGTAAGGTTTTAGTGAATAGATTTTTCAAATCATTAAATGATTGAATTTACTGCACATCAATAGCAGATCTCTTTTAGAATTCATGAGTAAAAGAATATCATAAAAATATACTTTATCGTATCTCCTTTGATATATTCCGAACTTTATCATCATCTAACAATAAAGTCAAAATTTATTTTTACAGGATATGTGTTTATCTCAAATATAATAAAATATTAATATGATCACATATATTCTGAACTACCATCATAAACCTCTATTTCTTCAAGATAAGTTAAAGACGTGACCGTTATAATCAACACATGTCTATAAATAATATGGTTTGTATGAATCATATAGGTAACTTATACCTTGTATATCCATCTCAACAGAAGTTGAATTTTCTCAATATTCGAGACAAACTATCTCAAGAAGATATCAAAGGGCAAACTTAATGTCATCTCAAAATTTATTGAGTAGATAAGAACTAGAATAGATATCTAACTGCACGTGGACAAGTGTATTCATGCACTAAATTACAAAGTTATGGTACTTTAGGACCAACAAAATCTTCAATATCCTTTGATAGATATAAAAGATCTTTATCACGTATAATAACTCAATAACCATTAATGTGCTATGTTCATATGAACCATCTTTAGGATGTTTAATTAAAACAAAATGTTGATTTTTAAAAAATTTGTTCACAATACTTGCTTTTTAAAATTCTTCAGGAAGAATAACTTGATCATCAAATCCTCTTTTCTTTTGAGGATTTTCTTTTCAAAATCAAGAGATCTACCACGCTTCAAGCATGCATCAAAATCATATGGCTATAGAATTCATACGTTTGTCCTATTGTGACATTTATCCAAATAGAAATATCTATAGTTAGAATATCATATTGACTAACTTTGTAGAAGTCAGTCAAACAATCGATTTGTAATTCCATGCAAATAAATAATATTTTAAAATTTCAATTCATTAATACTTGTGCATAAATCAAGACTAATAAAAGTCATAAATGATATAATTTTTTTAGTTTATTAAATTCTCCCCCTAATATGGAGAATACCATTTCAATCAAAAAAATTATGCAATAATGATATCTTCTGACAGATAAATAAATATGGAAAGCGTAGCTACAAATAGATTTACACATACATAGACAATGCTTCAAGCATATCGAGTCTATCAGAAACTTCAAATATAAGTATCATTATCAAATGATAAGAAGGATAAACTCATATTAAGTGTTATCATGCAATTATCGTAATCAGTGCTAGGCCTTTCGAAGAAATCATATGCCATAAGTCATGATAAATATTCAATTTTATAGTTCACATTTTATAAGTAAATATTCATTGTTATCTCTTTGGGATTATACTTCAGATGTATAATTCTTGCTATATATACATGTATACTTCAAGTGTACTTGTAATAGTTTGAACTTTTCATATCTACTTTATCATTTCGAGTCTGCATACTTCAATTCGAAAATTCTCATTCTGAATGAATATATTATGCACATTAATATCATTAACATCTTATACTTGTACGGTTCTGGTAGTTCCCAAACTTGTTGAGAACCCATCGTTTTCACAGTTTTTAGGTACCTAAATTTCTTCTGCAAATAATATACCAATCATGTTTGGGGAAAATTCTACTGAAATTTAAATCTCATCGGCTTAACATATATGACCATCTTAAGTCTGTGCTCCTTTCATAATGTGAGGAGTTTGTATCATTAGAATTGACTTATCTTCCATGTTCTAATTGTGTCTCAAATTTATTGGCATCTGTAAATTTTCCTTCAGGGACATCAAATATAATAGAAGTATTCTTTGCCGTATATTGGTCAGTTTCAGTTAATATACCTAACTATATAAATTATCCTTTGAACTTTTGGTTCAAAGTATCTTCTATGAGGATAAAAAAATAGAAGATCAAGATGAGACACAAACTAATATCTTTATCTGACCTCATGTTTTCTCCTCTTTATATCCGAAATGGTCCAATAAGTCATTCCAGTTAATAAATTATTTAAATCAGTAAACTTCAGGTTTATTTAATATTACATCTCAATTTTATAAATTCCATGCAATATAAACCAGAAGAGAGGAATGGTAGTATCTATAATTGTTATTTATTCTATGTCATAATAGTAATGCATAGGTCTCATTCAATATAATGAGAATATCAATAATACTTAAAATAACGAGACTAAATGGAGAATAATGTATTACAAAAATTGACTATTATGGTGAAGAATTGGTAGCTCTTCTGAAACTTTTAGTTAATTAACTCTTCTAGAGTTCTTGATTAACTAGACCTTCAAGAACTTCGTACTACCATTATACTTTGGACATATATTTCTAATTTGTCCAAATGATCTACCATTATTGTCAAGAACTGCTAAAATATTTAAGGTTTATGTCTTTTATAGGGTTTAAAAATCAGTTACAACGTTCAAATTAAAGGCTACTAGTAGTAAAATTCGGTCAACCAAACATGGACTCATGCGTCCGAATGATCGTCCTAATGTTTCTATTTTTAGGTTGCCAGGATAAATTCGGTATACCGAATTTGGATATAAGCATCTGAATGGTTGTTTTAATTTCTCTGAAAATTCAACAGTCAAGGTTTTCAGTTCGGACATCCGAATTGGATTTCGAACTATTCAAACTTTGTCAAAATGATTAGAAATCAAGCACAACAAGTTTGCAATCACTTTGGGCTATACAATGAATCTTTTTAAGAGCTTTTAATCCAAAAGTTGTTGTCAAGATCTTGGTAAAACATTTATAAGGAAAACCTTTTAAGATAGAGAACCAAGTTTTGAGCTCTCTTGAAATTTCTTTAGATTCCAAAGACAATCAAGTGTAGGGTTACAAGGGTATACCTATTAAACAAGTGTAAACATACACTATGGTCTTCAAAGCCTTCAATCCTTGGGACATGCTCTATACACTTTAATATTTGAGCAACTCTAAATTGTCCTTAGTATCTTATCTTCAAGGCAATGAGACTTCTTAGTTTTCACAATCCAATAATCCTATTACACAACAAATACTTGATTTAGCTCATATCAATGTTTGTCATAATCAGAACTCTAAGATTTGACCTTAGGGCTTACAATCTCCCCCTTTTTTATGATGAAAAACTTTGATGCAAAATGTGATGGATTTAAACTATATTATACAATGAAGCATTAATGTCATAGATGGATGATGAACAATCTTGCACAATGACATAACATGGATCATGAATGAGCCTATGGCCCAACCAAACTCCATAATCCTCTTTCCTTCCATCAAGATAGAAAATATAGCATGAAAGCATTTAGAACACATTCTAAGAGAGGTTTTAGAGGTGAGAATCAATATACAAGACCCCCTTAGATAGTGCTCATTTTTGGACTTGAGTTGTGAAAATCAAAGTTTTGAAAAATCAATTCAACATAATGAATTCATTTTCTAAGAATAAAACCTTCCCAAGGCTTCTCAATCATTTTAGGGAAGATGAAGACCGAATTAAGCAAAAAATGTCAAAACATTATTTTTTATAGAAAGTTCGGATGACTGAGTTTTTGGTCTGCATCGGAACTTGAAGTTCGAATTTTTGGTTAAATCATCAAAAAGTAAATTTTGCAACATATGTTCTTTGAATTTTCCTTTAATAAATTATCAATTTTGAATCTCATCTCTTTGTTTCTTTTTGAAACATTTTCAACTTACTATAAATATCCACAAGCAATTCACTAGGATCATCAGCATTATCATCACAATGTGTAGAGGTTAAAGGAATAGATTGTACCTCATCATCCATAGGCATGAAGTACACATTTGCTCTTTTCTTATTGTCATCTCCACTATCTTCATTGGCATGTTGATCCCAAGTGCCTACTAACCCCTTTCCTTTCTTGAGAGATTTTTTATTTTTTAATTTGGGTTCTCTCTCCCTCTCCAATGCTTTAGGGCAATCATCTACAATGTGTTCGATAGTTTTGCATTCATAGAATTAAGGCTTGAATAGTGAAGATGATTGTCCTTCTTTCTTGAAAGGCCTCTTCCCCTTTTTGAGAAATCTCCTTTTATAGAATTTCTTGAACTTTTTCACTACCATGGCCATCTCATCATCCTCTCCGTCTTCATCTTCATCACCAGGCAATTCCTCTTGCTTGCTAGGATTGTTGGAGGCTTTAAGCACCACTCGTTTTCTCCCTTTCTCCTCATCTTCAAGATCATTTAATCTTTTGACCTTTATCTCATGGATAAGCAATGATCCAATGAGTTCTTCAAGAGGAAGAATCTTCAAGTCTTTTGATTCTTCAATGGCAAGAGTCTTTGGTTGCGAAGACTTGGGTAGAGCATCCAAAATCTTTCTATTTTGTTCTCCAAGAGAATAGTTTTTCCCATAAGACTTCAAACCGTATGAGATGTTGGTGAATCTAGTGAACAAGTCACTAATGCTTTCTCCTTGCTTCATGATGAACATCTCATAATCTCTTACTAGCATTGCAAGCTTTGACTTTTTTACTTGATTAGTTCCTTCATGCGTCACTTAAAAAAGTCTCCACATGTCACAAGCGGTGTCACATCCTCTTACTCGGTTGTACTTATTAATGTCCAATGCACAACTCAAGATATTCATTGCTTGGTAGTTCAAAGTAATTTTTCTTGAATCACTTTCATCATACTCCTCCAAAGGCTTTGGTTCCCTAGTGATTCCGTCGGCTCTCATCCTCATTGCTATGTAAGGTCCTTTCTCAATAATATTCCACAAATCAAAGTCATTAGAACAAATATATATTTTAATTTTAGATTTTCAAAAATTATAATTTGTTCTATCAAACAAAGGAGGTCTATTTGTGGAAGACCTTTCCAAATAAGGCAAGTTTGAAACATTAGCCAAAAGATCTTAAGTTCTAGGTTGTAAAACCTTTGCAAAGAAGCCCAAGCTTTGATACCAATTGAAAGACCTAAGAGGCGGGGGGCGGAGGGGGGTAAGGGAGGGAATTAGGTCTTTGGCTAATTTTCGAAAACTTTTTCCTTTTTGAGAAACTAGCTTGAAAGAGATATACAAGATAACACAATAAGTTCTAAATTAAAAGAGAGAGGAGAGAAGATCACAAGTAATTTATAGTGGCTATAAAATCTTTGAGTGATCGAACCACAAGTTATTTAAGCTCGTTGTGCTAAATTTTTGTCTAAAATTTATAGTGGTCATTTAAGCTCTAGCTCAGGAATTTTAACAAGGTATCACTATAGCACAATTTATATAAGATACAATAGAGACTCACCCAACAAAGGTTTTACTCCACAACCTCTTTTCACTTACAATGATCAAGGTTCACCTTTCGAATGGTAGATGATGAAAAGTTAGCACATCTTCATCTTTTTGTTTAAGGAATCTTATAATTTAACTTTTTAGCACAAGACAAAAGAGAGTTTTTTGATGAAGAATGATTGGGAAGAGTAAAGATTCTTAAAGACTCAAGAACTACACAAAAATCTGAAGTTTATGTCTTTTATAGGGTTTCAAAATCAGTTGCAACGTTCAAATAACGGCTAGTAACAGTAAAATTCGGTCGACCGAACATGGACTCCTGCAATGATCGTCCAAATGTTTCTGTTTTTAGGCTGTCAGAATAAATTCGATCGATCGAATTTTGACACAAACGTCCGAATGGTCATTCAAATTTCTCTGGAAATTCAGCAAGCAAGGTTTTTAGTTCGGACGTTCGAATTGGATTCCGAACTATTCAAACTTTGTCAAAATGATTAGAAATCAAGCATAACAAGTTTGAAATCATTTTGAACTATAGAATGAATCTTTATAAGAGCTTTTAATCCAAAAGCCGTTGTCAAGATCTTGGTAAAACATTTGTATTTAAAAATCAAGTTTTGAGCACTCTTGAAAATTCTTCAGATTCCAAAGACAATCAAGCGTAGAGTTTACAAGGATATACCTATTAAACAAATATAAACCTATACTATGGTCTTCAAAGCCTTCAATCCTTAGGACATGCTCTATACACTTTAATATTTGAACACTTTTGAGTTGTTCTTAGCATCTTATCTTCAAGGCAATGAGCCATGTTAGCTTTCACAATTCAATAATCCTATCACACAACAAATACTCAATTTAGCTCATATCAACGTTTGTCATAATTAAAACTCTAAGGTTTACCCTTAGGCTTACAATCTCTCCCTTTTTTATGATGACAAACTTTGATGCAAAATATGATGGATTTAAACTATATTGTACAATGAAGCATTAATGTCATAGACGAATGATGAAAAATCTTGCACAATGAAAATTCAAAGCTATGTAAGAGAAGTACCTTTCTTGCTTGATTATAAATAAAAAAAGTTCAGTGACAGAGTTTCGTACTTCTTGCCTTCACGTAAATCTCAAAGACTCAATGGTAGGGTCTCGTGCTGATAACGTGTTGTAAAATTCAGTCGAAATAGGCACAAAAACTAATTATAGAATTACAACAAAGAAGACCTTGAACTATAGCAAAAGAGAAAAAAAGATAACAGAAGAAATCTAAAGACTATAATTTTATTGAGAATGCTCACTATACATTTTTTTCACAAACTACTTTATATGATCCTATTTATAGAGTTGAAATTGATCATTTCCATCATAGATCATTTCCATCATAGATCATTAGTAGGCTCTTCTATAACTTACATAACATACTTCCTATAATCTCTATATTATCCAAGATAATAGAAGTCGTGAGAATAATAGTCTATAAATGATGTATATTACAACTTTAATTGTAATTCTTAACTTTTTATATTTTATAACCTCAACATTAATTAACACTTAAAATAATATATATTTACTTAATTAATATATTCATAACAGCTAATATTATCTACGTGGATTCCTTTGGAAGTATTTTTGATGAACTCAATCACTTCCCAATTTAAAGACACACCTGTACCCAGCCCACCGTCATTCTATTCATTTAAATCTTTATTTCATTACCCAAAGATAGAAGAAGCCATTTTGGAGCTTTGGAGTAAAACAAAGTTTTTTTTCACGAATCCAGAAGCTTCACCATGGAGTATCAGATGATTAAAGCAATTTCCACTACAATTAAAGTGATTCAAGGTAAAGATACTTTGCCATCAATACTTTATGATGTTTTGTTTTTTTCAAAGATATTGCTTCATGATGTCATGATAACATTGAAACATATTGATGTAAAATTGAATTTTTCCATTTAATAAATATCTATTTCAATTTTAGTAACATATATTTTTTAATCACTTATAGTACTACAAATTGCCGTGCAAAGGCATCATGTACTCTTTTCCTTCTCTATTCCCCTCCCCCCCCACCATCCCCGAAAACTTAGGCGATCTTTTTTTTTTTTTTTTTTATAATTCAGGTATCTAAGCTAAGCCTAATTATTCCTGGACCCCATAACTATGTAAAATTGAATTTTTCCATTTAATAAATATCTATTTCAATTTTAGTAACATATATTTTTTAATCACTTATAGTACTACAAATTGCCGTGCAAAGGCATCATGTACTCTTTTCCTTCTCTATTCCCCTCTCCCCCCACCATCCCCGAAAACTTAGGCGATCTTTTTTTTTTTTTTGATAATCCAGGTATCTAAGCTAAGCCTAACTATTCCTGAACCCCATAACTACGCCCCTAAGCTATGGAGTATGTAAATCGCGGGATGTGCACGAACTGGCTCCCAAGTTCCCAAAGCCCCTGTACACTACTGCGCACAAGGGGCCCGCTCCAAACTGATTGTTCCACTATATCTCCCCCAAATATAGCTCCCAGGTTCCCAGCAGGAATCAAACCCCCACCCTGCCGCTGGCAGCGAGAGTAACCTTGATTGTTCCACCAGCCCGCATATGCCCCGGGGGACTTGGATGACTCCGGTGGGATTTGAACCCTCAACCTTTGGGTTGAGGGACAAATCCCATTGCCAGCTAGGCTGGCTTCCTTTGGCAACTTAGGCGATCTTTTCCTATCTTCAAAGGTGTGTTCTTACTTTTCATTTAAATGACCAGCTTCAATTTTGCTTACATTTTTTCATTCATTTAATATCTAGTAAAAGCTTTCAGAGATGGACCCTTTACCTAATATTTTTTTTATTTTTTCTTTTTTTGTCAAATCCATAATTGGAATTGCTTTATTAATGGCCCAGAGAGAGAATTCCATTATTTTTAATAAAAAATGTAAGGAAATATTTACAGGAAAAAAAATGAGAATGTGAAGCAATATCAAGTGTTTACCAAGTAAGGTGCAGATTAATTTCTTTGTTTTTGAATTGTTCTTTTCCCTATTTGAGAGTAAAAAGTTCAAAATTAAAATTATATATTGGAATACTACTTTTTTCCCCCTAAGAATAGGGTTAATACTATTAACAGATCTAACAACTGATTCTGACTTTTCTTACTACTGCAATTGTTTTCCTCAAACATTTTCTTTTTTTTGAGGATAGATTATCAAACATTTTAATTACTACTTTCAACTTCGTCAATTTTTCAACTTTTATTTCTTCAACATTTTCAAGATTTTAATTTATATTATTTTTTCTATCGGTAAAGTTTTTTATATCTTCTAAATGCTAGAGTTATATTACTGCTGTCATTATTATTATTAATGATAATGATAATATTTGATACTCTAAACATTTATATATGAAATAAATTAATCCCGCAAATGCACAAGGAAGTCCCTCATGCATGGATATTAATCTTGGAATAGATTAGTATGATTTATGAAGCATGGAGTTCTATCAATCTTTAGGACCAAAATGAGATAGTTTTTGTGAAAGCATCTTCTTTCATTTAAGAAGAAAATCTTCGGATGAACTCTTGAGAGTCTTTTTGATTGGGATAACTTCTTCTAACATAGGAGCACATTGCAATTGCCAGAAGTTGATAACTCAATCATTTTAAAGCAAATAGATTATGGCAAGGATGCCAGAGAAAAACTCATTGTAGACAATGAGCAAGTATTCAACTGCAAATTAGCTATCCATGAAAAAATCATATTAACTGTGACCTTATGTTTATTAAAAAGGGAAAAAAATTATCTAATGAGATAACTATTTGTGATTAATACAAAAGAAACTCAAATTTTGCCTCTATCTCTTAATTATACTTATAATCTTACCTTTATCTCTTGATTTTTTTTCACAAACTAAATTTTTTCAAAAAATAAAAAGAAGCACCATTTTGAAATTTTCTCCTAAATTATTTTTTGAAATTTTTGAAGGTTTTCTTTTTATTTTTTATATTCTCATTCTTCTTTGAATAGGGTAGTAATTATACTTTTTCTTCTATACTTATGTATTACTCTCGCTGTTCACAATTGAATGTCTTATTTTGACTTAACATAAATTAAAATTTATAATTTAAATAAAAAATTACTATAATATCTTTGTTAATTAAAGATATTAATGGTAGGGCTCACACACTAGTGGTGAGACTTTTGAGTCACTAAAACTTACAAGGTTATTAATGAATATTTAGATAAAATATATAACTATTTTAAAAAATTTAACATCTTTAGAAGGAGATGTGGATAGAGGGAGTAGTACTTTGTTGTTGCACTTTTGTAAACATTTAATTTTTAATATAATATTATTAAACTATTATTTAAATTTTTAAAACTTTTTTTTTACTTTTCTCACGACTTAGTAATTGTAGCATTTTCCCACCATTCACTTTTCTATATGTTGTATTTAATGTCACAAATTTCTAATACTATATATTGAATTTTTTACTTTTGCAGCTTTTTTTTAGATTTTAGATTCCACTATTTTAAAAATAAAGTTACTTTAAATTAAAATTTTTTCCTTTCTAAAAAAAATATAAACCAATATAAATGCACTCAGAGAATAACTAGTATGTAGTTGGGTCAGACCGTATTCTTTAAGTGTGCTGTACATTCGACAATTAGTAAGGACATACAGTGACTTTAGATCATTTAAACTTTGAAACAAAATTTCATTTTTTTATTTTTTAAATGCACATCAAGGGAATGATGTAAATCATAATTTTTTTTATATCAAGCATTGGAATCACAACCTACAACCATACAATGCACCATCATTGTAGAAATATATCTTTTTTTATAAGTAAGTTTCATTAATAACAAAGATAAATTACACAACTGGATGGGAGAGAGAAAACTCATCACTTTAAGATAACGGAGAATAAAACTACCTCACATTTCTATTTAATCTTCAATTCAGTTTAGAGTATTTTTGACTCCCGGACTATATTCATCTACCTCGAATAGTAATACAAATATGGTTTATATATATATATATATATATATATATATATATATATATATATATATATATATGCTAAAAACCAACATGTTCACTCTCACCAAACTAGAACATGAAACATTGTAACCACACTCAAACGATATACCTAAAATTCACTTCATGTGGACTGTTTTGAGTTTGAAGTGAAATGAAAGAAAGCTGGGAAGAAAAGTGAGAGCTAAAGCTTATGTAGAGCCTACCAAATTGTCTAAAGTCTTAGTTGGTATACTATTATTTATCATTACTTTTACAAGTCTAGACAGGAAGCTCCACCTTCATCATCTTCATGAAGTGTGACAAAACAACGTGACCCTTCAAAAGTTCTTTGACTTGAGCTCTAAAGAAAAAGAGTCTTTATCTAAGAATGCAAGCAGATAAAGTTGCTGCTCTTTATTGTTTCTGCCACAAGTCTTTTGATTCTGCTCAATAAATCAATTCAATTCAATTATCATCTGTCTTTTCCCTGCATTGTTCTTCATCCCAAATTAGGAATCCACAATCATCCAATAGCAAGTGTTTGGGAAGAAGAAGGCAAAGCTAAGGAGAGAAAAGAAAGGATAGAAAAAGATAGTAAAAAGTAACATTGCATGGCTATTAGTTTCACATTAGAGGTTTGGTGAATAGTTTTGAAAAATGATATATGATTGCAAAAATTAAAAAAGGATTGGATTCTATTCTAAATTACGCGAACTTAGATACGATCAACGAAAAGTAAATTAAGCCTCCTTTTCTCTCACATAGTTTTTATATATTTGCTTTTGTTGTTCAATTGGCAGTTGATTTCAATTGATGTCTTGTCCTTTTCCTCACAGTACATATGGTCCATCAGGTAATGTTCCTCCCGTTTACTGCCAGCATTGGGGACCATTTGCCCCACGGACTTCCACCTTATTATTATTCTTCCAACGAATTATTCACAAAGAGTCCCTCTCAGTCGTTCCCATTTTGCACATGCAACCCATTCTGCACACATGATCCACAGCTACCTCAATGGCTTTTGGTAATAAGAGTTCGTGCAATTGTAGGTTAAAGGACAAAAGCCTACATGAGATGAAACGTGAGGGATTTCAAATATTCTATTCTAAGCTCTATGTTATTTTCTTCCGCATTGCTATTAAATAGTTACATATAACAATTCTTTTTAAAAAAATATTATAAAAAGAGAAATCTAAGTGTCAAATGAGACATATGATAGTGTTTTATTAATAAGATAAAAGATGGATGAGAGAAAGATAGATAGATGATCTCAAAGCAATATGTGGAATGTTCCTTTCATCACAATTTGTTGGGACTAAGCCCACTTGGTTATCACAACCGTATCACTATACATATCTACACAATATCAAAAGTATGGCTATGAGTTATTATGATTTAAACTTAATTTTTCTTTCTTTTGGATTGATTTAAAATGTCGTTTAGTAAAATTATCTTTTAATTTTTGTGAAATTGATTATTGTTATTTTCATAGTCTTGATATCTCTCGAGTAATTATTTTGGAGTTTTATAGGGAAAAAATTAATTTGCTTAATATAGATAACACATATAATTTCACGAGTTAAACACTTAAAGAGAAAAAATGAGTTACTAAAAAATAAAATGAAAGAGAAAGATTTGTCATAAGCAACTAACAAAGTCTATATGTTATACAATCTCTTTTTCCAAACAGCAATTAGAGATATTCAATAACAAGTACGTGTAACTCTTAAATCACAACTTAATTATGCATTTATAAATTTACAATATCAAAGGTAAGGGTTAGGAATTTTCAAGAAAAGTAGAAAAGGTTAAAAAAAGCTATATTAGAATAGAATAGTGATTCTAGTACAATGCATATTGGAGAGATTAGAATTTATGTTAGTTTAGAATATTTCATATCTCTAATTTAATATGAGTTACTTGAGATTTATTATATAGAGGATAATAAAAATTACAAGAAGTATGTAATAGTGAAACGAAAAAATTATTTTTAAGAGGTATTTGTAATCTTAAAAATAATTTGTATTAGGAAAAAGTATTAACTAAAAAAAACTTATCATAAAATTATGTCATATGCAATCATATATAAACAGTACTAATGCTACGTTTGATAAGCTGTAATGAAATGGAATAGAATGCCTTTTCACTTAGAATTCTTTCCACCCGAATTGGATTTGGAATCTTCTTTCCATTCTATCGTCTCCACCCGAATTGGATTTGGAATCTTCTTTCCATTATATCGTCTAGAAGGAAAAGTCATAATAGAATAATAAATTTTTTTTGGTAAAATTATTATTCATATCAAAATGGAGTAAAATTTCACAAGAAATTACTTAAATACCCTACTAGTATATTTAGTATATTGTGTCAATAAAATTAAAATATAACCCAAAAAGGCTAAATTAAATATTCATTTATAAAATCTCATTTAAACAAAATTCACACAAAGATTTCAAAAATATCAAATATTTTTAAGTATTGAAGTACAATTTAGTTAAAAAGACTACTCTTAATTTAAATCAAACTAAAAGAAGTACTACTAAGAGAAATAAAATAAAATTCAATGCTCAATTATATTTTTCTTAATCGAATCTAATGAGGGTATAATAGTCATAATTTTTTAAAAGAATTTTTATTAATTTTTTTTAAAAATTTCTACTTCTCCTGGAATGATTTTTTTTTTTAAAAAGAATGACTTTTCCTTTAGTGTGGAAAAGTCTTTTCCACTTCTTTCTAGGAAAAAATTTTCTACTTAAAATTTTTATACTAAACACTGAAAGAGAATGAGAAATTAGAAAAATCATTCTATTCTTGTATATCAAACGTAACGTCAGGTATTGCATAAGTTGAAATCTCCCATGATCCCATAAAACTCTTGCTTAGGTAACATGTTCTGTTTTGCTACCTGAGGTTCGAATTTAATTTAGGGTGCATTTGAACGAAACTCAATGCAAATTTATTAGTTTGGATCTCACTTATTCTCTCACAAAAAATTCACTTTTATAAAATACTTTATCCAATTTCACCCTTAGTGTTTGAAGTTGAGTTTTTAGTTACTTACAATTAACAAACCACTATATTGGTCGTCCTCAATTTCTACGTCTAATTGGTATTCATTAAGAAAAGTTTACGTTATGTTTTTATTAATCAGAACTTTATATTGTTTTCTCTTAATAGTATTATATTAAAATTTAATTCTTAAATTTGTTAAATTATAAATCAAATACTCCATTACCAAACTATTTTTATATACCAATAGGTATTAGAATTCTTGTTGAGTTTGAGGAAAGAAGCAACCAAAACATTGATATCCAAGAGAAGTAGACGACAACTTCCGGCAAGAATATGCAGAAGCATGATGTTTTTATGTTCAGATGCTTCCCAGCGTGAAACCGCATAAGAGAAAATCTTCCTTTCTGATCTATGACAAAAACAACTCTTAACCAAAAAAAAAAAAAAAAAACAGACAACATCAACATATCAGTTATTATAGTTTGGATCAGGCATACATGCATATTATTGAAGGAATAAGTTAAGAAAAGTAAGTTAATTAATATTTAGATTTTTCTTGTCTCCGGAATTTTTCTAAATAAGGCACTTATATTTATGGTCTTATCAGTTATATTAGAATGTATTATAGAGTGATTGAAAAACTTATAATCAAAGAATTATAACGAAGAGTTAAAATGTTCTTTGACGAAGGAAAAAGTATTTGAAAACAAAAGAATGAAAATTATTCGATAAAATTAAATTATTTTAAGACGTTGTAAGGACGAAACTGAATATTCTTAACATATCCAATTAGACTTTGTATACAACTCAAAATCGTTCCTTACAAAATTTCAGATACATTTTTTCACAATGGAAATAATGTGAGTGGTGGAAAGCAAATTAGAACATCTTTCAACTTTCTGTACACGTGAAACCCTTTATTCCTTGGTCCTCCTCTTTGTCAGAGTTCTTATCCATCCATGCCTAACCTTCACACCTTCAAGCTTGGTTCCCGCATTTCCTTTACCAGATCTCTTCCATCTCATGAGCTGGAATAGGTGTCCAATCCGCTTTCGCCACCTCAGCGACGATGCTCGTGGCTCGACATGTTCCACCACGGCCATAAACCCTTCTGCCTCTTCCTTCTTCTTATTTAGGCTTTGGCTCCAAGACATGTCACTTTGCTCTAGAGAAGTCGTAGGCATTGTTGTGCTCTTCTCCCATGAAGCAGAACCATTGTCTTCAAACTTTATGGATATAAAGGAGTCTGTAAAAACCAACAATTTGACCACAAAAGTTCAAACTATGACTCCATGCACATGTATAAGACTAGGACAGAGACAGTAACACTAAACTTTCTTTCCTTTTCTCTCTTTTTTTCTTGGTCGGAGTTTTTCTTTTGAGGAACAGAAGTTTTACAATTCAGTTAAAAGTTTAAAAATTGATAAGATAGTAACTTATTTAGTTAATATTACTCCTTACTGTCATGTAATATTGAATAGGATTTTCATCCCCCTTTTTTTCTCAAGCTTAATTAATATTGTCGAAAATTTTCTGCTTAATTGAGCTGTGAAGTTGAATCTAGTATTTTCAAACAAAAAATCTTTGAATTTATACTCGTTTAGAGAACATAAATTATGAAATGCAGGTATAGTATTGTAAAAAAACAGCTTTTTCAGTAAGTTACATTTTTCAACATCAACATGATTAAAGTATTCCTTCTCCTCTTCATAGTTACCATATTTCCACTGCTAATTTTTCATAGTACTAATTAAGACAAGGATGCAACCAGGAGCTCTTCCTTAGATTTCTAAATCTATGAAACTCTCTCTCTCTCTCTCTCTCTCTCTCTCTATATATATATATATAATTAAACATTATGATCAATGAACTATTGACTAGCCTCTCATATAATGCAACTTTTTGAATGGAAAATAAAGATGCAAATAGGAAATCCATCTTAAAAAGTCTTAAGAATTTGTTCTCCACATGTACCTTTGATTCTTCAATTATTTCAGAAAATGAAAAATAATTATTCAAGAATAATAGGATCTCCTAGCCAGACATGATCGAACTACTCACACAGAAATGAAAACAATCCGATTTTTTATGATATATAAAAAAACGACCCTTTTCTGCAGTTTCAATGACTAAGAAAATCCCATATGAAAAAGGAGAGAAAAAGAGAGAAGAAATTATAGAGAATAAGATTGGAGCTTCACCTTCTTGACTTGAGGAGAAACCACTGAAATTACACTGATCTTCTGATTTTCTTTGCTTGATATCAAGGCGATTGATCAAAGAACTCAGAGCAAAGATCTTTGGCAAGTGAATCTGCGTTTTTCTGTGCGAAAAGCTGCTAGTTCTATGATTGGCATTCGCTTGGTACTGCAGCTGTTCTTGCTTTGAAGCCAAGATCAGAAGCCTTTCATTCAAGCAGAAAGCACAAACTCCAACAACCAATTCGTTAGGATGGAAATAGCAAGTTTTGCCTCCTGCGTACTCGTTCATGATCTCCTTCAATCTGGATTGAGTAATAAGAAATGAAAAGAGTTGATAAGAAGGAGTCAATCAGAAATGTCTATAGAGTGGATACATATGTGTATATATATACACATCGTGCAACTTTTCTCTCTCTCTAAGATCTGTGTTAGAAAGTGAGGTTGCATTTTACAATCAGAGTGATTACCGGTTTAAATTGTTTTTGGTTCAATACTCATTGGGCTCATATTCGCCCATTTTGCTTTAACGCATTTACTACTAAAAAAGAGAGAAAAACAAAAGAATAAAGATTTCTGACTTTGTCATATAATAACTATTTTCATTATGGAAGTCAAATATCTGTATACTTTAAAAGTATAACATAATCATATAAAAATTGTATTTAGAGTGCAATTAGATTGCTTTATATTGCTTTTCTCTTTTTTTAAAAAAAAAATATTATAAAAGCCAACTCAAATCTTCATGCTCTTCCTTTCACAATAACTAATTTATATCCCATAAAAAACAAAAAATTTTCAGAAAACAAAAAACTAATCAAAGTAAATTTTGATGTTGAACAAGCATCCTCAAACCTCTAGGCGTGGGTGTGGGGTGGAGGGTGGGGCCGAGGAAAGCGATCAAAAGAAAGGAAGACTGGTTGGACAATTTGTACAACACCAAGGGAGACATTTGTACCCAACTCGTTCGATATGCTGACCCTGATAGCTACATGTATTTAATATGGGGGGAAGTTTGAAGAAGTCTTCCATAGACACAAATCTGGCATTCAAACTTCTAGAATTTACTAATAAACTTTTGGGTTAGCATAAATTAAAAAATCAAGTTTTTTTCATTTTTCCTTTTTATTTATCGTGAATGTCAATTTTTGTCTTTTTTTCATGAGAAAACTAAAATTGTACACTACTATAATGAAAAACAAACATAAATATGTATTCGCAGGATATTGAATCTAAAATATTTTCACTTTATATAAACAAGCAATTTTCTGTTTTACTCTGAAAATGTTACTTCTCCTATTTGTTTTTGGCTCGTTAGGTTAATCACTTGAGATCCACGCTATGGAAGGTATAGAAGAAAAAGTACAAGAGAATGAGAATGGCTAAAAGCAAGGCAATTGGAAGAAAAGCTACAGGGTGTTCAGCTTTTTTGGGCCGGTGCAAAAAATGTGTCCTCACAAAGGGTGATGATATTGCTATATCTGTTCTCTTCCTGCCAGGGAGAGTTCCGCTAAAACGTCCATATTGTCCTCTAAAAGGCGAAATAATGCTTTTTTTTTAGTAAACAAAAGAGGAAATTTTATTAGATAAAGAAACCACACACAGTGTGAAAATCTGTGCAAGGACTATAGTAATTGGAAAATCTTTCCTCAGACTACTAGTGTTGCCTTTCACAGATTTTTGCAAGGAGGTGTTATATACAATAATTTTTTGGACTATATATAGTCAAAAATAATTTCATTATTTATTATTTAACTTTTAGAGTTTTAAAATTTCTACTAAGTGTCCAAAGCACAGAAAGTCAAAAATATCAAAAACTGCTTCGTATTTGCATAATAGAAGATTAGTTTATCAAAGTATATCTAATTTTATATATTTGTGCCCATAATGATTTTGAAAATCGGCCTTGAAACGGCCGTTTTTAAGAAAAAAGTAATATGCACTACAGTTGAGCCTGAAATTTGTAAAGAATTTATACACGAGTGAGGGATAATAATCGTCATTCACAATCAACAAGTTATTCCAACCAAGAGCACCGAATGGGAAAAGCACATTCTCCAAACTAGTAAACTTTTGCAAATATATCTTGTGATCGGAATAATCTTTTGATTTGTTTTGCTCCAATATTCAAATTCAACCCCAACTTTTGTAGAGATGAATCTGTCTTGTCTGGTGGATGCTTGAGAAACTCGAACACGTCTCGGTTCATTGATGATCAACTTAGAGTCAACTTGTCAACTTGCTTGATTTTTCCTCTTCTTTTATCAATGCTAGTCCTTTTTTATCTCAACATAGTGAATTTTAGTAAAGTTGGTAAGGTTTTAGATGAAATCTGTAGGTCCCATACAAGTCCAAGAGAGGGGCGAATTGGACTTTATCAAAACATTGAACTATTTAAAATGAAACTAAAAATACAAAAATTGATATACTATTAGCTAGCTAGTAAAACAAAAGTTGAAGTCCAAACTTAGTGTCAAGCTATTTTCTCAGATTGAGCTAACTCTGGGTAATATTATCTTGAGTATCAAATAAATATTGTAGGATTTTTTTTAAGATTAATAACCAAGGAAAATACCTTCATCTAATTTTCTATCAAATCTACCTAAGTTGTCACAAGTATTCAAGATAAAGCATTTACAACCAAACACTTTAAAGTAAGCAATTGAAGTAGTTCTACCAAAGAGAAGTTCAAAAGATGTTTTTCTTAGAAAAAGCTCTTAAAAGAACTCTATTCATAACATAGCAAATGGTGTTTACACCTACGGCCCAAAATACTTTACTAAAGAGTTTTTACATAGACCCAACCATTTCCTGCAAAGTTCAATTTTTTCTTTCAAAAACACCATTTTGTTGGGGGTGTTTTGGTAGCTGAAAAATTATAAACAATCTCATTTTCATCACAAAGTTTTGTAAAGTCTTAATTACAGAATTCTCTCCCATTGTCACTTCTAATAAAAATTAATTTACAATCAAGAGAGGTATGAACCTTTTTGAAAAGTTTTACAAATTCTTGAAAAGATTTATCTTTTCAAGATAGAAAGAGTACCCATGTAAATCTTGAAAAATCATCAAAAGTTACATATGCATACTTCTTACCACCCAGACTAGTGGTCCTCATTTGTCCAAACAAATCCATATGAACAAGTTCAAGAGGTTTTGAAGTAGAAACCAGTTTCTTGGTTTTGAAAGATACTTTTGTTTATTTTCCATGTTGACAAGCATCACAAAGATGATTTTTCTCAAAAAGCATTTTTGGTAACCATCTAACTAATTCTTGTAAGAAAAGTTTATTCAACAAGTCCATGCTCACATGACCTAATCTTCTATACCATAGATGGCCATCATTATCATGAATGGCAAGACATTTAACATTATTGGCAACAAGTTCATCAAGATATAGCACATATTCATTTCCAAGTCTATTAGTGACAAAGATGATTTTACCATTTATACTATCAAGAATAGTACATGTATCACAAATAAATTCAACTTTGCATCTATTGTCACATAATTGGCTAATGCTAAGCAATTTGTATTTCAAATCATTAATAAGTAAGACTTATTTAATTAAAGATGAAAGACATTTGCCAATATTACCTACACCAAGGATTTTTCCTTTCTTCTTATCACGAAATGTGACAATTCCTCATTTGTGGCTTGAAGCTCACTAATGAGTGAAGCATTCCCAGTCATATCTCTTAAGCATCCACTATCAAGAAACTACTTAGTGGCACTTGATCTTAGAGGAATAAGAGGAAGTGACTTTTGGTACCCATATTTTTTTGGGTCCAAGGGGTTAGTGATAGTTCCCTTTACTCTCCAAATGATTTTAACACCACATTTTTACTTTCTTTTCACATAACATCTAGTAGCATTGTTCGCATGTCTACCATAATAAGTATAACATCTACAAGGCATTGAAGTAGAGGTAGCTCTAACAAAAAAATAAAATTTTGTATTTGAGACATTGTTTACATGATTGTAGCCAAGACCATTTTTCACAAATGAGGATCTTTGAAATCCAAGTAGTTTTTCAAGATTGTCCCTTCCATTTGTAAACTTCTCAACACATAAAGTAAGGTCATCAACCTTCCTTTTCAAAGCTTTATGATCAACTATCGTTTTCTTAAGAGAGGAAATTTTTGCACAAAGAGATTTATTCTCAAGGGACACATTTTGCAAGGAAACATTTAAAACTTCCTTTTCAATATTCAAACACTCAATAGATTTTCACAAAATATTTTTGAAATTTCATTCAACAATTCATCAATTTTGAATCTCATCTCCTTGGTTTTTTTTTTAACTTTTTTTTAATTCACCATACATATCAATAGGTAATTCACTAGGGTCATCAATATCATCATCACAACAAGTAGAAGTAGAGGAAGTAGGTTGTACCTTATCATTCATTGCCATGAAGCGCGTGTTGGCACTTTCCTCATCGTCATCTTCACTTTTTTCATTGGCATGTTGATCCCAAGTGTCAACAAGTCCCTTTCTTTTCTTGAGTAATTTCTTCTTCTTGAACTTAGCTTCTCTTATTTGAACGATGATCTAATTTGTTTTCCAAGCTAACATGCATCGCACAAGTTTTTTTTCAAACTTCAATTTAGGAAGACTATCAACAAGTTGTTCCTTTGAAAGTTTTAAGATCAAATACATGCTAGCATGTCTTAGCCTTCTATGCCACAACCAACTATCATCAGTCAATGAGGCTAGACAGATACCACTCAAGCTATCCAAATAGCGTGCATGATAGTTAAGGAGCATGATCCTTTTGTCCACTTTCGAAGAACCATCATCAAATATCTTATACATAGTGTATGTAACTTAACCACCATCATTTTGGTAGTACATGACTCCATCAAATACTCAATGTCCAGTGGTATTGTTCATGGTAGATGGAAAAAGCATTAGAAGTATACACCTCAGATGCACTTCGTGCCAGGGTGTTGTACAAGAATTGGTTGTTTGGTAACTTGTATGATACTTAAAATCCTGAACCTCATTGGCATGCCTCCTGTGTTCAAGCATTTGGTTGAAATAGGTGAAGAATTGAGCAAAGTTGTGATCTACTTACAGAAAATGTCTGATCACAATGTTACGTGACTCGCTCAATTGCATTGACACTATACTAGTAGTGAAATATTGTTTAACCTAAATATCTAACTATTCATTTCAAAATCCACGTATCCTTTCTAACTATTTATGGGATTCATTTGGGAAACAATCCTTGATCATCTTTACCCCAAACTAAGTCAAACTCTGCTCCATTGTTGACATCGTACAATAAATAATAAAAATGATTTGTAAATTTGGGGGTGTACAATTGTCCCAAATTCTTTTGTGCATTCTACTTTATGTGTCAGGTGCAAAGATCATGAAACATAGTAGGAAGAGAAATTTTGATGGTGACAACCATAGTAGGTCCTGATCTATGAATAAGGTTGCAGGTGCTTTACCAAATATGTATCTTAGAAATGTTTAGAATAACCACTCAAATGATTTAGTCGTCTCATCATATAAAAAGGCGGCTCCAATGATATAACTTTGGTGGTGATGGTTGAACCCAACTAAGAGAGTTGCGCGTCCAATATTTAATATATGTTTGGTTTTGAACTGCATGGCCAATAGTCTAGTGAATAATTATTTGAACAACTAAGAATAATTATTCATATGTGTGAATATTTATTCGTCATAGAAAAATAATTATTCAGTAGAGGTGTATCATTTCTCCAGGATACATAATCAGATAAACAAGGATTGGTTTCAAACACATAACAAATGTTTAGTTATGAACTGCATGGAAAATAGTCTAGTAAATAATCATTCGAGCAACTAAGAATAATTATTTATATGTGTTTGAATAATTATTCATCAGAGTAAGAATAATTATTTACTAAAGGTTAATCATTCTTGATAGGATGAAGAATAATTATTCATTATATGAAATGTAATTATTCATATACGTATGAATAATTATTCACTATATCCAAAATAATGATTAACCTACAGATAGGCCAATAATTTTTATTTGTTCTATAGGTTATGTCAAATATGATGGAATTCCCAAAGAAGCTATAGTCCATTTTGATTCTTCCATCAACCCAAAATATATTTTAATTATCTCTTCACTATCAACCTCAATGTCATATTAAAAAGAGGGATTATGATATTTTTTGCCACAAAAATGTTCTGAAAGACCTAAAGGGGGCGTGCATTATGTCTTTGAATAATTTTCAAATTTTTTTTCTTTTTGCAAGTTTAGTTTGGAAGAGACTTTGAATTCAAGTTCTCAAGAAGATATTCAAGTCAACATAATAAATAACCAAGTAAGAGAAGAAGAGTAAAGATTACAAGTGATTTATAGTGGTTCGATCCCCTCAAGATCTACATCTCACTGAAGAATTTCAAAGGATTCAACTATAAAAATAGTTAAGTAAGATACAATAGAGGCTCACCCAACAAGTGTTTTACTCCACAACCTCTTTCCAATACAACAATCAATGTTCACCCTCTCAAAAGGGTTTTATATCCTTAAGAAAACCTTGAATAAAGGAAGTAGATGAAGTAAGAGAATAATATATTACCAACAACTTAGTAGATAAAGACAAATCTAATACCACTTCATTTTTTTGTATATGAAATCTTGAAAAGTTACTTTGAAGCACAAGACAAATGGAATGAAAGTTTTCTTCAAACGCATGTATAAATTTAAACTCGTGAAGTATGTAAGCAGAAAATTCTAATATATCAATCTCATGGCAAACTTCATAAGTTCTTAGCATTGTAAACACCTCTTTGAAGGGAAAAAATTCCCTAAGCCTTATACAAACAAAATCATGATAAAAAAGAATCTGGGTAAGCCTTAAGGAATCTAAACCGATATCAAACTCATAAAGGAAGTAGTTAAAGAAAGAATGATTCTTTCCAATTGAAGACCATAACAAAAGTTCATTCTTTTCAAAACGTGGTAAGTCCAATGCTTGTTCACATGAATAGTTGAACAAGAATTCATGCATATATTCCAGTGGTCTTCTAATCTCAAGGCCTCTACACATGTATATCGCAAGATCATTCTTAACAAGAAACCCCATGTAGAATCATTTAACACAAGAAAACTTATACTACCAATCAAACACTTTTGCACATAAATTTTAGAATCAAGTGAGCCACAAGTTGAGCAAGGAAAACCAAGAGTCACGAGATTATTCAAATGAATGTTACAAGAAAATAAGAATAACTTATCCTCCTTAAAGAAAAACACAAAGCATGAATTAGGATAATAGGGAAAATAGCTTATTGATTTTTGGATGATTTCCATGTCAAGCTTTCTTTCCTTCTTGTTGCTTGAAGCTCTAAAATCCTGTACAAGTGAATAAAAAATAGAACGAAAATGAGTTAGTTTTTTAGAAAATAAGCTCACCTCCTCACTTGAGAGTGAGTTGTTTGGTGGCTTTAGAATGAAAGCACTATCATGCTCTCTTTCTTTTTCAAGTTCACTCATGTTCATAGCTCACAACTTCCCTTGTGTATTCTTTTTCTTCACCCTCATAATCACTCTCATTTTCTTCAAGCTCACATTCTCTCCTTTCTTTTGAGCTCTCAATGTTCTTACTTTCTCTGTTTTCTTTTATCCTCTCTTCAATTTTCCCTTCCTCAATCAAAGTAGGACTAATCTTATATTTGTATTTTTCACCCTTAAAAGGTTCCCCCTTGAGTTTTTGTAGTCCCTACTGTTAGCCCTAAGGGCAAATTATATAGTTTTGATTAATGACAAATATTGATGAGGACTAAAATGTTTGATTATTGTGTGATAGGTTCTGTAATTTGAGAAGTATGAAGTCTCATTGCTTTGAAGCAAAAGTTCAAAGAACAACTTCATTTAAGCAAGTATTTGAAGTTTGAAGAATGTTGTTCTAAAGATGATCAAAAGGCATTGAAGACTTGAAGTGTAGAGTGCATGTAATGTTTAGGTAAATTTCTATGTAAACTCTACACTTGCATGTCTTGGTTATCATTGAATGCATAAGAGAGCATAAAAATAATCTTATGATCTTAAAAGGCTTTGAATGAATCTTTTTTATAAGATATGTTTGTAAACCTCATATGTTCATGTTTTTCAAGCTTAAATATAGTTAAATAAGTTTTCTATATATATCAAATGTTTTTCAAACTCATTGAAGTTATATTTCAAATGATTTTACAAAGTTTGAAAATACTTTCAAAAAAATTTCGGTCGTCCGAATTTTGTAGCAAAAGTTTGCTATCTGTTCTTCCGAGAGAAATTCGGAAGAAGATTCGGACGCAGCCAAAAAAATTCGGTCGTCCGAATTTGTGGCCTTCAACATGGTCACTGTTCTTCCAGAGAAATTCGGAAGAAGATTCGGACGCAACAAAAAAATTCGATCGTCCGAATTTTTGTTCTCAAACGATGGGTACTATTCATCCAGAGAAATTCGGACGAAGATTCGGACGCGACCAAGAAATTCGGTCGTCCAATTTTCTCAAAACTAGCCAGTTACTAGCCGTTTTATGAACGTTTTATAGATTTTCAAATTCTATAAAAGCCATAAACATGCAAATTTTTGTAACTCTTGAAATCTTGAAAACTCCAAGCATTCAAAAGCATTTAGCAAACATTTCTTAAGCTCTCTTATGTCTTGTGCATTCAATTGATCCATCCAAAGACATCAAAGTGTGAAGGTGCAAATTTGTGTAATATCTACCATCAAGTGGTAACTTCTACACACTCTCCTTTACTTATTCAATTGTGTTGATCTACTAGCTCTAGCAAGGTTATCTTGATAACATAAAATCCTTTAGATAAGGGTGATCCTTGAAGTTGTGATTCAAGGTTGTTTGAGATATAAAACCATAGGTTGGTGAGCCTTGTATTGTAAGAAATTACTAGAAGAGGTTGTGAGTGTAAAACCAAAGTGTGGTGAACCTCTCTTGTAATTTGTAAACTCTGAGCAATTAGTAGATTTGTTGAAATCCTTAAGTGTGAGCTTAAGGTAGTGGACGTAGATCTTGAGGATCGAACCACTATAAATTGTTTGAGTTCTTTACTATTGCTTTCATTATTGTCTTGCTATCAATTATCTATAATTAGCTTACATAACTTGTTCTTGGTCTAAACGCTTAAAAGGTTTAAGTTTACGAAAATTAGCTAAATACCTAATTCACCCCCCTCTTAGGTATTTCAATTGGTATCGGGAGCTAGAACTTCGTAGTGTGGTTTAACAACCTAGAAGACAAAGATCCTATGGCTAATATGTCAAACCTACCTTACCTAGAAGGATCTTCCACAAATAGACCACCTTTGTTTAATGGAACAAATTACACTTTCTGAAATCTAGAGTTAAAATTTATATTTGTTCTATTAATTTTGATTTGTGGAACATAATTGAGAAAGGTCCTTATGTCCCAATGAAAATGAGTGCTGATGGAATAACCTCGCACTCCCAAGTCCACGAGATGAATTTGATGAGCATGATTCTAAGAAAATGACTTTAAATTATCAAGCCATGAATATATTAAGTTGTGCTTTAGATGTAACTGAATACAATGGAGTTAGTGGATGTGACTCTGCTCATGAAATGTGGAGATTACTTCAAATCACACATGAAGGTACTAATCAAGTTAAAGAATCTAAACTTGCCATGCTAGTTAGAGATTATGAACTGCTTTACCATGAAACAAGGTGAAAATATTAGTGATATGTTTACAAGATTTACTAACATTTTCAATGGCGTAAAAGCTTATGGTAAAATCTACACTATGGGAGAGCAAAACAGTAAAGATTTTAGATGCTCTACCAAAATCCCGGCAACCTAAAACACTTGCCATTGAGGAATCCAAGGATTTGAAGACTCTTCCACTTGAAGAGCTCATTGGATCTCTACCGACTCATGAAATGAAGATGAAACGGCTAAATGACAAGGAGGATGAAGAAAAGGGAAGAAAAGGAGTAGTGCTTAATGCCTCAAACAACTTGAGTGAACAAGAACAATCTTCAAGTGAAGAAGAAGGAGGAAGCAGTGGAGAAGAAGAAATTGCAATGGCAGTGAAGAAATTCAAGAGATTCTACAAAAAGGGAATTTCTCAAGAAAGGAAGAAAGCCAGTCAAGAAGAGTGGACAATCTTCATCATATAAACCTCAATGCTTTGAATGCAAGAGTACTGAGCATCTTATTGCTGATCGTCCCAGAGTGTTGGAAAGGGAAAGAGAAAGCAAAAACAGAAAGAAATCGCCAAGAAAGGAAAAGGACTAGCTGGAACATGGGATCAACGAGAAAGTGAGGATGAAAGTGAAGGAAAGGCCAACATATGCTTCATGGCCATTGATGATGAGGTACAATCTTCACCCTTTATCTCAAATATATATGATGATGATATTGATTCCAGTGATCTTATTGTTGAATTATATGAAGAATTAAAAAAGGCTTCAAAAAGAAATAAGGATATGAAACTCAAAATAAATGATTTATCTAATGAGAATTCAAAATTATGTGTTGAAAATGGAAAACTTCTTGAAACCATTAGTTGCATTGCTATTGAAAAAAGAAGTTTTGAATACAACTATACAAAATATATCTTTTGAAAACAAAAAGCTTTGCACTAGAATTATTTCTCTTGAGTTAATGATAAAAGATCATGAGCTTCTAAAAAGGAAAGTTAATGATTTAAATTTATGCATTGAGAGATTTACAAATGGAAGGGAAAATTTGAATAAATTACTTGGCTATCAAAGACCTTCATTTGTAAAACATGGTCTTGGTTTTATTCATGATTATTCTGCTCCAAAACAGAGAAAATCTTTTGATAAAGAATCTTATCATTCTAGATCACATATTTGCTGCACTTATTGTGGTAAACATGGACACAAGGTTTCTAAATGTTTTGTCAAAAGAAAAGTAGAAAGTGGTGTTAAAACCATTTGGAAGGTCAAAGAAACTTTTACTAACCCCCTTGGACCCAAGAAAATATGGGTACCAAAAATCACCCCTTTCAAATTTGGTATAGGTACAATTTGCCTCAAGATCAAGTGCCACTAAATGGTTCCTTGACAGTGGATGCTCAAGACACATGACTGGAAATGCATCACTTGTCAGTGAACTTCAAACTACAAGTGAAGGTTTTGTCACATTTGGAGATAAGAAGAAAGGGAAAATACTTGGAATAGGTAACATTGGTAAAGGTTCTTTTCCTCTTATCAAGAAAGTATTACTTATTGAAGATTTAAAGTATAATTTACTAAGTATTAGTCAACTATGTGATAATGGATGCAAAGTAGAGTTTAAATGTGATACTTGTACTATTCTTGACAATGCAAGTAACAAAACTATCTTTGTTGCTAAAAGAGTTGGTAATGTATATGTGTTGTATCTTGATGAGCTTATTACAAATGATATTAAATGTCTTGCCATTCATGACAATGATGGATTTTTATGGCATAGAAGATTAGGACATGTAAGCATGGATTTATTAAACAAACTTTTTACACAAGAGTTGGTGAGAGGATTACCTAAATTGCATTTTGATAAAACTCACCTCTGTGATGCTTGTCAATATGGAAAACAATCAAAAACATCTTTTAAACCAAAGAAAATGGTTTCAACCACAAAACCTCTTGAACTAATTCATATGGATTTATTTGGACCCTATGAGGACTACTAGTCTTGGTGGTAAAAGCTATGCTTATGTGATTGTTGATGATTTTTTCAAGATTTACATGGGTAATCTTCTTAGCACAAAAAAGATGAAACATTTCATGAATTTTCAAAACTCTTCAAAAAGGTTCAAACCTCTCTTGATTGCAAACCCGATTTCTATTAGAAGTGATAACTGAAGAGAATTTTGTAATCAAGACTTTACAAAATTTTTGTGATGAATATGGTATTACTCACAATTTTTCAGCTGCCAAAACACCTCAACAAAATGGTGTTGTTGAAAGGAAAAACAGAACCTTACAAGAAATGGCTAGATCAATGCTTTGTGAAAACTCATTACCAAAGTATTTTTTGGGTCAAAGTTCATTAATACAGACTTGTTATATCATGAACAGAGTTTTACTAAGACCTTTATAAGAAAAAACACCTTTTGAACTCTTATTTGATAAAACTCCATCAATTGTCTATTTCAAAGTTTTTTGGTTGTAAATGCTTCATTTTAAACACTAGCAACTATCTTGGGAAGTTTGATAGAAAATCAGATGAAGGAATTTTTCTTGGTTATTCATCAAATAAAAAAGGCATATAGAGTCTATAATAAAAAGAACATTGTGTGTTGAAGAAACTATTCATGTAACCTTTGATGAATCTAACATTTATCTTCAAAGAGGAAATGAAGATGACACATGTACATCAATGGTTGAAAATCATACTCAACACCAAGCACCCACAATGGAAGATCATGCTAAAGAAGAAGAAATAATGGAGCAAGAACAAGATGGTCAATCAAGAAATGATCAAGAACTTCCAAAAAGATATCACATATGCAAAAGGTCATCCTAAGGAGCAAATCATTGGTGATGTCTCTCAAGGGGTAAAAACAAGGCGGTACTTTATTGATAACTTCGCTCTTTTTATCTCATATTGAACCAAAAAATATTGATGATGCATTGTGTGATAATTTCTGGATTATTGCTATGGAAGAAGAGCTAAATCAATTTGAAAGAAATAAAGTTTGGTCTCTTGTTCCTAGACCTCATGATCATTCTGTTATTGGTACAAAATGGGTTTTTAGAAATAAGTTAAATGAACTAGGAGAAGTAGTTAGAAATAAAGCTAGACTTGTTGCTCAAGGTTTTAACCAAGAAGAAGGCATTGACTATGATGAGACCTTTGCTCCAAAGAGCTTGATTAGAATCTATAAGAATACTTTTAGCATTTGCTTGCTTTAAAGGTTTTAAACTTTTTCAAATGGATGTTAAAAGTGCTTTCCTAAATGGTTTTATTGAAGAAGAGGTTTATGTAGAACAACCTCCCTGGTTTTATCCATGAAAAATTTCCAAATTATGTGTATAAGCTAACCAAAGCTCTATATGGACTGAAACAAGCTCCAAGATCTTGGTATGAAAGATTAAGTGGTTTTCTTCTCACAAAAGGTTTTACTAAAGGAAAAGTAGACACAACTCTTTTTATTAAAACATCTTCTAAAAATGATATTTTGCTTGTACAAATCTATGTTGATGATATTATTTTTGGTTCTACTAATATTTCTCTTTGTGAGGAGTTTGCTAAAACTATGCAAAATGAATTTGAGATGAGCATGATGGGAGAACTAAGTTTCTTCCTTGGACTACAAATTAAGCAAACCAAGGATGGAGTCTTCATCAATCAAGAAAAATATACTAAGGAGCTATTGAAAAGATTTGGAATGAATCAAGCAAAAGGAATAAGTACTCCTATGAGTTCATCAACTAAACTTGACAAAGATGAGAAAGGTAAAAGTATTGATGAGAAATTGTATAGAGGTATGATTGGAAGTTTACTCTATCTTACCGCTAGTAGACCGGATATTATGTTTGTTGTTTGCTTGTGTGCTAGATTCCAATCATGTCCCTAAAGAATCTCATCTAATTTCTCACAAACGAATATTTCGTTATTTGATTGACACATATGACTATGGTCTTTGGTTTTCTAAAACTTCATCTTTTGAACTTATTGGATATTCCCGATGCCGACTATGCCTGGGATGTAAAGTTGAGCGTAAAAAGTACAAGTGGTCATTGTCAATTTCTTGGTAGTTGTCTAGTGTCTTGGTTTAGTAAAAAGTCGGCTTGTGTATCTTTATCCACACATGAAGTCGAATACATAGCTGCAGGGAAGTTGTTGTGCACAATTATTATGGATGCAACATACTTTACTTGATTATGGTCTTAAATTTACGTGTGTGCCTATACTATGTGATAACACTAGTGCCATCAATTTGAGCATTAATCCCATTCAACATTCTAGGACAAAGCATATAGAAATAAAACATCATTTCATTCGTGATCATGTGATTAAGAAAGATATATGCTTAGAACATGTAAACACAAATGATCAAATTGTCGACATATTTACAAAGCCTTTGGCTGAGGAAAGGTTTAATCACCTAAGAAGACTCTTAGGAATTTCAAAATTCAATGACTAATGTGTGTATTAATGTTGTGATGAAAACAGAGATTTATTGATCAAAAATTCGGACGCAGGACAGAAAATTCGGTCGACCGAATTTTTCGAATCAAAGAGACGAAACTTTCGACTGAAAAATTCGGGACGCAGACCTAAAATTCGGTCGTCCGAATTTTGCGGATGCATCTATTTAAATGAAAATCGGACGGTTTCTTCCAAACATTATAACTTCCGAATTTTAAATCCTTTCAAAACCTCTCATACCCATTCACGTCCGAATCAAAATCTCTCCAAATTCACACGAGCCTCATCCCGATTTACGTTCATTTTTAAACTTCTAAGCCCTAATTTCATACGGAAAACAAACCCTTCTCAAGAGAAAAACATCATGGTGAGAACAAAGAAGCCCAATGTTGAGAAAGGAAAAGGAAAGGCTAAGGAAGGAAATGGAGACCCAATCCTCAATCAACCAAGAAGGATTCGAATTCCTCAAACACAATCTGGAGTTGACAGGGTTTATCTCTATCAAATCTACTCATGAATTTGATGAATGGAATAAGAATAGTAGAAAGATCATTCCCTGGATATAAGGTGGATGTTGATAAACTATCTAGTATGGATATGGTTTTGTCTTGTTTCCATGATGTTGGATGGAGTAGTTTGCTGTTTATTAATGAAGATTTTTATCCCACATTGGTATATGAATTCTATGCAAACCTAAAGGAAGAAAGAACTGAGATTGTTGGGGATGATAGGATACAATGGTATTCAACTAGAGTATCCCAAGTTGATATTGAATTAAGTGAAGATCCGATTAATGAATTTGTGGGGTAAGTGACAGTGGAGCTAAATATTATGCACCCTCAATGCATTGCTATGATCGTCAACTCTTTACATATGATAGATTTGAACAAGCATTTACAAATGGAAGAGAGTTTAGATCTATAAAAGAGAGGAAAATCAAGAATTTGGATGCTAGAGGTAGGGTATTGCATCACATGGTAACTACTATGATAGTTCCTAACTTTGGACATAAATCATCAGTAGGGAATATGCATATGGTATTAATGTTGGCCCTGCATGAACAGAGAAAATTCAACTTTGGATATATAGCCTTAAGACACATGATTACTCGCTAGAAAAACAGTAACCAAGGCATTCCCCTATGGAAGATCATAACCAAGATCTTTAAGCATTTTAAGATTAAACTTCCAGGGAAGAGGACAAGCTTTTAAAAGTGGAGAAATATACACCGATGAATCTCTTAAGAGAATGCAGCTTATCCTTGATGATGATGGATTATGGAAGACAAAAGAGGATCCTCTCCAAAAAGATTAGGAAGAAAGGAAAGGACAGAAAGTGTAGAGGAGGAAAAGGAGGAGGATGAAGATGAGGAAGATGAGGAAGATGAGGAAGATGAGGAAGAGACCCTTGCAAGAGAAATGAAAACAAAAAGAAAGCATGACACTTCAAGTGAGGGAGAGCAACCACCAACAAAAAGAAGGGTAGTTGAAGAAGAAACCAAAGATGAGTCAAGTGGTGAAGGAATAACTAGAGGTGACACCATAATAGCCAAAGCATTCCAAGAAGCCTTGAACAATCAAGTCAAGGAAATGGAGAAGATGTATAAGTTCTTTGAATCATTTGCTCCAATGGTTCTAGGAAAAATTAGATGGACTAGAGAGTAGAGTGAAACACATTGAGAAAATCCTAATGAGAAATACTCAAAGTGGTGAAGGACCCTCTAGGCCTCAAGATAGAAATGAGGAAGATGATGAAGAAAAAGATAAGAAGGACAAAGATAATGACAGTGATGATGGGGATGACCAAGGAGGAGATGATGAGACAGTGGCGTAATGCAAGAAGAAGAAGAACATGTACATGAAGAACCACAAAAGGCAGGGAAGCCAAGTAGCTCAAGCTCGAAATTGTCTCACCGTCATACATTTCATTCAGCCAAGGAAGAGTGAAGCACTTGGCCATCAAGAAAGGGATTAGCAGAGCCTCTTCATCAACATCACAAGACTAAGCATCTCTTCCATTCTATTTACTGCTTTAAGTTACTTAAATTTTTAATTATGCATCTAATGTTATAATCTTCTTCAGAATTTTTCTTGCATCTTCTGTAATAGTGAAGCTCAATGATGAAATCTCAGTGATGAGAGCTTCCTTTATGTGTTAAATTGTTAATCTCATTTTCATTGACCCCATCTTTGACTGATGACAAAAGGGGGAGAAAAAATGGGAGGATGACAAAATGTGTGAAAAACTGCTATGTGAGTGTGAAAAACTGCTATGTGATGAGATAATGAATTTTTCTGCATATGAATTTTTTTTATATGCATCCTATAGATGTTTTTCTGTGTGTTTTTCTGTACATGAATAACTTGCTCTTGAATTGTTACTCTATGAAAACTCTATGAAAACATTTGAATGCATGAGCTATAACTTGTTACCAAAAAAGTATTCTATTATTGTTCAAATTGATCTAAATCTGTTTTAATCTCTTCTAGTATGTTTGAACAACCTTAGGCATTCATTATATTGAAGTTATTATAATTTTTGGACTGAAGATTTAAAAATTCGGATGCAAGATCAGAAAATTCGGATGCATGTTCTGAAATTCGGATGCATGCATATTTTGTTGCCAAAATGTGCTCTATTGTTGTTCAAATTGATTCAAACTGGTTTTAATCTCTTCCTCTATGTTTGAACAACCTTAGGAAAGCTTATTTACAAAATTTGCAGCTTTCATTTTACTTATTTTAAAGTTTGGACTTGCTATGCAAAAAAATTTCGGACGCATGATATCTCTAGTCCAAATGTGTTGAAAAAATGAGCACAATCTAAGGGGAGCATTGTCAAACTTTTACAACCTTTAAAACCTCTCTTAGAAGTTTTCTAAATGCTTAAATGCTATATCTTCTATCCTAATTGTTGGAAGGAAGGAGGTAAATGGAGGTTGGTTGGGTCATAGGCTCATATTGAGCCTTTTGCATGTCAATGTGCTAAATTGGTTATTATCCATTATTGACATCAATACTTCTATGTACTACATTGTTTTAATCTATCACATTTTGCATCAAAGTTTGTCATCATCAAAAAGGGGAGATTGTTAGCCCTAAGGGCAAATTATATAGTTTTGATTAATGACAAATATTGATGAGGACTAAAATGTTTGATTATTGTGTGATAGGTTCTGTAATTTGAGAAGTATGAAGTCTCATTGCTTTGAAGCAAAAGTTCAAAGAACAACTTCATTTAAGCAAGTATTTGAAGTTTGAAGAATGTTGTTCTAAAGATGATCAAAAGGCATTGAAGACTTGAAGTGTAGAGTGCATGTAATGTTTAGGTAAATTTCTATGTAAACTCTACACTTGCATGTCTTGGTTATCATTGAATGCATAAGAGAGCATAAAAATAATCTTATGATCTTAAAAGGCTTTGAATGAATCTTTTTTAATAAGATATGTTTGTAAACCTCATATGTTCATGTTTTTCAAGCTTAAATATAGTTAAATAAGTTTTCTATATATATCAAATGTTTTTCAAACTCATTGAAGTTATATTTCAAATGATTTTACAAAGTTTGAAAATACTTTCAAAAAAATTTCGATCGTCCGAATTTTGTAGCAAAAGTTTACTCATTGTTCTTCCGAGAGAAATTCGGAAGAAGATTCGGACGCAATCAAAAAATTCGGTCGTCCGAATTTGTGGCCTTCAAAGCATGGTCACTGTTCTTCCCGAGAAATTCGGAAGAAGATTCGGACGCAACAAAAAAAATTCGATCGTCCAATTTTTGTTCTCAAAGCATGGGTACTATTCATCCGGGAGAAATTCGGACGAAGATTCGGACGCAGCCCAAGAAATTCGGTCGTCCGAATTTTTCAAACTAGCACATTACTAGCCGTTTTATGAACGTTTTAACAGATTTTTCAAATTCTATAAAAGCCATAAACATGCAAATTTTTGTAACTCTTGAAATCTTGAAAACTCCAAGCATTCAAAAGCATTTAGCAAACATTTCTTAAGCTCTCTTATGTCTTGTGCATTCAATTGATCCATCCAAAGACATCAAAGTGTGAAGGTGCAAATTTGTGTAATATCTACCATCAAGTGGTAACTTCTACACACTCTCCTTTACTTATTCAATTGTGTTGATCTACTAGCTCTAGCAAGGTTATCTTGATAACATAAAATCCTTTAGATAAGGGTGATCCTTGAAGTTGTGATTCAAGGTTGTTTGAGATATAAAACCATAGGTTGGTGAGCCTTGTATTGTAAGAAATTACTAGAAGAGGTTGTGAGTGTAAAACCAAAGTGTGGTGAACCTCTCTTGTAATTTGTAAACCTGAGCAATTAGTAGATTTGTTGAAATCCTTAAGTGTGAGCTTAAGGTAGTGGACGTAGATCTTGAGGATCGAACCACTATAAATTGTTTGAGTTCTTTACTATTGCTTTCATTATTGTCTTGCTATCAATTATCTATAATTAGCTTACATAACTTGTTCTTGGTCTAAACGCTTAAAAGGTTTAAGTTTGCAAAAATTAGCTAAATACCTAATTCACCCCCCCCCCCCCTCTTAGGTATTTCACCTACCTTGTTTTCCTTTCCAAGTACTTTAGAAGTGCCGTTGTCACTCTTGGTCTTCTCTCTTTTCTCTATTCTTTTCAAGCGTTCAAGATACTTGACTCCAAAGTCCAACCACATTACTTCCTTGAACTCACCCCATGACTTAATGGATTTCTTTCCCTTCTTTCTAGATTCCTTTAGTATATTCCTCCATGTTATGGCAAAGTGAGTAAAAGTTCCCATAGCCAAGTTCAACTTCTCTTCTTCAGTCAAGCTATAGCGTTTGAAGGCCATGTCCATACACCTTTCCCATTCCAAGTACAGTTGTAGTTCAAATTTCCCTTGGTAAGGAGGTAAATGCAACATTTTTCCACTAACTCTATTCTCTTCCTTTGCATACCTCCCATATCCTACTCTTTTTTTCCACTCCTTTTATCATCATCTTTCCACCTACCTCCACCATAATAATTTCGTCTACACAAATCACTCATCATTCCTTCATCATACCATGAATTCACATAACAATTCTCCTCATAATATTCATTGCTTTCATATCCATATTCCTCCACCCTTTCAACCCTCCATTTGTCAAGAGATGAAAACCTCTTATACATCACAGAATACCTGCAAGAAAAAAAGATAAATGCAATAAAGCAGAACTTCGTATTCACTCCCTTACGTGTTTGTCCTCTTGATATGAGCTCTCCCTCTCTTGTTTAATACTCTCTAATGGCTTTTATAAAGATGAAATCACCACTCTTGCATTTTTCTACCTCTCTTCCTTCTTGGGGTTCTTCAAGAACTTCCAGCAACTTATTCCAAACAAATACTTAGAATGCAAGCAACAATCAACTTTAATGCTATTAGTTCCATTTTTAACAACTCAAGAACCGAAGAAAAAGAAGCCAAAGATCAAGTTCAATATGCAAACAAGGATTTGTTAAGATTAGGATCAAGAAATTATGTTTGGAGATCTAGAATGCAAGATTGTCTCCAAGAAACTCCAAGAATTTTAGAACCTTCAGTTTTAAAGAGCAAAACAAGTTCTTATTCAAGATATTGATGGCAAATCAAGGTTGTACAAGAACTTCAAGTTTTCACCAATCAATCCAAAAAAATCAAGAATTCAAGAGTCAAACTTTCAGCCAGAATTTCTTTCTTTCTTTCTTTTTCTATTCTAGTAATTCTCTTCTTCTTCTTCTTCTTTTGGGTTAAGGTTTAACTCCTTTTTTTTTTATCAAGAACAGAAAAAAATTCATTTAGCCTTGATTGCTTGAACAAGATTGATCAAGATTCAAACAACTTGGAACTATGGGAAGAAACTAAGACAAGAAAACAAGAAGAATGTGAAAGCATAAGAAACAAAGCAAGAATTTAAGAACAAAAACCAGAAATTCTCAGAGGTTTTGCTAGATATTCCTATGGTTTGAGTTTCTTTCTAGAAGGAAGCAAAGAACACAACTGTAAAAGAATTCAGAAATGGCACAAAGTCTTTGAAATCCCTTCTCCAAATTGGATTAGGAAACCCTAATTAAAAGCCCAAATGGATAACCCTAAATTTGAAAAAAAAAACTAAGCCCAATTAATTTGGACTTTAACTACAGAAAATAAGTGTTAAAAAGTCCTAAATAATTATGAATATAATAAGAGTTTGATCTCCAAGATGGATTAGGAAATCCCAAATCAGATTTGTTGCAACGCCTAATCCCACATGGAGGATGTAAATGCCTTGGATTTCCTAGTAGGATTAGGAAATCTCCTTTTAGCTTTATTCCAAGCTTTCTTGATTGCCACTTCCAATTCCAAGAATGCCCTTCATTGCCATACTTCCATGATAAGCCTTCATGTTATCCTGAATGTTCAACAAGTGTTGGTCTATGGATTCTTTAAAACTTGGAATGCCATCTCTTCATTCTTTGAAACTTGACATCCATCATTTTTTATGTTCAAATGATTTGGAAGTATAAATATTCTTAAATTGCTTAAAACTACTCAAAAATCTGAAGTTTATGGCTTTTATAGGGTTTGAAATTCAATTCTAACGTTCAAATACGGCTAGTAATTGCTAGTAACAGTAAAGTTCAGTCGACAAAATATGACCATCACTCCTAATGATCATTTGAACTTCTCTATTTACCAAGTTGCTAGGATAAGTTCATATGACCGAACTTTGACTTATGCGTCTGAGTGATCGTCCAAATTTTTTTGGAAATTCAACAGCCAAGGTTTCATTTCAAACATCCGAATTGAAGTCTGAACTATCCAGACTTTGTCAAATTATTTGGAAATCAACTATAGCAAGTTTGAAATAATTTTAGATTAAAAGATAGATCTTTTAAAACTTTTAAACTACTGGTCGTTATCAAACGCTTGGTAAATCAAGAATAATGAAAACCTTTTAAGATTGAAAACTATGTTTTTGTGCTCTCTTATGAATTCCTTAGATTCCAAGGACAACAAGTGTAGGGTTTATAAAAGAATACCTATTAAGAAAAGTTAAACCTACATTAGTGACTTCAAAGCCTTCAATCTCCTAGGGCAAGCTCTACATTCTTCAAGTACTTGAATACATTTGAGATGTCCTTTCATATTAGCGTCAAGGCAATGAGATCACTTTGCTTCTACAATCCAAGAATCCTATCACACAACAATTACACAAGTTAGCCTATATCAATGTTTATCATAATCAAAACTATAAGATTTGCCCTTAGGGCTTACAATCTCCCTTTTTTTGATGATGACAAACATTGATGCAAAATATGATGGATTTAAAAAATTTAGCACAAAGAAGCATTAATGTCATAAATGAATGATAAACAATTTGGCACAATGGCATAGAATGGCTCATGATGAGCCTATGGCACAACCAACCTCCATATTCCTCCTTCCTTCCAAAAAGATAGAAAATATACCTTGAAAATATTAAGAATACTTTCTAAGAGAGGTTTTAGAGGTTAGAAAAGATTTTTAATGTTCCCCCTTAAATTGTGCTCATTTTCAACAAGTTTGGACTTGAAGTGTTATAATTTCAGATTTTGAAAATTCAAGTCCAGTTAGCAAAATATTCAAGATAGTGATTGGATTTTCTAAGAACAAGCCTTCCCAAGGTCGTTCAACCATTTTAGGGAAGATCAAGACAGTTTTGAGTTAAATTAGCAAATCATTCTTTTGACAAGAAAGTTCGAGCGTCTGAACTTTTGGCCTACATTCGAACTTCAAGTCTGAACTTTTGGTAAACTTTTTCAAACATTGATTTTTGCAATGAAGTGCTTAAACTCAATCACTCAATTATCAAGACAAGATTATCAACCATAGAGAACATACATAATCATCATGATCAGTCATATATTTCAATCCATATAGCCAAAATTCAACCTTCTATGTTCATGTAGAGCAATCATTATCACAACATGCATATTACCAATGAAAGACTTATGTCCAAAATTGGGAATTATCATGGTAGTTATCATATGATACAACACTCCTCCTCTAGTATCAAATGCCTTTATTTCCCTTTCTTGTGTGGATCTAAATCTCCTACCATTGGTGAATGCTTCTTCAAATCTCTCATTTGCATACAATTCATAAAGATAGCAATGTTGACCAAGAAGTAATATCTAGCCTCTTTATCATCTACTTCACAAATCCTATTGACTAGATCATCATTAAATTCAAAATCAACTTGAGATCCATCCAATTTCACCAAAAAGAGATAGAACATTACCCATATTGGAGAGTTTATCTGGATCAACTTTGTTGCCTACAATGATATTCCTATTTCTTTTGCCCACTCTTCAAATTCCACAACAGCCCTTGTTGACACAAATCTATCCACTCCTAAGGAGGTTAGAAGAACACAAACCTTCTTCGTTCGTTGATTATCAGCCCATTACCTTGGCTTTACCTTTTCCCTTAGCAACATTGGCTCTTTTTGAACACATCATGATGATTTCTTTGAAAGAAGGTGATTTTCAAGGTTAATCTAGGGCTTAGAACATGAAAATGTGGAAGATTTCAAGTAAAATTGGTGGAATATGAAAGAAATTTGAGTTTGGATAAGAGTGGATTGTGTGGGTTTGAGAGAAGAGAGAATTCGGATGAAGAAAATGAGAGAAATAGTTGTTCGGAGGGTTTTAATACTGTTGCAGTTGCTAAGTTTGGACGACGGAACTTTCTAGTCTGTGTCCGAACTCGCTTCTGAATTTCTTTGTATCTTTTAGTCCAACAATTTCAAACGATCGAATTTTTTGTCATGTGTCTGAACTTGTATCTGAACTTTTCTGTCTGAGATCCTCTGAAGAGCAATTTGAACTTCCGAAATACAGAGTATGCATCTGAACAATGTGTCCGAACTTTTCTTGTTTTTCTCACACTTGAATACACACATTAGTAATTGAATTTTGATATTCCTAAGCTTCTTCTAAGATAACAAAATCTTTCCTCAACCAAAGGCTTGCTGAAAATGACAACAATTTTTTCATTTGTACATACATAATCCAAACATATATCACCTTTAGCTACATGATTACGAATGAAATGATGCTTAATCTCTATATGTTTACTTCTAGAATGTTGAATGAGATTTATGTTCAAATTAATATCACTAGTATTATCACATAAGATAGGCACACATTTGAAATCTAAGCCAAAATCAAGTAGAGTGTGCTTCACCCATTGCACTTGAGCACAACAACTATCGACGGTGATATATTCGGCATCGATAGTAGACTGACGCACAAGCTTGTTTCTTGCTATACCTAGACACATGACAACTACTAAGAAATTGACAATGTATGATTGTACTCTTACACTCGACTTTGCATTCGACACAGTCAGCATCCGAATAAGCAATAAGATCAAAGGAACATGATTTTTTAAACCAAAGACCATAATCATGTGTATCAATCAGATAATGAAGAATATTCTTAATGGTAATTAAATAAGACTCTTTTGGACAAGATTGAAATTTAGCACATAAGTATACTGCAAACATAATATCTGGTCTACTTGTAGTAAGATAAATCAAGATCCCAATCATATATCTATATACATTTTCATCAATATTTTTACCTTTTTCAACTTTGTCAAGTTTGGTTGATGAACTCATAGGTGTGCTCATACCTTTTGCTTAGTCCATTTCAAATCTCTTCAATGACTCCTTGGTATATTTAGCTTGATTTATGAATGTGTCATCCTTGGTTTGCTTGATTTGTAGGCCAAGAAAGAAGTTGAGTTCTCCCATCGTGCTCACTTCGAATTCACTTTTCATTAACTTGGCAAACTTTTCACAAATAGATACGTTAGTAGCACCAAATATGATATCATCTACACAAATTTGCACAAGAGATCATTTTTCCAAGAGCTTTTTATAAAAAGAGTTATGTCAACCTTTCCCCTTAAAAATCCTTTTGAAAATAGAAAACCACTTAGTCTTTCATGCCAAGCTCTAGGATCTTGTTTCAAACCATATAAAGCTTTGGATAATTTGAAAACATGGCTAGGAAATTTTTCATGAGTAAAACTGGGAGGTTGTTCCACATAAACTTCTTCATCAATAAAATAATTAAGAAATTCACTTTTGAATTTCATTTGAAACAACTTAAAACCTTTAAAGCAAGCAAATGCCAAAAGCATTCTTATAGATTCAAGTCTAGCTACCGGAGGAAAAGTTTCATCATAATCAATGCCTTCTTCTTGATTGAATCCTTGGGTAACAACTCTAGCCTTATTTCCAACAACTTCTACAGATTCATTTAGTTTTTTTTTCTAAAAACTCATTTTATACCAATAAAGGGGTGATCATGCGGTCTTGGGACAAGAGTCCAAATTTTTTTCTCTCAAATTGATTTAGTTCCTCTTGCATAGAAACAATCCAAAAATCATCACACAAAGCATCATCAATGGTTTTTAGGCTCAATGTGAGATAAAAGGGCAAAGTTGCCGATAAAATACTACCTTGTTTTAACACCTTGGGGGACATCACCAATAATTTGCTCCTTATGGTGGCCTCTTGCATATCTTAGGTCTTTGGGAAGTTCTTGGTCACCACTAGGTAGGTCATCTTGTTCTTGCTCAATCATCTCTTCTTCATTGGCATGATCTTTCAAAGTTGTGCTAAAAGAGAGTTTGATTATCATTCATTGAAGTACCTATATCATCATCATCTTTTCTTTCCAAGTAAATGTTAGATTCATCAAAGATCACGTGTATGGTTTCCTCAACACATAAAGTTATTTTGTTGTAAACTCTATAAGCCTTTTTGTTAGATGAATAACCATGAAAGATGCCTTCATCCAATTTTCTATCAAATTTTTTCAAGTTGTCACAGATGTTCAATATAAAGCACTTACAACCAAACACCTTGAAATAGGCAATTGAGGGAGTTCTACCAAATAGAAGTTGAAAATGTGTTTTTCTTAAAATTTGTCTTAAAAGAACTCTATTCATAACATAGCTTTAGCCCAAAAATATTTTGGTAAAGAATTTTTACAAAGCATAGACCTAGCCATTTCTTGCAAAGTTCGATTTTTCCTTTCAACAACCCCATTTTGTTGAGGTGTTTTGGCTGCCAAAAAATTGTGAACAATTCCATTATTATCACAAAGTTTTGTAAAATCTTGATTGTAAAACTCTTCCGTTATCACTTCTAATAGAAATCAATTTGCAACCAGTGGAGGTTTGACCCTTTTTGAAAAGTCTTACAAATTCATGAATGGTTCATCCTTTTGTGACAAAAAACGTATCCAAGTGAATCTTGAAAAATCGTCAACAATAACATATGCATACTTCTTCAATGGCAAGAGTCTTTGGTTGCCAAGACTTGGGTAGAGCATCCAATATCTTTCTATTTTGTTCTCCAAGTGAATAATTCTTCCCGCAGGACTTTAAAACGTCAGAGATGTTGGTAAATCTTGTGAACATGTCACTAATGTTCTCTCCTTGCTTCATGGTGAATAGCTCACAATCTCTTACTAGCATTGCAAGCTTTGACTCCTTCACTTGATTAGTCCCCTCATGCATTATTTGAAGAAGTCTTCACATATCATGAGTGGTGTTGCATCCACTCATTTGGTTGTATTCATTCACATTCAATGCAGAACTCAAGATATTCATCGCTCAAGATATTCATCACTTAGTAGTTCAATGTCATTTTTCTTGAATTACTCTCATCATATTCATCCATTGTTTAAGGTTCCCTAGTGATTCAATTAGCTCTCATCCTCATAGGTATGTAAAGACCTTTCTCAATGATATTTCGCAAATCAAAGTTGATAGAACAAATAGAAATATATATATATATATATATATATATATATATATATATATATATATATATATATATAACTTAATTCTAGATTTTCTAAAAGTATAGTTTAATTCTAGATTTTCTAAAAGTATAGTTTGTTTCATCAAACAAAGGAGGTCTATTTGTGGAAGACCCTTCCAAATAATGCAAGAAACATTAGTCATAACGTTGATACCAATTGAAAGACCTAAGAGAGGAGTGAATTAGGTCATTGGCTAATTTTTGAAAACTTTTTCTTTTTGTAAATTTAGTTGGAAGAGATTTTGAATTCAAGTTCTCAAGAAGGTATTCAAGTCAACAAATTAAATAACCAAGTAAGAGAAGAAGTGTAAAGATCACAGAAGCGATTTATAATGGTTCGATCTTCTCAAGATATATATCCACTACCTTGAGTCCTCATACAAGGATTTGAAACAATTCGACTACAAAAATAGTTAAGCAAGATAAAATAAAGGCTTACTCAACAGGGATTTTACTCCGCAGCCTCTTTTCAATATAACAACCAAGGCTCACCCTCGTAAAAGGGTTTTATATCCTTAAGGAAACCTTGAATAAAGAAAGTAGATGAAGTAAGAGAATAAGATATTACCAACAACTTAGTAGATGAAGATAAATATAGTACCACTTCACCTTTTTGTTTATAGAATTTTTAAAAGTTATTTGAAGCACAAGACAAAAGAGAGTTGTTTAATGTTCAAATATTTTGGAAGTATAAAGATTCTTAAGTTGCTCAAAACTACTCAAAAATCTGAAGTTTGTGGCTTTTATAGGATTTGAAATTCAATTCCAACGTTCAAATAATGACTAGTAATTGCTAGTAACAGTAAAGTTCATTTGACTGAACGTGGACTACTGCGTATGAATGATTGTCCGAACCTCTCTTTTTAACGAGCTGCCAAGATAAGTTAGAACGACCAAACTTGGACATATGCACCTGAATGATCGTCTGAATTTTTTTGAAAATTCAACAGCCAAGGTTTTAGTTCAGACATCCGAACTGGAGTCTGAACTATTCAAAAATTGTCAAAATATTTAGAAATCAACTACAACAAGTTTGAAATCATTTTAGATTAAAAGATAGATCTTCTAAAACTTTTGAACTACAAGCCATTATCAAACTCTTCGTAAATCAAGAATAATGAAAACCTTTTAAGATTGAAAACTAAGTTTTTGTGTTCTCTTATGAATTCTTTAGATTCCAAGAACAATAAGTGTAGGGTTTACAAGAGAATACCTATTAAGCAAAAGTTAGTCTATACTAGTGACTTCAAAGCCTTCAATCTCCTAGGACATGCTCCATATTCTTCAAGTAATTGATTGCATTTGAGATGTCCTTTCATATTAGCTTCAAGGCAATGAGATCACTTTGCTTCTACAATCCAATAATCATATCACACAAAAATTACTCAAGTTAGCCTATATCAATGTTCGTCATAATCAAAATTATAAGATTTTCCCTAAGGGTATACATGTTCCTATCATGCAGTGGCTTCCCTAAGCCTCATAGCCTTTTGTCTTCTCCTCACAAGATGATTCTTTAGGTCCAAGGAAAGAAAACCAAGGCTTTCCTTGCCTCCTGCTACCATCGCCATCACTTCGTACAAAGATTTGACCTGAATACCAACATCTTCATTCATTTCAACTACTACTCCTTGCACATTACTTAGTTTGTGATTCAACCTTAGCATGTAGGAAAACCCTTTTGGGTAGATCATGATTATGATCTGTAAACCAACTAGTAATGACGTAAACATCTCAAGCATGATCTAGATGCATTTTTTATGTGTGTCAAACATCCTATTCTCTTCTCGCTTCTTCTGCTTTCACTAAAAAATGTAGCTTTAATGTGAGTATCAAATAATTATTCTTATACACATGAATAATTATTCATATGAAAGTGAATAATTATTCCTCTAGGCAATTTATAGATCAAAGCAAGTGACTGATATTCATTAGCTGTCTCTACAAGAATCTCATCCCCAGTACGTTATGCTTCTTACTACGAAGAATGCATTGAGTATTTTTGCCATGCAAGAGAAAATAAGAAAAAAACCAACTATTTGATTCAAGACATACAGAAAAGATCCAAAAACTTAGAAGACGAAGAGCAGTGACCTCAAATGAGGTTTTTCAGATTGCAAGTGATTCAGCCACACAACAATCCATTCCAATGACACTACAAGGATGGATTTCTTCAAGAGATGAGATAGATCAGTTATAGAATTCTTGAATAGAGGAGATAGATGTGTGTGAGAGAGAGAGAGAGAGGAATGATCAGAATGGAAGAGATGAGAGAAAAACGAGTTAGGATAAAGAAATTGTGACTGACTGCATGTACTTTCACTTTTCTTGAAAAGACAGATTTGGACAGAAGTTTGAAAAAAAAAATTACTTCAAAATAACCCTAGTCTTTCACAACCATTAGATCAAAAGATTTTGATCCAATAGCTATAGAGGAGGGCCTTCCACGTGTGCTGAAAAAAGGGGTATCGGCATATTAACTAAATAGGTGAGAATTTACTGACTAGGCACACTGGTTAGTGACAAAGCTAGGACTTCAGGGGTAACGGAGCCCTCCGAGTATCTCAAATACAAAAGTGTTATTGTAATTAAGAAAACTTATATAACTGTCTTCAAGATATCTCATATTTTGAACAGAGAAATTATGAGTTTATTGTCAATATCTTTTCAAATTAAGTGACCAAACAATCATTCATTCAAACATCTATCATTCAACTATACGAGTAATCAAGAACTACCAAATAGTGTGAGAGAAATTTTACACGTAGAACTTAGGAAACTGAGCTAATCTTTATTTATTAAATGTAAAAAATGAGTATCTTGAACTAAATATGCCAAAGAAAGATGGAGTTCAATTTTTGTCCCAGCAAAGCGATTATTCAATTCCTAAGGTTGCATGTTCACATTAATAATGATATAAATTTGTACTCTTAAACAATTTTGGGGCACTAAAAAAACTAATGGGTCACTCTTATAACAAGTATAAATAAACGATGATCAAGATATAAAAATCAATTGAATTCTTTTATTTCCAATGGGAGAGGGGGAATGTGGCTCCGCCACTGACACTGGTAATAGTCTAGGCACTAGTAACCCTTGGATTGAATTAAATTTTTGTTTGAATTTTTATCTTAAAAATAAGTGGATAATGAACTCGAAATTTTGTACTCCCTCCGTCTCATTTCATTCGACGGTGTTTCACAAAGTATGAAATTTTATATAAAAGTTTAAATTGTATTATAAAAATAATATAGTATAATAAAAAATAAAAAATATATAAACCATCAAATACTTTATGTTAAATATAAATATATAAAAATAATATATAATAAAATTAATAGTTAATTAATAGTATAAAATATATTAAAATATTTCTATTTATAAAAAATATCAATTATTTTAAAATATCTCAATATAAAAATATTAAATGAAATAAAATAGATAAATATTAATTTTAAAACGAAATCCTATCCAAATAAACAATGTTTCACTCCCCACGAGCTCCAAGGCACTCTGCCACATGAACTTGATGAGAAAAGGCTTATGAGAACCGGTGCTTAAACCGTTCCAAGGCAAGAACAAGCCACCCTCCAACGGTGTATTACCCTTCTACTTACAGACGGCCTATCAGTAAAAGATTGGTTCAAACTTAAGCTTCAATTGGGCAAGTGTTCAAAAGCCATCCAATTGAGTCAACCCTCATCAGAAAGGGATATGGATGATAAGGGTAGTTTTCAAGGTGCTGGAGTACCTGGATTATCAGTAAAGCATGTAACTACAGACAATTTCAGTAACCAAATTCAGATGAACGATCATCCGATCGTCCAACCAGAGAATCAGCTTAAGTACAATTCTTATACCTCTACCCAACTTAATAGAGACCATCAGATGAATCTCATAAGGGTCTAATAAGCTCCCCAAAAGCTCTGCAAGTATTCCTTTCGTAAGAGTAAGACGTAGTTAACAAAGGATACTCCCCAAGACAAGCGCAATTTTACAGCTTCTTAAAATCCTAAAACTCACAGAACAAGTGCAGGATGAAATTTAAGTGGAAATATTTCTTTACATACTGCAAAACGTTTAGGACAAGATTATTAAGCATAGAGAATTAATATTTAATTGAATCGTAAAGATATGGTAAGAAAATTTGCAACCACAGCTAAGCCAGGAAAGGCATTCAAATAAAATGCATGTGAATATTAGAAATCACACGGGAAAAGATAAAAAGTAAATCACCCGAGATAAAACATGTTATAATTCTCATAAAGGATATTTTATGGTCATGAAATGATGGAAGAAATCAAATTAACTCAAGAATAACACTTCAAAGAGAAGAACTGAAACACCATCTAACATAGGCAATTTCACATTTAACAATTGGAAAATAAGCAGCACATTAACTACAGAAAATAGCAAACTCAAGGATGCCATATTAGCCTCCAAAACCACATTACCTCAGTAACAGCAATACTAAGTCTACTGACTGAAAGATTGAAGGAAAAGAAATGGCTAGAACACAGAACTGAAAGGATCAAGAGTTAAGAGGAGATACAAAAAATTGAGCAAAACCTTCAAATTTCATTCTGGTGCAATAAGCAGCCAGCTCAGAATGATGGACAATAACTTATATTCAGGTAATACAGCTTGAAAGAAAAGGAGAATAGCAATCTCTACCAGAGAGAATTATACTATATTGCCAGATGCAGGTTTAAGGCAAATTCATATATGTAAATTTACATTCAAAAAGTTTCATACTGCCTTTTCACCCTTCAAGTACACGACATTTACCAATACGTAACTGGACAAAATATATGACTCCAAAAGACATCAGTATAACTATAGAGACAAAATACATTCAGCAGTTGGCAGGAGCAGAACACACAAGAGAAAGAGCGAAGGAGAGAGAGAGAGAGACAAGAGGGTTAGATCAAAGGTTAGGTTACCTATCAAAGAAAACCCCCATTAGATACAAAATGCAAGCCCAGCAATTAATACATATGATAAATAATTGGCTACTTTTATACTAGTTAGTCATGCCATGCCAAGTCCCCTTTTCCTTGTCTTCGTCCTCTCCTGTATTCAATTTCTGCATCAGAGCTTGATAAACCAAGATGATATTTCCTACTAATTCTGGAAGCTCCCATCTTATAAAAGATGTCCTCATCATCGCTCAAAATGTGGTTTCCAGGTACACTTCGGGGAGAAAAATCTCCAGATTGCCTATCTGAGAGATTACCTGAGAAATGGAAAAATAAGATGTTAAATGCATACATAAAATAAGCAAAAGAACAGAAAGAAGGCCATCAATCAGTATTCGTGCACAAATCAAGACTTGAAAAATCAATCCTGATGTGGAGCATGGCTGAGCCACATAATCAATATCTACAGAAGACCAAGTTCAAATTAGCAACAAAATGAACATTATATAGGGTATAGGGTGTTAATTTCATTTCTTCAATTCAACATGAAAACTGTGAAATACTTACAAAGATATACTACAATTAACAGCAGAAAACTTTTACTTATATTGGCCGCTAAAAAACGCCTAGAGGCTAGAAAACCTGGCATACTTAACATACTTAATGTAAACAAATCTGAGCAATATATACTTAAATATTCTATTATGCTATTTTTACTTGCAAGTGTGGATATTTAAGAAAAGATGTCTAAAACTGCTAGAAGTTTGGAGGATTAAGAAAAAGAGAAACATCACGAGAGGCCATAATGTAAAGACCAAGTGGCCATAACATTCCTCAGTTCATATAGATGCTAAATTGTCAATTGCATCTCAGATATTTTCAGCCGCCGGTAAAAATTTGAATTTTTAAAAATATTAATTAGAAATTTTCATTGATTATCCCAAGACGGATGACTACTAAAGAGTTAAGCATTGATTTGCACCTTCAAGAGCATTGCTGGAAATTGGCATTTTACGCTCCACCTCCATAACATGATTCAATCCTAGTTTACAGTGTTGTGGACTCAGAATATCTTTCTTCACTTTCTCAGCTTTAGATTCCTCAGCAGATGCAACAGTTAGGATATTTTCATCTCCAACTAGCTTATTGGAGGGAAAAGGTGACATGGTAAAAGAATCCTCCATTACATCAGATATCTCCACATAATGAGTTGTGGTGACAATTTCATCAGCACTGAACCCAAATGAAGCTCTGTAAGCTTCTAATTCCTCAGCGTCTTGTTTGGCTGCCTTGTTCTGCCGGTTCTGATGTCCGTTTCCACCATTTGAGTGTGTGTCTGATTCTTTGGAGACACTTAATCTCCCACCAGAATGTGGAAATGAAGAGGGATCCAGATAGAATTGTGCAAATGTAGCAGGACAGAAGAAATTTGAGTCTTTAGACTTCTTGGAGGCACCAGCTGTTTCAAGTCCAAATTGCCTGCCTGATTCTGACCTGGAAAATGCAGCATCCTGTGAAGGAATTGAAGGATCCCATTGAGGTGAAAACTCTCTTTCAGGAAACGATGATGATAGGCCATCACGAGAGGCCCTTGAAACAGGTGATCTGAAAGTACTTGCAGGACTCCCAGGAAAAAGTGAATATGTTGCTTGGGGATCATTAGCAGAGATATAGTTTGCCTTCCCACTGTTTTTAAGATCCACAGAAGATGTAAGAAACTGAGCAAAGGGTACATCAGGGGAAGAGGGCGTCGTAAGGTGTGCCAACTCTGGTGGAGGAGTTAGTGGTGCAGTTGAAGGCTCAGTTGTGAAGGTTGAGAAAACAGGAGGAGATACCAGTTGCGTTTCATGGGCATATGGACCAGTAGCGAACATTGTTGATGAAGGACCCCCAGGAGAATTTGCAGACAAGAAACAGCTAGGAGACTGAACAGTTGAAGGTAGAGCAGAGTTTGAAAATGACGCAGGTGAAGATGGTGGTGCTAACAATGCCGCAGTTGGATTACTCAACACTCCAACTTGAGGTCCATTTTGCTGATTTGCTAATGAATTTGACTCTGGAATGCGAGATGCAGGTACAATACGCTTCCCACCCTTTTTCTTGCGAAAACAAGCCAATCCACCCAAACATCCTCCCCATCGTTTGTGCTGTCAGTGAAAAATCAAGCATTAGCTTCATCGACATGCCAATTCAACCCAAAAATCCTTCCTATCATGTAGAGAAGGATGAGAAAAGAAAGAAAAAGGGCTTCCAGAAAGCTTCTAATCTTAAAAGAATAGCCTGAAGTGAACAGCCTCAAAACGTGCTACTAGCTATTCGAAATGAAACAGAATATCAAAACTTGAAGGGAGGACTAAACATTCAAAAAGAAATCCACAAAATTCAGCAAGAGTCAGACCAAACAAAAAGTATGAATTTCATCTTCCAATCACATCAGCCGTTCTGTTGGAATACATTAAGATACTAATGCATTGAATGTAAAATATGATTATCTAATCTGGTAACATGTTATGCAATAAAATCTTCAAAATAAAATCTCATTGGAATGCTAGACAAAGAGAACTCGTTATCAGAATAAGCTGTCAAATCTCTTTAAACTAAAGCCACTCAATCTAATGGGCATGGCGTCTAAAGATTACTCTCAACTACCACTAAAGTTCTTTAAATTTTTAAAATTAAGCAACGTAGAAGAAATAAGATGCAACCTACACTGAAAACCATCTCCTCTGTCCTTAACTAAATCAAACGGGACAAGGCCAAACATTAGTATGTCAAGGTAAACACCTATCAAATACATAAGAACAGTCACAAACAACACAACTCCCCCCTGCACATGCCAAAGGGCTACCACTGGCCCCCACCCCAACCAAAAGACAAGAAAAGAGGGGGGAAAAACCACACACATACCGCACAAATATCAATGGTTTATTGAAGCAGGCAGGTATAAGTCAAAATTTAAGGGAAAAAAATGCCATAGCTCAAAAAGGAAAGCATATTTGACAAAGTTACTATCATTGAAAAAGTTTATTAAAGTCCCTATGCATCCTCTTCAGACATTAAATGGTCATTAATTCTTTAGTCATAAAATCATGGTATCTCAATCAAATGAAAAATTAGACAGAATTATTACAGGAAAGAAATCCTTTATCTTTCATAATTCATTCCATGTCTTATCACTTGCACTGATTACAATAATAAACTGTTCTCTTATCAGATTTTCATAATTGTATGTGGGTAAATTTGCTCCTGGTAAATAATCAAACACCGTCAAGAAACAAATTCACATGTACTCATTTGTTACCAGAAAATTCTAAAATTATCACCAGTCAGCTTCAAATTGTCAAGTAAAACAAGGTGGCAGTGTTATGATACAGAGCAAGCATGCTTATGATTGTTAAAGAACAATTTCTCTTCAACTTTTTCTTAGTTCAGTTTATTCTTCTTTTTCCCTTCTGATTTTTTGAATAGGAAGATCTGTGACTTAAAATTCACAAAAATGACGAAGTATAATAAGGCTTCCTTAGCAGGCTTATGTCCCAAGTGTCTCTTTCCCCTGGAATAATTGAACCTTCTCTTCCAAATAACAGTAAAAGAAGCATGTGGATTAGTGAAAATTCTACCGTAGTCCAGGCTTGTTAGAATATTTTGCACATAAAATAATTTGACATGGAATCTAAAATGTGGGGCCCACTTTTTCTGCCAGAGGAGGTCTAATAAGCCATGTCTAGGATAGAATGTTCCCTGAATTAGATCCCTTTTAATTTTGACTTCATTAAGTGCATTTGAAAGCAAATGCAGATATTCAATGCAACAATATTCATACCATAATATTGTAAGGAAATTGTCATTTGATATTGTTATCTAGACTGAAATCAATGATTGATGTACAGTATTACATAACATAAAGAAGTTAAGCAAGAAAAATACAGCTTCTATATGGATTTCCATCTATGCCTTTTGGATAACTTGTTTATTCACCTCCATTTCTCAACGAGAAGGGACCTAAGATCATTTACTTAGTACAGAAACACGTTACTGCAAACCCAAGAGTAATAGACGTGTGCAGAAATAGTGTTTACATATTTAAGGAATTTTTGCCAGAAAAGGGAATACGGAAATTTTTCATTTCGGTAAGGGAAGGGATATTCGCACTCCCTTTTTAACTTCTTTTACTCCCTTCTTCTTTTCTTATAATTGAAAAAATTTTAATATCCAAAAAATCCTTTAAAAGTTTCAGGTCATGTCTTGTCCAAAAAGACTAACTATGGGTTTAAAGTCTTTTTATTTATAAAAAGGGTGAGAGGGGAGCATAAGAAGCTAAAAGTGGAGTGTGAATAACATTACCCATCTATAATCATGGTAATTTTCTAGAATTCTTGACCAACAATAACCTTGTGCCAAATAGACATGAGCCAGAAACTTATTCAGGAGCTTTCTATCCCTATCAAACAAGAAAAATTGGCATATTGGCACTAACTAAATAGATCTTACAACTAAAATTTCATAAGATTCACCAACTTAGAAACTTGTGCCCCACAGACAAATCCTGCTCCATGCTGAATAATGACTTTCAACCTATCCTTATATAGATTAAGTAATTTGACTCAATGACTTAAGGGCCACGTCTAATTGTGCTTCAGCACCATAGTAAAGAAATGAATAATAATAGAGCAATTATATTTTTGCTCTTCAAATTATCTATAAAAAGAAGCAGCCGCTGGACAGATTTTTCTCCAGGATGGATCCAAATTGTATGTGAAATGAAGTCAACCAAAACAAATTTTCTTAAATGTAGCAGATGAATTAGCAAAGAGTTGACCTCCACAATAGGCAATCTACTAGGAATCAAGAATAATACAATGAAGATGAACAATAAACAAATCTAACAATGGTACAAACATAAAACATTCAAATCATCTTGAGCAAGAAAACGGTAGAAGGTAAAAGCATTTTACCATTTCTACTGAAGCAGAAGGAACTGAAGCCACGTCAGATGGAAAACAGCGAGATTCAAGCACCTGAATTTGGAAATTGCAAAAGTAAGCATAGCCCATTATCATGTAAAAGAACAGCAAATAGAAGTTAGCGGAAAATTGAAAAAACTACATTTAACCTCGTCAGATCAAGTAACCTCTACGAAATAAAGAAAAAGAATGAGCACAAACAAATCTATTAAGAATGAGATCTGAAATTTTGCATCAATCTCAAACGACCGTATAAACAACTCAACTTTAGTTAAAATAATGTAAAACCCACTTGCAACTTTCATTTCGCAGCAAACATACTGCGCTAAAGTTGATGTTTCATGCACCACAAAAAGCACAAATCTTAGTCATTATGTATACAATGATACGAATGTCTGGGAACCCCAAAAAAATGACAATTAAACAGGAAAAGAAACACAAAAAGAGAAAATGAGAAGGAGATTACCTAGTAATTAACTTGAAAATGAGCTCACATAACCTCAATGATGCAAGGAATGGCCTGAAGAAGGCTTTCCAAAGCAACTGTGTATGTACGAGTGTGGAAGCTAAAAAGGAAGACTTGAAAAAGAAAAGCAGCAGCAAAAGAGCAGAATTTTGTCTAAAATGCGAAAGGAAAAAGAGAAAGGGAAAGGAAGTATTGGATCCAACGGTGGTGGGAGGAGATCTGCTGATAGGGGTGTGTTGGTCTTTGTCTGACGTGGGAGGTCTTCTTGGTAGTGACAGTGATGGTGAAGTCGGTGAAAATATTACAGGCGGAAAAATCCAAACAAAAGGAATGAATTATGGACTGAGAACTTTGATTTGGGTAATTTCAATGCTAACCCTTTAGGTTTTGGACAACCTGGATACGGCTCCACTAGCTTTCTTTATTTTTTTATTTTATTAGCTTTACTTTGCTTTTCTTTTCTTACTCTTTTTCCTTTTTTGTGATGAGGGGTATAACCGTAATTCAAAGGCAGGCCCTCGATACCTTCCTTTTTATTTTTTTATTGTTATCAGAAGGTTTGACCATATTTGTATTCTAGGATTGTCAATTAGGCTGAATTGATCCGAGTCCAGCTCGTTTGACTCGTTTAATTACGAATTTGAACTTATTTTTTCAATCATAATAACTTTCGGACCGAGTTTGGACCAAGGTAAATTCAGCCTAATTTCAACTCGAGTCGTGAAATATACATATTTAAATATATTTACATGTGTATATATATATTTTATATAATAATATTATTATTATATCTTATTAAAAAATATTATTATTATGTTAAAATTTTAAAAAATCATGTTACGACCGATCTGAGCTCAAGCCCAAAAGAACCGAGCTCGAATTTAACAAAGTCCAGCTCACTTGACCCGATTGACACCCCTAATTCTAAGCACATAAATCATTTAGTAAAATTTATGCAATAAGTTTAATACAACTTGTGAATAGAATATAACTTTTAATCATCTTAAATACATTGGCAAAATAGTTACTTTAAGACAAAATGGCCAATTTAGTCTCTAAGTTTAGCTTGAATTGGAATTTATTTTGAGTTTAGTTATAATATGAATTGTAAAGGTGAATTATTTTTTAAAAGATAAATGAGATTCAAAGTGGAATAAAGTGAAAAAAATAAAATTTTTTAATTTTGAAAGCCAATCACATCTTACTAAAATTAGAGCTTCGTTATTATTTAGTTCTGTAAATTTTTAAGTTTTTTAAGACCTTTAAAATTTTCATGTGTTGTTAAAATGATCTTGTCAAGATTTCCTTGGCAAATTTCTACCAAAAAAACAACATTTACTGAGCACTTGAAATTTCTGTTAAATTATATTTATTCAATCAATATTAAATAGCTTTAAAAGTATTTTGTATTTTGCCTAAAAAGTTAGTAATTTGTTAGAAAAATAGTCTATTTTGTTAAATTGTTTATATTGTTTGGTACTGTGAAATTGCACGGTCTTCTCGGGTTGATTATTTTGGATCACGATGCCATCTTCATCAGCCAATTCTAGAAGCAGCCTTTTCCTTTGCTTAAAAATCAGATCTCGCTAAACCTGATGAGCTCTTAGCAAACTTTAATTAAAGCTTGAGCTCAACAGTCAAACTCATGCCCAAAACTCGAGCTTTGACAACAAGAGTGTATTTGAATTATATTTGATTTGGAGAATTTTTATTTTAAATTTTGTAAAAGTAAATTTTTTATAAAAAAAAGTAAAATTCAATTATGTATTTGATTAGATCAAACACTATCTAAATAAAATTATTTCCCGACTCGAACCATTTATTCTCTATGTTATCGTAAGATTATTTTTCAAAATCTTTATTTTATGTTTCCCAAAGTTTCTAGCATTAGGGCTCACAGATTACAAATATAAATATTTGCAATACCAAAATCTTCCCCTAACAACGCTGACAAAATTTAACCCCATTTATTGTCTCTAAATTGTTGGGATAATAGCGTTAGAATACATTGTCAACTGTTTAACTCTTGAAACTACAAATCAAAGAACCCCACTGAACTTTTTTACCCCAAAGTCAAATTGATTAATGCTGCTATTTTCTTCAAACGTTTCATAATCGTTTGCAGCTGTACATCACGAGCAAAATCTGCACCTTCTTTGGTCATATTTATTCTAATTACATGTGGTCAAGGCTCCAAAGATCTCACATGAAGTTGAAAAATGGTTAGTATTCCATCTATCAGCAGTGAGAACAAGATGCCCCTCTCGAAGTCAATTTCAACTCACAAAAAAACAACTCAATTTCAGTGAGAGGTTTTCTTTTTCTTTATGTTGCTGATATGCTTCCAAATTTTCAAGCTGAAGCATCAGAATTCGAACAGGTACCCAACTTCTTAAAAACAAAAAGAAAAAAACAGAAGCACTGTTAACTTACTAGTCTAAAGATATGGCTTTTCTGAGTTGCAAAAGATATCTTCTTTCTAGGAACTTGGATCGGAAGATAATTAGAAGATTATGTCCTAAAAGGAGTGGAATCAGAAGACATGATGCCTTAATTGACAATTCTGGAGTAATAATCCTTTGGGCAGTACCTGGAACCCTTGAGATAAACTTGCTCATGTTGATAATATTTATTATGCAATAAGAAGAACCAAAATGGTAGAATTCAGTAATTGAAGAGAGGAAAAGTTTTTCCCCTTTAATTAGGGAGCTCTTTTAACTATAGAAATGCAATTTCTTACAAATAAATTTAATGGAAATTCTAAAAATTCAAACAAAGATACGGTTGTATCTTTGTGAGATGTATTCAATGCCACTAATCTGGCAACTTTTAGCAAGCTTTTGATTTAACTCAAGATGCACTCTCCTCTTGATAGCTCGAAGTGGCTTATTCGTGCCTTGAACTTCTGCTGCTGAGGCTCTAGCTGTTATATTGTGAACAAGGAAAGTTAACCTATCCCTAAGGCTGTTTTCCTTTTTCATCAGATTTCTAAAGCTAAAAGATATTTAAAAAACCTGCAAACAATGAAGCCTTCCTTTCCTTCTCAATGAAAGGAAGATTCTGCTAACATTGACTGCAAAACAAAGAATACTCCTTCTCTGACTGCTGATGTCAAAAATTTTATTACTATCACCATAAATAAAGCAAAAGCTACATTCAGATAACGATAGCTAAAGAGAGAAATTAGCTGCTTAGGTTTAGGATATGGCTAAAATATGTTTCCTTCTTCATCATATTTGATATTTCTTTCATTAAACACAGTTCTGACCACTTTTCCATATCTTTTATTTCCTGGTCCAGACTAGATCCAGAGCTACAGGAAGAAACAGGTCAGGAATTGTACCTTTATCCAAAAATGTAAATTTCCACATGAAAATTCATCTTTCGATTTAGCATAAAATAAGCTATATGAAACTGTGGTACTTCCAAGCAATGTTCAAAGGCCTTTTGACACCGAAGACTGCTTATCCCATCAAAGCAAAGGAGAGGCTTGTTCAGATTATATTTCTTTACACGGTCATTAATTTGCATTGGAAACATGTACAGAAGTACCACAACTATAGTATACAACACCATTTAACTAATTATTGTTTCCTGATATATGGCAGAAACTAAGAAGAGGGATGGACAGATAAACAGGTTACAGTGAAGCCTGATAGAGAAAATAAATAGCAGGAGTAGTTTATTCAGTAAAAACCTGCTCAATCCACCAGCAATAGAAAAAGAAAAGAGAAACGAGGAGAAAGCTAGACTCCAAGATTATATTTCTAACTACTCAAAGAACAGAATGATTTTGAGTAAACTAAACCAAGCTCTAGTAGCTCTTTCTTCTACTAGTTGCTCTAGTAGCCCAACTACATTGCATTTGGCACTACCATCTATTGGATTTTAAAATTCTTTCTGCAATCCTAAGGTTCCTTGTGAAGATATGTCTGTCTATCAAGATGTACAATGTTTGTAATAATGTCATTATAAAGTGAAGGTCTGAAAAAAGGCCCTAAACCTAGATAAATAGCCCTTAACTGCATCTTCAAATGACATAGACTGCCACTTGTTTCTTCATTTTGGGCAGCTAAGAAACTTCTGTGACTGAATTATTGATATAATGATAGGACAATAAGTCAAAGACCTCAAAAAGAATTTCTAGATGAGGAGAAAAATTGTCGAACGAAGTTATTTTCTTCAAGCAGGGATCCACTCTTATAATTTAGATGGAACATAGATTTTCCATGACCTCTAACTCTGGAAAAGAAATACCAGAATCTCTTCTACATTATGTGGAAAGATAAAATCCTACAAATATAATGCGTCTTCTTAAGAAAGATTGCAATAGAAGCCTTCAAATTCTCTTATCCTGCTTATGTACCTGTGCAACACTTAATAACTACTGAATTTTTCCATTTGCAAGCATTTGATAGTACCAAGACGTTCATCCACAAGGGAAGAAATTCCAATTAAAAAGAAGAGATACAAGAAAGACGATGGAGTTATCAACAACAAATAGTCAATGATGCACGTTTGATAGAGATTAAGTTTCAAAGAACGAAGAAGATAACATTGCAAGAATTCCTCAAGGGCCTATAACTTGTTCAAGATCCAAGGAGTTGAGGCAAGTCATGATCAACTATATGGAAAAGAAGACTAATTGGACATGTATCTTGAAGAAAAGATGATTCAAGATTTCAAAGAATCCAAAGAACAACACCTATTGATCATTCAAGATGACATGAAGGCTGATCATGGAAGCATGGAAATGGAGGGCATTCTTGGAAATGGAAGTAGCAACCAAGAAAGTTTGGAATAAACCTAAAAGGAAATTTGCTAATCCCATTAGGAAATCTAAGGCATTTACATCCTTCATGTGGCATTAAGAGTTGCAACAAATCTGATTTGGGAATTCCTAATTTATCTTGGAGATCTAACTTTTATTACATTCATATTTATTTAGGACTCTTTAAACACTTATTTTCTATTGTTAAAGTCTAGATTAATTGGGCTTAGTTTTTCTAGATTTAGGGATATCTATGTAGGCTTCTAATTATTGTTTCCTAATCCAATTTGGAGAAGGGATTTCCTAGACTTTGTACTCTATTTAAAGGCCAAAATTCGGCCAAAACATGGGTGATAATTAAAAATTTTTGTGTGAAATTTTAGAGAGTTTTTTCTTCAATTCTAAGGTTCATCTTGAACTACTTTGACTTACCAAACAAATTGTTTGAGTTTGTTTGTGGTGTCACCTTTTAGATATTAGTTTTTATTTGAAACAATAAGGGTCAATGTAAATTCAAGCTTAAACTTTCTGAAAAATTCTTGGGGGATAAAATTTTAACGAAGGGTGTTGGGTCTTGTTGATTCTAGAGTAAGGTTTGCATCAACATTGCTGTCTTCCACTTCTTAGGAACGACAGTAAAATGTCTGCTAACTGCCCTAAGTGTTCTACCACTTAGTTACTGTATTTCAATTACCTGCTTGTAATTGTGGTTAGATAAGAAGGGACAGAGATAGAGAGGGAGAATAAAGAATTTAGGGACCATCATTAGACACATTCAAAGTTATGTCTCATTCTTCTTACTTTGGCTAATTCTTTTAAATGCACTATAGAAGAATAACAGGCACAAAATTTTTTAGATTTCAGAATGCACATTAGGTTTATAAATTAAAGAAAATAGAGTAAGTTCTTTGAGCTCTTCCAACTATGACAAATTTGAAATTTCTCAGAGTTTTCACAACTCAGAAAAATCTGAAGGCGAAGCAGAAGTCAACCAAGTACCTGAATAACTTGGACAAATTACTATACCTTCTGAGTATAACCATGTCTACAAATCATGATCAGAACCAACTGAATAACATCCATGTCTAGTGGAATCATTGAAGTCAACATCAATACCATTTTTTTTCCTTTTTTTCTCTTTTCTCTATTTCCACTGGAGTGGAAATTGGATCAGGCATCAGAGAAAAATATTATGTTTTGGAGTCGTTGGCTGTAACTGAGAGAATATTCATAAATCAGGGCAGAGATATCATTGTGGCTGAGTATGAACTGGTGATCTATAGGCATCATTTTCCATGAAAATAAAAATGGAAAAGACTTAACCACACAAAGAACCATCAATTATTCCAGCGTTACAATAACTTGTGTCACAGAAACAACTATAGACTGTCTGCAGGAAATATTGACTTTTTTGGCTTTAAATTTGAATCCCACATGGGTGGGTTAGGATTTGAAGGGAGAGGTTGAGAGTTATAAATAAACTCATCCTCCTCCTCCTCTTATTAGTTCTATCTTAAGTTGTATAATTTTCTTCCACTATAAATAAAGGTGGGCTGCTTGAGTGATGTTCGGAGATTAGGCAAATTTTGCTAAACTCCGTTATCAAAATTTTCTGGGTATGTTTTTTTTATCTCTTTTATTCCGTATTTATTTATTATTATTATTATTTGATTATAGTATTCAATATTATATGTTGGGTATATACATATTATTTTGTATTTTTCAATTCACTAGAATTTTATTTTAGAGGGAATTATTACTCGAAATTTTCAACATGTGGTATCAGAGTCGAAGGTTCATCCTTGGCTTGTTTGTTTGAGTATTGTAGCTTTAATTATCTAGAAAAATTTTTTCTAAGGAGGTTGGTATTTAAGCGGTACACTTGTGACCCTCCAATCTTTCCTAAAAATTTTCTTGGAATAATTTTTGATACAATACTCAATGTTTTAAAATATTGAATACTATATTTTAGTTCTGTAAATGGCATCTACTACAAATATAGTATCAGAGACATCAATTTTCACTTCATCATGGTCGAGGATTCTGATGTCTAGTTTAAAATTAGTAGTAGAAATATTTGAAGGTACTGACCATTTCGGCATGTGGCAAGGGGAAGTCTTTGACTCCCTTTTCCAGCAAGGTCTTGATATTGCCAATGCAGAAGAGAAACCAGAAGATGTTGTAAATAAGGATTGGAATATTATGAATATGTTGGCATGCAGAATAATTCGGTCGTGCCTGTCCAGGGAGCAGAAGTATACTTTCAAGAATGAGACTTCTGTGCACAAATTGTGAAAGGCATTGGAGGACAAATGTCTGAAGAAGAGTGGTCATAATAAACTCCTTATGAAGAAAAGGTTGTTCTGATTTGATTACCGATCAGGTACAACTATAATGAATACATCACTGTGTTTAATCAATTAGTAGCAGATCTGTTAAATTTAGATGTGAAATTTGGGGATGAAGATCTGGCTTTGATGTTGTTATCGTCTCTTTCTAATGAATTTGAACATTTGGAAACTACGTTACTTCATAGGAAGGAGAATATGTCGTTAGATGATGTGTGTTCTGATTTGTATAGTTATGAATTGAGAAAGCAGAATAAGATGAAACCAAATCAACGACAGTAGAAGAAGCATTGGTGGCAAGAGGTCGTCAACAAAGCCAGTCAAAGGGGAGTAGAGAAAGGTCCAAGTCAAAAAAGTCGTGTTGTTACCAAAGATGAGTGTGCTTTCTATCATGAGAAAGGGCATTGGAAGAAGGATTGTCCAAAGGTGAAGAAGAAAGGGGAGACTTCGCAAGATGCAAATGTTGCAAAATGTAAGAGTGATGTGATATCAGAAATTTCTCTTCTGGTTTCACCTTCAACATCATATCCAGATGAATGAATATTGGATTTAGGTTGACCTATCATATGTGTCCTATTCAGGAGTAATTCTTTGAATTTCAGGAACTCGATGGTAGGATTGTCTAAATGGGCAATAATAATCCATGCAAAACAACTGGGATATATTCAGTCAAGCTGCAAAATCATGATGGATCCACTAAAATTTTGCGGGATGTGAGTTACGTGCCAAAGTTGAAGAAGAATCTCATCTCATTGGAGGTTTTAGAATCAAAAGGCCTAGTTGTGACGATACGAGATGCAGTTCTTAAAGCAAATTCATAGGTACTGGTAGTACAGTAGTACAGTAGTGGGGATAGTAGCAACGATAACTTCAAGCAGCAAGAAGGATGTCGAAGCAACCAAGTTGTGGCCTATGCGGTTGGGACACGCTGGTGAAAAATCCTTACAAATTCTTGCCAAGCAGGGATTGTTAGAAGGTACGGAGACTTGCAATTAGAATTTTGTGAGCATTGTGTTTTGAAAAAATAACTAAGAGTGAAATTTGGTAATGCAATCCACAATACCCAAGGCATTCTGGATTATGTGCACTTAGATGTGTAGGGACCTGCCAAGACTTCGTCAATCAGTGGTAGACATTATTTTATCACTTTTGTTGATGATTTTTCCAGAATAGTTTGGGTGTTTACTATGAAGAGCAAGGATGATGTGCTTGGAGTTTTCCTTAAGTGGAAAGTTGAAGTTGAAAACTAGACAGGGAGAAAGATCAAGGTTCTCTGAATAGACAATAGTGGAGAATACAAGAGCGATCAATTCCTGAAAGTATGCCAAGATTGTAGCATAAGGTAGCACTTCACAATAAGAAAAACACCGCAACAGATTATGACTAATGGTGGAGAAAGTTTGTTGTATGCTGTCTAATGCTGGGTTAGGAAAAAATTTTGGGCTGAGGCAATAACATATGCTCAACATCTCGTCAATCGTTTGTCATCATCTACTATATAAGGAAAAACTCCTTTAGAGGTATGGTCTGAAAAACCTATTACTGATTATGACTTTGGTGTTTTTGGTTCTACTGCATATTATCATGTGAATGAATCAAAATTGGATCCACGGGCAAAGAAGGCTCTATTTATGGGCTTTAATGTTGGAGTTAAGGGATACCATTTATGGTGTCTAGAGGCAAAGAAGAGGATAATCAGTAGTGATGTTACCTTTGATGAATCTGACATGTTGCATAAGGTAAATCCAGAAGGGGTTGATGACATTCCATAGCAGGTGCAGTGTATTCCGAAACAGGTGGAGTTTGAACAGATAGTGGTAATCTCAACAAATAGCACCACTAATGACTCTCCGAGGGCAGAAGAAGAGTTATATGAGAAAGAGGTTTTGACCCAAGAATCTCTATAACAATCGGAATCAATTGCCTTTAAAAGAACAAGATGAGAGATTCAAAAACCAACTCGTTTTATTGACATAGTAGCTTTATGCACTTTCAGTTGTTTATGATGTTCCATCCACCTACCCTAAATCCATCCAAAGTTTAGAAAGTGGTAGATGGGCAGGTGCAATCTCTCGCGAAGAACAAGATATGGAAGCTGACACAACTACCGAAGTCAAGAAGGCTATTGGATGCAAATGGGTATTTGTAAAGAAAGAAGGATTTTCTAATAAAGAAGAGGTTTGTTACAAGGTAAGACTGGTGGCTAAAGGCTATGCTCAGAAGGAGGGAATTGATTATAATGAGGTATTTTCTCCAGTTATTAAACATTCCTCTATTAGAATTTTGTTGGCCTTGGTAGAGCAGTTGAATTTGGAACTAGCTCAACTTGATGTGATACCGCGTTCCTGCATGCTGATTTGAATGAGGAAATCTATATGACTCACCCAGATGGATACAAGGTTGCTGGTAAGGAAAATTAGGTTTGCAAATTAAGTAAATCATTGTACGGATTGAAACAATCTCCAAGGCAATGGTACAAGTGATTTGACAGGTTCATGAAGGGTCAAAAGTACACAAGGAGCAAATACGATCATTGTGTGTATTTGCGCAGTCTTCAAAATGGCTCTTACATCTACTTACTCTTATATGTTGATGATATGTTGATAGTAGCAAAGAGCCAAGTTGAGATTGACAAATTGAATGCTCAGTTGAGTAAAGAGTTCGAGATGAAGGATTTGGGAGAAGTCAAGAAGATTCTCGGCATGGAGATAAACAGGGACAGAGAGAGTGGCAAGCTTTGGCTGACACAGAAACAGTATTTGAATAAGGTATTACAGCGTTTTGGTATGCATGAATATATAAAATCTATAAATACCCCATTTGCTCCTCATTTGAAACTTCGTAGCCGGTTATATCCAACAACATATGAAGAGTGAGAATACATGGCATATTTTTAGGTGTGTTCTTTCCTTATCTCTTTTATTTCGTATTTATTTATTGTTATTATTTTTTATTATAGTATTCAATATTATTTGTCGGGTATATTTATAGTATTTATTTTTTAATTCACTAAAATTTTATTTTAGAGGGAATTATTACTCGAAATTCCTAACAGGAAGTTCTTGTTTCTCAGGAACACTGATATATGGCCTTTTACGACTACCAGCTTTCTCTTTCTGCTAACTGTATTGATCCATCAACAACATTATTGAGCTTCTGGCAAAGAGTGGCAAGATGCTTTCTATTGCATTTTCTTTGATGACTCATTAGGCGTCTGGCTAGGTTTGCTATCAGCAAAAGATAGCCAATGGCTAAATTGTGGTGGTCGAGCAAACAAGAGAAATACCACTTTTTTCTCATGGAATACAGCTGAAACTGAAAGGTTGAAAGGAAAGTGAAACGAATGCAAGTGAAGATGGGGGAGCTACTAAAGTTAGCTTGGTAGATGTATTACATTCCTTTAGCACCCCACCCCCCAAAGGAAAAAAAAAAAAAAAAGAAAATGGAAGAAGAGGAAGGAAATCTGCAAAGCTCCCAATGGGCATATCGTCCTGAGTTCTCGGACATAAATATCCTTTCTCAAAATCATAATTGTATGTTTCTTCATAACACATGAGGACAGTCACATAACGGACAAGAAATCTCCCTCCACGGCCCTCTCCGTGTAAAATGCAGCATTATTAAAGCAGCAAGGGTACAATAAGATCTGGGTAAGCTTATTGCAGAATGTCAAGTGGACGATGGAAAACTATGCCATGAGGAAGTCTATGACAGAAGACAAATAAATTTAGGATTTTCAGCCCCAAGGAGTAGATTGCCAGTTCATGGCCGGTAGAAAGTCATATTTGACTTAATTGTGACATTCCAGACATTGCCAAAGCATATGATATAAACATATCGGTAGCATCAAAATATGTGGAAAGATTGATTCAATATATATTATCTTCTACATCCAGAAAAGATATGACCTTTCTTCCCTCATTTCTGATTCTCAAGTTTCGATGTGGGTATTTCTACAAACCCACTCAATGGCCAGATCAATAAACAAACAGGATTGAATGTCAAATATTTACCGTAAATATAGGAGACTAACCACAGCAGGTATTCTCGGAAAGGGTTATAACTCTTCCACAGAGGCATATACGGACAGAAAAACAGTACTGTTTCATGAAGTCACTACTTGCAGATAAGGAAGTCAATAAAGGCTCTGAGTTGCCCACCTTGTTGGTATTAAATTTTCAAGGAGAGCAAATTGTCATGAAGAAACTCCAAGCAGGCTTTTCTGTTCCTTTTAATGAGTGATAAATTTACTCACAACTAAAAATGCAAACACTCAAAAGGAAGGAATACCTGCATTTATTGATTTTTTTGTGGAATCTTTTCTGATACAAGAATATTCTAATATTACCGTCATCAACTTCAAATCCTAGCAAGTGTTGCATATCAAATGCACTGGAGATATGATTACATAATAAAAAAGGGGGAAATAAATAAAGAAAGCACGGTTATGATTGTTAAAAAATATAGGATTTTCAAAATATAATCACTGATCAAAGGAAGGTAACACAAGATCATACTCCTTTATATTTGTCAAGAGAAAAAGAAGAAAGAAAACCACAAATTAGAACGTAAAAATGTCTACATAGTTGGGATTAAGCTTCAATTTCTTGGAGATGATTATGCGCTTGACAGTGCTTCCTCTAACTCCTTAACTGCTTTAACAAGACTCTTCGTTAACGCATTTAGATGCAACCCGTTCTCTTGCATATCTTGCAGCAGCTTTTCCGCCATACCCCAATCCAAAGCCTTCAAGCAAAGTGATTTAATCAGCTTTTTGGATTCGTTAACGCTAGGCTGAACCCCAAATTCCTTCATCTCCCCCATCAACTTCCAAGCCATGTCAAATTGCTCAAGCCTGCTGTATCCCCGTATGAGAGTGTAATAAATAATAGGACTCAGCTTTGAATGCTTCTTTTTGGCTTCATCCAAGATTTTGTGGGCCTCCTCCATTGCACCGTCCTCCACATAACCACTCATAACTACAGCATAGGTGTAGACATCAGGTTTTAGACCTCTACTCTCCATAATCTGTATTAGCTTCATGGCCTCTTCCATATCTCCGGACCTGGAAAAACCAGTAATAATTGTATTGAAGACAGTATATCCAGGAGGTGGACCTGCTTCCATCATCTTAAAGAGCAACTTCTTTGCCTCTTGAATATCTTTAATTCTACACAATCCACTGATGACAAATGAAAAAGATCTACTGGTGTGCTTCCTTTCTTCTGCTGGCAGATCATCCAACATCTTAAAAGCCAGATAAACATTTTCCTTCTGTTCTGGTGGAACAACTTCATCCACTTGAGAATGAGAAAAAGTTCTATCTTCTCTGCTTTTCTTATCTTCCCTATCTGGTTTGTCCTTTCCACAAAGTGAGCTTATCAAAAAGTTTACAGCCGATTGCGGCGGATACTTATTGTTCTCTTTTGCCCACACGTAAATACTATGGGCATCTTTAAGCTTCTTCCCTCGGCAGAGGTGAGAAATAATCTTTCCAACCTTTTCACTGTCAGGCAATTTTTGAGCAATTAACATCTCATCACAAACAGAAGAAGCCAAATAAAAAATTGAACGCCTAGAAAGGGCATCAATAGTCCAGTAATATGTATTAGAATCTGGTAAACAACCAAAATCTTCAAATTTGTTGTAAACCTCAAATGCAGCTTTCCCTTTGCCCAATTTTGATAACAGAGATATCAACTGATTGAGAATATCCGTAGACAGCACTCTAATATCCTTCTCACCAATCAACTCAAACAAATCCCATAAAGCATATATACCTTTTATCCTAATCTCATTGCTAATAATCTTAACGAGCAAATCTATAACTTTTGTAGTCAAAAGAAACTCTCTTTTCTTCAAAATCCACTTGAAAAACCCAATCAAATTCTCTGCCGGTATGAAAGGAGTTTCAAGCACTTTTATAACCAGTTCTTCATTCAAAACCAATCCCACGTCCTCAAGACTAGATTCTAAAGAACCAACAGTTCCACTACTCTGGAGCAAAGATAGAAGGTTTTCGACTTTCTCCACATCATTTTCATCCTCTATCACCACCGGTCTATCATCATCATTTCCAGAAGCAACCCCATCATTGATACAAGATAAATCATCAGTCTTTTGGTTCCCTTCTTGAAATTCAAAGGAAAAAGAACTCGGGCTCTCATCCAAACTAAATCCTGAATCAACTGAAAACCAATTTTTATCCCGGTTCAAATTGTTGGCTTCGGAAAGCACAGATTCTGAAAAGCTAACACTTGAGTTTTCATCAGAATCAAGTCTTGAATCCACAGAATCACTAATTTGACTAAATTCCTCATTTTCGAACGATGGATTTGATGAGAAAAACCTTGGCATTCGGCAAAAATGGGTAGTGAAATACGAGGAATTGTAACGCATAAATTGGTATTCCGCTGAGGATACCATTGCGGCCGAAGATTGGGATTGAAGTACCTTAGAAAAGCTTCGAATTTGAAGAAATGCAGCTGAACCATTGTGTCTACTGATAAGGGCTCTTCTTGCAATCAACTTCGTCGGTCTCCACATTCTCATGTGTGGTGCGTGAAAGCAGATGTAAAAACCCTAACTGGAGGAGGGTTTTGAATTTTGCTTTGTACTACGAGTATAAAGACGTAGTAGATTAGGGCTGGAGCCTGGAAGTTCAAAGTGACCCGACTTTGATCCGAATCCTCCAAATATTTTCCAAGCTCCCCTTTTCTTTTCTTTTCCCGTTTTAACTGAACTAGTCATCATGGTGGCGGATTTTTTTTTTCTCTGAGAGTTGTAGGATTTCTATTTTGTTCGTATAATGCATTAGATTTGGGAATTTTGATACAATTTTTGAAGGCATACTCAATACTGTTTTTTTTGTCATTTATCATCCATAAAAGTTGGAAATACTTTCTACTCTTCTTTTAGTCCTAACACAAAAATATTATATATATATTTTTCTTTGTTCTGATGTCTCTTTGATTTAGTTACTATGCTAACACTCTTTTTTTAGCATGTGCACACACCTTTTGCACCGTCTAATATACTGCCTTTGATTTGACGGATGGAGAATTTGAAGGCCATTTTGGGCACTCAAAAAGTCAGTTTGTGTTTAAAATTTAAATAAAATCATGATTATCTCATGACAACTGCCGTTTATTCTCCCATACGTCACTGAAATAAGCTTCGATCGACGCAAAGTCACTTTTCACTCAGATTGTAATTGATAAGAACAAATAATTATTCTCTTCATGCCAGACTTCTCATGATGTTGGTATATGATAATAGTGAATAATTATTCACTTTATTAATGAGGAACTAATAATAATCACGCGAAGTCACTGTTCACTCATATGCAATTGATAATAATAAATAATTATTCTTTTCATACTAAACTTCTCTTGATGGTGGAATTTGATAAAAGTAAATAATTATTCACTTCATCAATGAGGAGTGAATAATAAAAAAAAACTCATCAGTTTCTCTCCAACTTTCTCTCAAAACATCTCCGACATTCTATACTCTCCTCCCCCTTCCAACGATTTTTAGACATGGGTCCTCAGAGATTCCAACTCAAGTGATGTCTACAACTGATTGTTGATGTTAACCACGCATTACAGAGGGAAAGTTGCTGGCTTTGATGCCTTGACACAACTACAACTAATCATCATTATAGTGGAAATGTTAGAACACCTCTATCGAACCTACGAACGACCCCATAAAAATGGTTTTTCCTCTTAAAAAAGAGATGATCTTCGAATAATGGAAGACGATGTTTGGACTGTGTACGACTTTCAAACTTCAAGCCAAGGTATTAATTCCCTAAAAAGTTTGAGATGGGCAGCCAGGTCCAAGAAAGCTTTGTAGTTTGCTAGGGCCACGGGGCTATCAACGTCACCCAAAAATCATGTTTCTGTTGATGAGTTTCGAGCGGCATTTTCTTGGCTAGACTTGCCAGTCAAAACCTTTGCTAAACTGTATATTCTCTTAGCGCTTGAGATCATCCTAGTCCCGAAAGCATCATCCAAGATTGATCTAGGTCTATATGGCCCCATCCTAGAGGATTTAGGGTTTGTAAAGGTGTTCAACTGGCCCGAACATATAATCCAATTTCTGCACAACGGTCTGGCTAAGTTTGTTTCAAAACTATCTAGCAATTGTCAGACGGCAATATCCATCTCCTTCTTGTAAAAGACATTATGGTTCATGATTAATTATTTCACTTGGAGAGTGAATAATTATTCAATCTCAAGAGAATAATTATTCCTTAGCGATAGAATAATTATTCACATTGAAAGACCTAGGGGGGTGAATTAGGTCTTTGGCTAATTATCGAAATCTTTTTCTTATTTGCAAATCCTTTGCCTTAATAAAAGCTCTTCTTTAAATCTACAAACTTCAAGTTGATTCTGTTTTGATGGTTAAGACAAGATCATCAAACAATAAGACCACAACCAATTAATCAACAACTATGAACAAATAATAATAACACAAGCATGTAAACAAGTAAAGATATAAGGAAATAAACACAATTTATAGTGGTTTGATCTCTCCAAGATCTACATCCACTACCTTGAGTTCCCACTCAAGGATTTCAACCAATCCACTATATGCTCAATTTCACCAATTACATAAGAGGCTCACCACACAATGGTTTTACACTCACAACCTCTTTTAGTAATTATACAAACAAGGTTCACCCTTCCACAAGGGTTTTATATCTAAAGACAACCTAAAGACCAATCTAATCAAAGGCTCACCCACAAATGGGTTTTACACCACAACCTTGATTAATCTAGTCTATGGCTCACCCTTCCACAAAAGGGTTTTATGTCACAAGATAACCTTGTAATGAGCTAGTAGAAAACACAATTGGATAAAGAGAAGAATGTGTAGATGTTACCACTTGTTGGTAGATGTTTACACAATGTTGCACCTTCACACTTTGATGTGTTTGGAATGATCAATTGAATGCACAAGACATAAGAGAGCTTAAGAAATGTTTGCTAAAGGCTTTTGAATGCTTAGAGTTTTCAAGAGTTCAAAACATACAAAAGATTACACGTTTATAGCTTTTATAGAATTTGAAAATCAGTTTTACCGGCTATAAAACGGCTAGTTAACAGCTATTTAAAGGAAATTTGGACGACCGAATTCTACCTGCTACGTCCGAATCTTCTTCTGAATTTCTCTGGAAAAACAGTGAGCATGCTGAAGGCCAAAATTCAGACGACCGAATTTTTCTTCATGCGTCCGAATCTTCTACCGAATTTCTCTGGAAGAACAGTAGCAAACTTTTGCTACAAAATTCAGACGACCAATTTTTTTGGAAGCATATTCAAACTTTGTAAAATCATTTGAGATTTAACTTCAATAAGTTTGGAAAACATTTGATATGTATAGAAAACTTATTTAGACATATATAAGTTTGAAAACCAAAAATCAAATTCCTTTGATCATATAAAGTTTACTTAAAAAATATTTTAGGATAACACCACATTCATTCAAAGCCTTTTAAGATCATAAGACTCATTTAATGCTCTCTTATGCATTCAATGATAACTAAGACATACAAGTGTAGAGTTTACATAGAGATTTACCTACTAAGTATATACACTCTACACTTCAAGTCTTTATTGCCTTCAGATCATCTATAACAACCTTCTTCAAACTTCAATCACTTTGCTTTAGTGAAGTCGTTCTTGCACTTTGGCTTCAAAGCAATGAGACTTCATACTTCTCAGTTCACAAAATCTATCACACAACATACAAGCATATTAGTCCTCATCAATATTTGTCATTAATCAAAACTACACGATTTGCCCTTAGGGCTAACACACATAATAACATATAATGATTATTCATTACATGAATAATTATTCTCTCCGTAGTGAATAAATTTTCACTAAGAGTGAATAATTATTCACTTTATGGTGACTAAATATTCATTAGGTAGGAATAATTATTCCCTTAATGATTAATAGCAATCATTAAAGCGTGAATAATTATTCACTCTTTGAAGAATAATTATTCATTACTGACCGCTACTTACGCGATGATTATTTTGGGTTCAAATATGCTACTTACAAAAAATGTGCGGGGTTCCAAAAGATGTCTAATACACACCCACCTGTTGGACTGCCCATAAGGTTTTGGAATCAGGGGATGCAATTGGTCGGAGACAAGGGCCATAGGGCCAAAGAGCTGCACGGAAGGTGGAACTGCATACTCGTTGGAGGCAGCTTCAGACCGAGCTTGATCAAATTAAAGTTGAACTGAGACAGCTTTCAGAAGGCAGTGAAGGCGAGTATTTGCTGCCGACCGAGAAAGTGGCCATAGTTGTCTTCAACCAGGAAGCTGGAGTAGAGAATGCCCCTACTGTGTTGGCCATTGTGGAAGAGAAGGTTCCCAACCCTGGCGATATAGACCCTGGTGTTGGTGAAGAGCCCCCACCAGTCTAGAGTCAAATAGAAGATGACAGCCAGTGAGCGGCACCGTACAGAGAAGCGTGGTAGTCCTACCTTTGCATCAGAGAAAAATGCAGGTGTGTGTAAGAGGCAGAGTAGGGTCCTGATCATAAAATGGTGAATAATTATTCATGTGTCAATGAATAATTATTCCTCTCAACCTTCTATAACAACATTATGCCTTGAATAATTCTTCCATACAATGTATAATTACAGTACTTCCCTTTGAGTGAATAATTATTCACTTTGTTCATGTTGGTATATGGAATAATTACATAGAGTGAATAATCATTCATTTAGTTAGTTCAGTTGTATGGTGAATAATCATTCATTGTATTGCTATAACTGTTCTGATATGGGGTTTAAACGGGACTTGATCAAATGTCAACAGGACTAAAATGGTCATTGATGAACCCGGCACTGTGGTGGAGGACTTCCCATTAGTACTGCTATATAAGAGATGGCGGCTAATAAAGAAAAATTCTCGATCACCGTTTGTGGTAGGCTTGGCGAATGCATTCGCCCTTATTGCAAATAAGAATCTTCTTGTTGATTATGCCTGGCTTGAGACTGCTCCAGTTGGGAAAGAGGAAGGGTCTTTGTGTTAAATGAATGATTATTCATTCATTCTTAAGTGAATAATTATTCAGTTAAGAGTTTGAATAATTATTCACTTAAGCCAGTGAATAATTATTCACTATATGTAAAAAATAATAATAATAATTCCCTCATTTCTCTCTGCAGGGTCGATATTTTATTAAGAGATGGCATCCAACAATTGACAAGGTTGGAAGTTTGAGGCTGCCGGCTGAGATAAAATCTTTGTAATGTGATTGATATCTATGCCCACTTTCTCAACCACCAGCAGGCCTACAGAGTTGTGATGCAGAGATTTTTCTTCACCACCACAATAAGGGTATACCATATTTGTTTACTTGACCGTGTTAGTATTGATAATTATTAATCATGTTCTCATTCAAATTGCTTTTTTCCTTTAGAAGTGGGTAGACAATTGTTTGCAGTCTGCCCAAGAGCCTTCGCTAGAAGAAATGGAGCAGGACGTCAGGGCATTTTGTCCGAGCTTAATTATTTCCCTAGTGGTGACACATTTGACTTGTCTAACTGTGAATATGTGAGTATTATTCAAGTGAATAGTTATTCATTACATCATGAATAATTATTTACCATAGAATGAATTTGGAATGAAAACTTATTCATCTTATAGATTTAATATTTATTAGTTCATTGTTCCTTATGAATCCTTATTCTGTCTTGCAGTATTTCCTCCCTATAATAAGAGATGAACATTTTTTCTTGTTTACTATAGACGTTGCGACAAACAGTTTTCTTTGCTTGAATATCATCCCATGCCAATCAACCTTCAAACTATCTCACCAACCGCTTAGTGATTTGGTGATCAAATATTTCACCAAATGGTTCAGTATATGGGGGCAGGAGGGAGATTGATTGGCGTGAGTTTAGGTACGATGTCCCCATAGTTTCCACACAGCCAGACTTGAGTACTACGCTACACGGTTGGTTAATGGAGCCCTGGATTTGCCAATTACCACAAGAGTGCTACGCTACACGGTTGATGCCAAAAAACATTAATGGTGGGTGAAGACAAATCGTGGCATGACTGCTGGGATAGGATAAAAACGAACTACTACCTAAAGTTCGGGAAAAGGTTGTTGCATAGCGGAATAGTTTATAGTTATACTTAGGAATGAAAATTATTTACTCAAACAAACCAATATAGATTCGTAGGTGAGTGAATAGTTATTCACAACAGATTTTGTAGTTATTCCATTACGCAACATGAATGAATAATTATTCACTCAACCTCGTAGGAATATGGATTCGAAGGGGAGTGAATAGTTATTTACAACAAATTTTGTAATTACTCCATTAACACAACATGAATAAATAATTATTCACTCAACTTTATACGAATAATGATCTTTTGGAGAGTTAATTATTCCATTAACACAAAATGCAACGAGAATGAATAATTATTCTCTCAGTATGTTGCAAATAATGATCCTCTGTTTGAGTGAATTTATATGGTTAACACAATGCAACAGGAATGAATAATTATTCACTTAACTAAACCAATATATTTTATACAGGAGAGAACAATTATTCACTGCACTTGTCGTCTCGCTCCCTATTCGGTGCATATGCTTTGTCCTGCATTCTTCTGAATGCAGCCTTTCTCTACTGATGCAACTGCTCTTGGATGCTATGCAACCTTTTGCGATCTATTTAGGTTGTTTCTTTCTTTGAGGATATTCCCAATTACATGTTCACCATTGTTTCTAGGTGGTGGAGACGTCTCTTTTTTTTACAAGGCACAAGAAGAGCGACTCAGCAAGAACAATGATAATATTTATTCGTTAAAGCATGAATAATTATTCAATACATGGGAATAACGTAATGGGGTAAGAGTGAACAATTATTCAAAGCATATGGGGTGGACAAATGGAATAGTTATCCATGTACCATTTACAAGCGCTACGATCACATCTCTACAAGTTGTGAAGCCAGGAGATGATGACAGAAATAGCTTAGTATGTTTGCACATGTTGTCAATCTCTTTGTCCACAACTTTATATGCATTGTCATCCATGCAAACGCTCATTGCCAACACAATCATCTTAGCTGTGAGAAACTGGTAATGTTATCCGTACTTCAAAGGGCTACTACAACCAATTGTAGATGGAAATTCGAGCCCACTCTTTGCATTTCTTGTCCACCGATTACGTACGTAGTGAGTTGGAACCGTTCTAAATTGCTGATTCCTTAGCAAGCCAAGAACATCCATAACCTTTAATACATGACGGCAGAGTAACCCAAGTGTTTCATATAGACGACAACTATATTTAAGGATGGCTTCTTCTGTGAGTTGGAACCGTTCTAAATTGCTGATTCCTTAGCCAGCAAAGAACATCCATAACCTTTAAAAAAATCATTTTATCATCTTTGCCCAAATAAAGTAGAACTTCGCCTCATCGTCATCGTCATACATTAAATAAAAAAAATGATTTGCGAAGTTTGGCGTGTATAGGGGACCCAAATTCTTTTGTGCATTCTGCTTTATGTGCCAAGTACAAAGAGCATGAAACATCATGAGGAGAGCAATTTTGATGGCAGCAGCCATGACAGGATTCTTATCCGTAAATATTGTAACACGTGATTTAGTATCCATGCATCTCATAAATTAATTGAACAACTACTCAAATGATTTTGTCATCTCATCGTATAATAGGGCGGATATGAAGATACAACTCTGGTGGTGATGGTTGAAACCCATGAAGAGAGCTGTGTGGCAAAGACAAATTGTTCACTCCAAATTGAATAATTATTCACTCAACAGTGAATATTATTCAATATTCATATAATAGTGAATAATTATTCATATAAGAATGAACAATAGTTCATGGTAGAGCAAATAATTATTCAATCAAAGAGACTAATTGTTCACTCCAAACTGAATAATTATTCAAATAAGAATGAACAATTACTCATGGTAGAGAGAATAATTATTCACTCCGAAGAGACTAATTGTTCAATCCCAAACGAATAATTATTCTTTCAACAATGAATATTATTCATACAAGAGTGAATAATTATTCATATAAGATTGAACAATTATTCATGGTAGATAATAATTATTCACTCCGAAGAAGCTAGTTGTTCACTCCAAATCGAGTAATTATTCACTTAACTAAACAGTGAATATTATTCATGCAAGAGTGAATAATTATTCATATAAGAATGAACAATTATTACAATTATTCATGGTAGAGAGAATAATTATTCACTCCGAAGAGGCTAATTATTCACTCCAAAATAAATAATTATTCACTTAACTCAATAGTGAATATTATTCATGCAAGAGTGAATAAGTATTCGTATAAGAATGAACAATTATTTATAGTAGAATGAACAATTATTCACTCCAAAGAGACCAATTGTTCACACACCAATAGGCCCAAGAGTGCATTCTGTTTTGTACAAGCAAAGGGTTAGCTTCAATGTAGCTAATTGGTGTTGTCTCGTTGTTCGAGTCTAGTTTGCTTCCTTTCCTAAATCATTCTTTGTTACATACATATTTAATGTACTAAACTCGCAATGTACTGATTTCCCTAGAGGAACGTTTCTTCTCGAAGTTGATTCGTATGGTGAACCCCACGCGGTGAGCATATTCGCTGTAAAATTCACTAGCCTCCTCCATTGTGTTGAACTATCTTTTCTTGAGCTCTTTAACGTTATCTGTAAACAAGCAATGAGTAATTATTCACTCATGTGCGAATAGTTATCCACTGAAGTGTGAATAATTATTCACTGGAATGAATAGTTATTCACTATAAGTACTTTACCGATCAAAGCAGGAAGTTGATATTCATTGGCAGACTCCACAAGAATAACATCTCCAACACATTGTGCTTCAGACTGAGGATCATGTAGTGAGTGTATTGGCCATGCAAGAGAAAATAAGAAAAAAAAAACACCAACTTTTCAATTTATGCATGTAGGAAAATACAAATAATTATTTATACAAGATGGGCTAGCCTCGATGGACTCCATTTCAAAATGAAGAATTTCTTAAAGTTTTGTAGACTAGAGTTCTTGAAGACAAGAGAAAAACCAGTTTGGTCTGGTGGAAGAATGGAAGAGATGAGAGAGGCGAGAGTTGGTAAAAGCAAGAAAAGCAAGTACTGAATGATTGATTGCATTTCTTGAAAAGACATTTTGGGTGGGACTTTGAAAATTATTTTTGGCACCAAAATACCCCTACTTTCTCACATCCATTGGATCAAAAAATTTCGATCTAATGGCTGTGAAATGCGTGCCACACATGATGAAAAAAAGGGGTGTCAGCATAGTAGCTAGATCGATGTCTCTTGATATGTATATCTTGAATGAGTTGATCCTATCCTTCATCGAATGTAAAAGAATTGCCGATGTTTTTGACCATGACTTACCATGAATTTCATTATAAGTCTTTGAGAAATGGAATTAGTGGCTTCATATTTCTATTGTTGTTGGTAGATTTCTTTGAAATCTCTAGTAATGGCAATTAAGGATGAAGAATATGTAGAGTAGGTAATGTATAAATTATGTATTGAATTTAGTAAAGCGAATTACCAGAGAAACCAAGTCAATTTCTTTTGAGAGGCATTTGATAAATCCTTTTTGGAATGTTTCCATGCGTGATTTGTGTTTTGCATTAAATGGTTAAATTTATGTCCATGAATGTAGAAGGTGTAATGTATATGTGTTGAGAATATGAAACTTATTCTTATCTTGGTACTTTGTTGGCCTTCTGTTGATCCAATGGAATAACAAAGAATATGAGAATTGTTTGAGGGCTTATGCTATTTTTTTGTTGGCATAATATAGAGATAGATTAAGGGAGATTAATGTTATCTATTTATCTTTTGAGAAAGATAAATTGTATGTATTTGTTTTAAATTTTGCTATCATCTATTCATTTTTCAAAGATAATAATTGTTATTTTGGTAGATAAAATGTTGATAGTTAATGTGCCTTTATTTTTCATTGTATTTTAAAAAATAATAGCAGATAATTTTAATTGATCATATTTAATGATCGGTGAAAAGGCTGAAATGAATAAAATAGGATTGAATTATGTGGCAAAATGTTGAAGTGTTTTGACAATGAAATTGTATTTGATTGGGTGTTTCAGATCATATTGAAATGATTTGCAAAAGGCTGAAGTGATTTTTAAAGGAATTGTATTTGCTAAAGTGTTTGAGATATGTAATTGTTATTGTCATAATTTATATGTTTTTAATAGATTCTTGTAGTGGAAGTTGTTGTTATTGACAGCGGAACAATAAATAGAAACAATAGCAAGAGTATAATCAAATATTATAGTTGACAAAAGGGCTCTTCTCATTGCTATAAAAAGAAGAGTAGCAGAGTTCATAAATTTGATGTCGATATTTAAAAAGGAAAATATTCTAATTGTTCTAAAAACACCTGCTATTGATATTGTAAGCCCTAAGGGCAAATCCTATAGTTTTGATTATGACAAACACTGCTATAGGCTAACTTGAATAATTGTTGTGTGATAGGATTCTTGGATTGTGGAAGCTAAGAAGTTTCATTGCCTTGAAGATAAAGTGCTCAAAGAACTAAAAAATATAGAGCATGTCCTAAGGATTGAAGGTTTTGAAGACTTTAGTGTAGGTTTACACTTGCTTAATAGGTATATTCTTGCAAACCCTACGCTTGTTGTCTCTGAAATATAAAGAATTTAGAAGAGAGCACAAAACTTGGTTTTCAATCTTAAAAGGCTTTCATTATACTTGTTTTTCCAAGTTCTTGATAACGGCTTGTGGTTTAAAAGCTCTTAAAAGATCTATCTTATAGTCTAAAAGGATTTCAAACTTGTTGTAGTTGATTTCCAAACATTTTAATTTAGTTTGAATAGTTCGGACTCCAATTCGTATTGAAACCTTGGCTGCTGAATTTCTAGAGAAATTTGGATGACCATTCGGACACATTTGTCCAAATTCGGTCGACCGAATTTATCCTGGCGGCCTAGCAAACAGAGAAGTCCAGACGATCTTTCGGATGCAGGAGTCTATGTTCGATTGACCGAACTTTACTATTACTAGTCGTTATTTGAACTTTGAAATTGAATTTCAAACCCTATAAAGGCCATAAACTTCAAATTTTTGAGAAGTTTTTGAGACTTTATGAATCTTTATCCTTTCCAATCATTTGAATATCAAAAAAGCTCTCTTTTGTCTTGCGCTTCAAAGTTGCTTTTCAAGATTCCATAGACAAAAAGGTAAAGTGGTGCTAGAATTTTCTCCATCTACCAAGTTATTGGAAATATTCCACTATGTTATTTTATCTAATTGCTTTCTTCAATGTTTTCCTAAGGATATAAAACTCTTTTGAGAGGGTGAACCTTGATTTTTGTAATCGAAAAAAGATTGTGGAGTAAACCCTTGTTGGGTGAGCTTTTATTTTATCTTGCATATCTATTTTTATAGTTGAAATTGTTTGAAATCCTTGAGTGAGGGCTCAAGGTAGTGGATGTAGACCTTGCGTAATCGAACTACTATAAATTGCTGGTGTGATATTTTCTCTTCATTCTTTATTTGGTAATTTATTGTGCTAACTTGAACATCTTCTTGTAAACTTGATTTCAAATCTCTTCCAAACTAACTTTACAAAAAGGAAAAAGTTTTCAAAAATTAGCCAATGACGTAATTGACATTCCTCTTAGGTCTTTTAATTGGTCTCAAAGCTAGGGCTTCTTTTTGTGGTTTTAAAACCTAGAAGTTAAGATCTTATGGGTAATGTTTCAAACTTTCCTTATTTGGAAGGGTCTTCCACAAATAGACCACCTTTGTTTGATGGAACAAACTATACTTTTGCAAAATCTAGTATAAAGATATATTTTTTTTCTTGTTAGCCCTAAGGGAAAATCATGTAGTTTTGATTAGTTTTGATTAATGACAAATATTGATATGGACTAATTCATATGCTATTTGTGTGATAGGATTTTTGGATTAAGAAGCAAAGAGTTATCATTGCCTTGGAGCTAAATATGCTAAGGACAACTCTAATATGTTCAAGGATCAAGAATATAGAGCATGTCCTATGGATTGAAGGCTTTGAAGACTCTAGTGTAGGTTTACACTCTCTTAATATGTATATTCTTGTAAACCCTACCCTTCTTGTTTCTTGGAATCTATTGAATGCATAAGAGAGCAAAAAGCTTGTTTTTGAATCTTAAATGGCTTTGAGTAAACTTTTAATGATCAAGTGCTTTGGTAACGGTTTTTGAGTTTAAAAGATTTTATATGACTTACCTTTTGATACAAAATGATTTCAAACTTATTGAGATTGATTTTCAAATGTTTTGACAAAGTTTGATCAGTTCGGACGCAAGTTCGGACATCCAAACTGTGAACATGGTTACTGTTTTTTCAGAGAAATTCAGACATAAGTTCTGACGCAGGAAGCAAAGTTCGGTCATCCGAACTTTCCCAGACAACATGTCACAGCGATGTTCAAATGAAAGTTCGGACGTCCGAACTCCTCAGAAACTTGCCGTTTTATAAACGTTGAATTTGAATCTCAAAGTCTATAAAAGCCATAAACTCTAGGTTTTTAGTAGAACTTTTGAACTTTAGAAATCCTTCAAGCTCTAACTTGTTTTACATCAAAATTATTTAAAAAGCTCTCAAATTGCCTTGTGCTCAAAGTTTAAAATTCAAGATTCCAAAGGCAAGAAATGAAGTGGTGCTAGCTATTGTATTCATCCACCAAGAAGTGTTGGTAACATTCAAACTCTATCTTTACATTATTGTTGTGATTGATACAAAGTTGTCAAGAGACTTAAAACCCTTATGGAGGGTGAGCCATTGAATAGATTAATCAAGGTTGTTAAGTAAAACCCATTGGTGAGGGTGAGCCTTGGATTATATTTGTCTAGGTTTTCTAGTGACATAAAACTCTTTGTGATAAGAGAGAACCTTGTTTATTAGAGTGAATAGAGGTTGTTGTGGTAAAACCCATTGAAGGGTGAGCCTCTTGTGTAATTGCTTGATTTAAACATTTACTGAATTGGTTGAAATCCTTGAGTGTGGACTCAAGGTAGTGGATGTAGATCTTGGAAAGATCGAACCACTATAAATCGTGTGTTCATTTATTTATAGCTTTACTTGTTTACATACTTGTGTTATTATTATTTGTTCTTAGTTGTTGATTGATTGGTTATGGTTTTATTGTTTGATCATCTTGTCTCAACCATTAAATCACATATAAACTTGAAGTTTGTGAATTTAAAGAAGAGATTTACTAAGGCAAAGGATTTGCAAAAAGGAATAGATTTTTGATAATTAACCAAAGACCTAATTCACCCCCCTCTTAGGTCTTACAATTGGTATTAGAGCAAGATCTTCTTTTTAAGGTCTAACAACCTAGAAGTAAAGATTATATGGCTAGTTTATCAAATTTGCCTTATACATAAGGTTCCTCCATTAATAGACTTCCATTGTTTGATAGTTTTAATTATGCTTTTTGGAAGTTTAGGATTGAGATTTACATTTGTTCTATTAACTATGAATTGTGGAATATTATTGAGAAAGTTCCCTATGTGCCATTGAGATTGAAAGCCGATGGAGTTACAAGGGAACCAAAGCCCATGGAGGAGTATGATGAGAGGGATTCAAGAAAGATGACATTAAACTACCAAGCAATGAACATTCTTTGTTGTGCGTTGGTCATCAATGAATACAATAGAGTGATGGAAATGAAACTCAAAATTCATGAGTTATTGAATGAAAATTCAAAATTATTTTGTAAGAACAAAAAACTTCTTGAATCTATTGATTGTTTAAATATTAAAAAAGTAGTTTTAAATGTTTCTTTACAAAACATATCTCTTTGTACAAAAGTTTCATCTCTTGAAAAAAATGCTTAGTGATCATGAAATTTTGAAAAAGAAAGTTGATGATCTTACATCATGTGTTGAAAAATTTACAAATGGAAGAGACAATCTTGACAAACTACTTGGATCTCAAAGATCTTCTCTTGTAAAAAATGGTATTGGTTACAATTATGTCAATAATGTGCCTAAACACAACAACTTCTTTGTTAGAGCTACTTACTTCTACTTCCATGTCTCATACTTGTTGTACTTATTGTGGAAAAGATGGGCATAAAGCCTCTAGATGTTATGTGAAATGAAAAGTGGAAAATGGTGTTAAAACCATTTGGAGAGTAAAAAGAATCATTACTAACCCCCATGGAACCAAGAAAATATGGGTACCAAAGGTTACTTCCTCTTCTTTATTGTAGGTCCACTTCTCTCCAAGATCAAGTGCCACTAAGTGGTTCTTTGATAGTAATTGTTCAAGACATATGATGGGAAATGCCTATCTTATAAGTGAGCACCAAGCTACAAATGAAGGCTTTGTTACATTTGATAACAAAAAGAAAGAGAGAATCCTTGGTGTATTGGTAAAGGTTCTTTCCTCTCATTAAACAAGTTTTGTTTATTGATGATTTGAACTATAGCTTGCTTAGCATTAGTTAATTGTGTGACAATGAATAAGAAGTTGAACGCCAAAATGTGAAATTTCAGTTAAGAATGCTTTTAGTCAAGATTTGAAAATTTGCCAACCATGACTTACCAATTACTTCTATGAAGTTGATTAGATAACATTGATAATGTGGAATTGAATTCATTGTTGATATGTTGTTCTTGAAGTTGACTATATGTATGAATATCTATGCATTTTGTTGATAAGATGATTAAATAGCTATGATTGAATATCTATGCATTTGGTTTGCCAAAATCATCTTCTTGAAACTCCACAAAATGTTCGAACTTGAAGTTCGGATGCAGATCGTAAGTTCGGTCGCCCGAACTTGTATGACAAAATGATATTTTGTGCTTGTGATCAATCACTTATGAAATGTTTGAATGTGTGTTTTATCTTGATAAGCTTGGATGCCTTGTTGCTTATGATAATGATGGATTTCCTTGGCATAGAAGATTATGTTATGTGAGCATGGATTTGTTAGAAAAAAAAACTTTCCTCTCAAAGATTCATTGGAGGATCGTCAAAAATGTGTTTTGAGAAAATTGTCTTTGAGATACTTGTCAATATAGAAAATGATTTTATACCTCAAAACATCTTGAGCTTGTTCATATGGACTGATTTGGACTTATGAGGAACTCTAGTATTGATGACATGAAGTATGCCTTAACAGTAGTTTATGATTTCTCAATTTTACTTTAGTATTCTTCTTTGCTCAAAAAGATGAACTGTTTCATAAGTTTGTAAAACTATTCAAAAATGTTCAAACCTCCCTTGAGTGCAAATTGATTTCCATTAGAAGTGACAATGGGAGAATTTTACAACCAAATCTTTGTGATGAAATTTGATTTTCGTATAATTGTTTCAACTGCAAAAACCCCACAACAAAATAGTGTTGTTGAAAGAAAAATTTGAACTTTGCAAAAATTGGCTAGCTCTATACTTTGTGAAAATTATTCTTCAAAAATATTTTTGGGCCAAAGATGTAAACATCACATGCTATGATAAATAGAATTCTTTTAAGATCATTTTGAAGAAAAACATCTTTTGAATTCTCTTTTATAGAATGCCTCAAATTGCATATTTTAAAATGTTTGGTTATAAATGTCTTATCTTAAATTCTTGTGATAACTTAAATTTGATAGAAAACTGGATATTGGTATATCTCTTAGCTATTCTTCTAACAAAAAGGCATATAGAGTTTATAACAAAAGAACCTTACATGATGAGGAGACCATTCATGTTACTTTTGATGAATCTTACATTTACTTGGAAAGAAAAGATGAAGATGATGTAGGTACATCTATGAATGACTATCAAACCCATCTTAAAGCACCAACTTTGGAGGATCATACCAACGAGGAAGAAATGATTTAACAAAATCAAGATGACCAACCTAGTGGTGACCAAGAGCTCCCAAAGAATTTAGGATATCCAAAAGGCCACCCTAAGGAGCAAATCATTGGTATATCTCCCAAGCAGTAAACATAAGACAGTACTTTATCGATAACTTTATTCTTTTATCTCATATGACTAAAAGTATTGATGATGCATTGTGTGATGATTTTTGGATTATTGCTATGCAAGAGGAATTAAGTAAATTTGAAAGATGTAAAATTTGGATATTCCTAAATCTCATGATCATTCCATTATTGGAACTAAATGGTTTTTACAAATAAACTTATTGAATCTGGAGAAGTTGTTAGAAACAAGGTTAGACTTGTTGCCTAAGGATTCAATCAAGAATAGGTCATTGATTATGATGAGTCTTTAGCTCCTATTAGTAGATTTAAATCAATTTGAATGCTTTTGGCATTTGCATGTTTTAAAGGTTTCAAACTCTTTCAAATTATGTCAAAAATGCTTTCTCAAATGGGTTTATTAATGAGGAAATTTTATCTAAAACAACCTCCTGATTTCACTCATGAAAAATTTCCTAATTATGTTTTCAAACTCTCAAAAGCCTTATATGGATTGAAACAAGTTACTAGAGCTTGGTATGAAATATTCAGTAGTTTTCCTCTTTCAAATGTTATTTTTTAAGAAAACTTGACATAAATATTTTCATTAAAACCTCTTGTAACAATGATCTATAACTTGTCCAAATATATGATACAATTTTTGGTGGTTCTAATACTTCACTTTGTGATGTGTTTGAAAAGTTGATGCAAAGTAAATTCGAAATGAGCATGATAGGAAAACTCAATTTATTTCTTGGCCTATAAATCAAGCAAACCAAGGATGGCACTTTCATGAATCAAGTTAAGGTATAAGCACTTTCATAAGTTTATCAACTATGCTTGACAAGAATAAAAAGGTTTCATAGGAGTAGTCAACTCTATTTGACAACAAGTAGAGCCAATATTATGTTTGCCATGTGCTTGTGTGCTAGATTTCATCTTGTCCTAAAGAGTCTCATTTGATTGCTGTTAAACACATTCTATATTACCTTATTGATACTCTAAGTGATTATGGTCTATATTTCAAATGTGTGGTTGTGTTATGTGATAACACTAATACAATAAATTTGACCATCATACTATTCAACAAACTAGGACAAAGCATATAGAGATCAAAATTCATCTCATTAGAGATCATTCTACTAAGGGTAATACTTGTTTAAAGCATGTTTGCATTAATGAACAAATTAATGATATCATTACTAAGCCATTGGCCGAAGAAAGGTTTGACCAATCTTAGAAGAAGCTTAGGGATTTCAAAATTCAATAACTAATGAGTGTATTCAAGTGTTGTAGCTCCAGGAGAGGACAAAGAAGCCTAGCATGGGAAAATGAAAGAGAAAAGCCAAAGAAAGAGAAGGAGGACTAGTGATCAATGAACCAAGGAAGGTTCATGTTCTGCAAAGCTTTTCAAGGCTTGATAGATTTGTCACATGGAAGGCTACTACTGAATTTGATGATTGGACAAAAAGGAACCATAAGATAAATCCAAGCTACAAGGTAATAAAGCTATTCAGTGGTATTCTTCAAGAATACCACAAGTTAATTTCTGAGATTAATAATGCATTGCTCAATAGAATTTGTAATGTTGAGGATGTTGGGTTTAGGCATTATTCTTCCTGGGAACATTGTTTTATAAGTAAGTTATACTTACATGAAATGATTGAGAATGCCTGTACAAATGGTAGAAGCCTCAAGACTATAAAGAAGAGAGAATTTAACATGAGGGGGATAATGTAGTTCAATGGTATTCCTCTAGAGTATCTCAAGTGGATTTTGAGTTCAATGATGCCTTAGTGAACATAATTTGTGGGGTATATGATAATGGGGCAAGGTATTACTCAATGGGACAGCATTGCTTTATTCATGAATTGTTCACAAATGAAAGATTTGAAGAGGCTTTCACAAATGGTAGACAATTTAGGTCCATTAGGGAAAGGGAAATCAAAGCCTTTGATGCTAGAGGAAGGGTTATGCATCACATGATTACCACCATGATCATCCCTAATTTTGGACATAAATTATCTGTTGGAAATATGCATATGGTGATTATGCTTGCCTTGCATGAGCATAGAAGACTAAACTTTGGATTCATGGCACTGAAGCATATGATTAGTGCAAGAAAAACAGCCAACAAAGCCTTAGCGTATGGGAGACTATTAACAAGAACTTTCAAACACTTCCAAGTCAAACTTCCTGTAAGAGGACAAGCTTTCAAGAGTGGAGAAATCTATACTAATGACTCTTTTAGAAGGATGCAATTAGTTCTCGATGAAGATGGTATATGGAGAACAAAAAGAGAAACTCCTTCAAAAAGAGAAGAGGATGAAGAGGAAATCTTTGCTGGAGAAAGGAAAACTAAAATGAGGCATGAGTTATCTAGTGAGGGGGTTCCACAAAAGAAGACTATTTGAAGAAGTACCCTCTATTGAAGGAAAACAAGTTGAAGGTGATAATCTCACTAGAAATGATACCATAGTTACCAAGGTGTTTCAAGAGACATTGAACAACCATGTAAAGGAAATGAAGAAGATGGACAAATTCTTCGAGTCCTTTGCTCCAATGATTCTTGGCAAATTTGATGGTTTAGAGGCTAAAGTCAAGAATATGGAAGAAGACTTTAGAAAGATTTCTCAAGTGGTTTTAAATGGTGCATGTTCCTATAAAGCCAAAGAAGAAGAAAATAAAGAAGATGAGAAAGAGGATAGTGAAGAGGAAAATGAAGAAGATCAAGAAGATAATATGGGTGGAGATGGCAGCAATAAGGATGATAGTAATGATAGTGAAAATTGAGATGGCTGTAAATTTGTTGCTAAAGAAGAAGACAAAGATGAAGGAAAAGGCAGTGAAGCACCCCAAGAATAAGAAGAGCATGAGAATGAAGAACAAAGAGGTAAAGCCCAAGAGAACAAGTAAGAAGAAGGAGGTGAAGGGAGTTTAACAAAGTCACATCACAAATCCATCACCATTTTCCTTCAGCCACGGGACGAGGAAAATGTGGTTCAAAGGAAGAAGATCCAAAGATCCTCTCGATTGGTAACTTTCCAAAGCCGAACTATATGGGCAAGGAGTCAGCAAATGAAGGATCCCATCATATAGAGATCAAGGGAAGCATGGCCATCATAACAAAACAGATTTGGAAGTGAAGACCATGAAGCACATCCAAGACTAAGCCTTTCTATCCCTAAACTCTATTTTGTTGCTTATTTTAGTTTATGCCTTGATGCACATGTTATGCTTTAACATTGAAATTTACTTGTGCCTTTCTAGTCATTATAATGTTTTGAAGCTCAATATGTGAAATACTTGTGATAAGAGATTCTTTTGTTTCACTTTTGTTGTCCAAGTACTCTCACCTTAAGTTTAAGCACTGCTAAAAATGGGAGAAGAAGTTGATTTATTGTTGTTGAGATACTACATATTGCTTATTGTTGTTAAATTGTTACATGATGCTTATTGTTGTTAGGATGTTAATTATTTGATTTGAGAATTGCTAAATGTTGCCAATATACTGCTTATGAGAGTTAGTCAATATACCGCTTATGCTGTCTCATTTTCATTGACCCCATCTTTGAATGACGACAAAATGTATATACTGTATACTGTGTTTTATGTGGCTGCATTTGGAAACTATGTATTATGTGGCTGGACAAAATGTACATAATGTGTGGCTGCTTTTGGAATTTAAATTGAAAATTGGTTGTTTTCTGAGATTTTGAAAATGATTGTGTTGAGATTTTAAAATTTTTTATCATGGTTCTTGACTTGACTTATGATTTTCAAATACTTCATGAAAACAATTGAATGAATGAATTTTGTGATTTTGCAAAGCTAAATCAAGTGCCATTGTGACTATACATATTTGAGTACTTCTATAGTTCTTTTAAAAATTCAAAATCATCATTTCAAACTTATGACTAAAAGTTCCAACTTGAAATTCGAATGTATGTTTTGAAATTCGGATGCATGTTCTAAAATTCGGATGCATTCATATTTTGTTGCCAAAAAGTACTCTTTTGTTGTTCAAATTGATTCAAATATATTTTAATCTCGTCTACTATGTTTGAACAACCTTAGGAAAGCTTATTTTCAAAAATTACAGCTTTCATTCTACTTATTTTACAGTTCGTACTTGACATGTCAAAACTCATATTCACAACATCTCAAGTCCAAACTTGTTGAAAAATGAGCACAATCTAAGGGGGAGCATTGTTAATCTTTTCTCACCCTTAATACCTCTCTTAGAAGTTTTTATTAATGCTTAAATGCTATATCTTCTATCCTAGTTGTTGGAAGGAAGGAGGTAAATGGAGGTTGGTTGGGCCATAGGCTTATTTTGAGCCTTCCGAATGTCATTGTGCCAAATTGGTTATTATTTATCAAAGACACCAATGCTTCTTTGTACTACATTGTTTAAATCCATAACATTTTGCATCAAAGTTTGTCATCATCAAAAAGGTGGGAGATTGTTAGCCCTAAGGGCAAATCATGTAGTTTTGATTAATGACAAACATTGATATGGACTAATTCATATGCTATTTGTGTGATAGGATTTTTGGATTAAGAAGTAAAGAGTTATCATTACATTGGAGCTAAAAGTACTAAGGACAACTCTAATATGCTCAAGGATCAAGAATATAGAGCATGTCCTATAGTTTGAAGGCTTTGAAGACTCTAGTGTAGGTTTACACTAGCTTAATAAGTATATTCTTGTAAACCATACATTTCTTGTTTCTTGGAATCTATTGAATGCATAAGAGAGCACAAAACTTGTTTTTGAATCTTAAATGTATTTGAGTAAACTTTTAATGATCAAGTGCTTTTGTTAGCCCTAAGGGCAAATCATATAAGATTGATTAGTTTTGATTAATGACAAATATTGATGAGGACTAATATTCTTGTATATTGTGTGATAGGTTCTGTAAAATAAGAAGTATGAAGTCTCATTGCTTTGAAGCAAGAGTTCAAGAACAACTTCAGTTAAGCAAAGTGATTGAAGTTTGAAGAATGTTGTTCTTAGAAGATCTAAAGGCATTGAAGACTTGAAGTGTAGAGTGTGTATACTTAGTAAGTAAGTTTCTATGTAAACTCTACACTTACATGTCTTGGTCATCATTGAATGCATAAGAGAGCTTAAAATGAATCTTATAATCTTAAAAGGATTTGAATAAGGTTTTTAGTGAATGTGATGTTTAAGTAAACTTTATATGATCAAAGAAATTTAATTTGTGTTTTCAAACTTACATATGGCTAAGTAAGTTTTCTATACATATCAAATGTTTCTCAAACACATTGAAGTTATACCTCAAATGATTTTACAAAGTTTGAAACTGCTTCCAAAAAAATTCGGTCGTCTGAATTTTGTAGCAAAAGTTTGCTACTATTCTTCCAGAGAAATTCGGAAGAAGATTCGGACGCAGCCAAAAAATTCGGTCGTCCGAATTTTGGCTTTCAGCATGGTCATTGTTTTTCCATAGAAATTCGGACGAAGATTCGGACGCAACCAAAAATTTCGGTCGTCCGAATTTTCTGAAACTAGCCGTTACTAGCCGTTTTATGACTGTTTTAACTGATTTTCAAATTCTATAAAAGCCATAAACGTGTAATCTTTTATAACTCTTAAAATCTTGAAAACTCGAAGCATTCAATAGCATTTGGTAAACATTTCTTAAGCTCTTTTATGTCTTGTGCATTCAATTGATCAATCCAAAGACATCAAAGTGTGAAGGAGCAAATTTGTGTACCATCAAGTGGTAACATCTACACACTCTCATTTATTTATCATATTATGTTGTTCTACTAGCTCTAGCAAGGTTATCTTGACAACATAAAATCCTTTAGATAAGAGTGATCCTTGAAAGTGTGATTCAAGGTTGTTTAAGATATAAAACCATTGTATTTGGTGAGCCTTGTATTGTAAGAGTTACTAGAAGAGGTTGTGAGTGTAAAACCATAGTGTGGTGAGCCTCTCTTGTAATTTGTAAACCTGAGTAATTAGTAGAATTGTTGAAATCCTTAAGTGTGAACTTAAGGTAGTGGAGGTAGATCTTGAGGATCGAACCACTATAAATTGTTTGAGTTCTTAGCTATTGCTTTCTTCATTACCTTGCTATCAATTATCTCAAATTAGATTATATAACTTGTTCTTGGTCTAAACGCATAAAAGGTTTAAGTTTGCGTAAATTAGCCAAATACCTAATTCACCCCCCTCTTAGGTATTTCAATTGGTATAAGAGCTAGAACTTCTTTGTGTGGCTTAACAACCTAGAAGACAAAGATCCTATGGCTAATATGTCAAACCTACCTTACCTAGAAGGATCCTCCACAAATAGACCACCCTTATTTAATGGAACAAATTACACTTTCTGGAAATCTAGAGTTAAAATTTACATTTGTTCTATCAATTTTATTTGTGGAACATAATTGAGAAATGTCCTTATGTCCCAATGAAAATGAGTGCTGATGGAATAACCTCAGTACCCAAGTCCACTGATGAATTTGATGAGCATGATTCTAAGAAAATGACTTTAAATTATCAAGCCATGAATATATTAAGTTGTGCTTTAGATGTTACTGAATACAATAGAGTTAGTGGATGTGATTCTGCTCATGACATGTGGAGATTACTTCAAATTACACATGAAGGTACTAATCAAGTTAAAGAATCTAAACTTGCCATGCTAGTTAGAGATTATGAACTGTTTACCATGAAACAAGGTGAAAATATTAGTGATATGTTTACAAGATTTACTAACATTTTCAATGGGTTAAAAGTTTATGGTAAAAGCTATACTATGGGAGAGCAAAACAGAAAGATTTTAGATGCTCTACCAAAATCCTGGCAGCCTAAGACACTTGCTATTGAGGAATCCAAAATTTGAAGACTCTTCCACTTGAAGAGCTCATTGGATCTCTACTGACCCATGAAATGAAGATGAAATGGCTAAATGACAAGGAGGATGAAGAAAAGGGAAGAAAAGGAGTGGTACTCAAGGCCTCAAATCACTTGATTGAACAAGAACAGTCTTCAAGTGAAGAAGAAGGAGGAAATAGTGGAGAAGAAGAGATTGTAATGGCAGTGAAGAAGTTCAAAAGATTCTACAAAAAGGAGTTTCTCAAGAAAGGGAGAAAACCAGTCAAGAAGAGTGGTCAATCCTCATCCTACAAACCGCAATGCTTTGAATGCAAGAGCACAGAGCATTTTGTTGCTGACTGTCCTAAAGTGTTGGAAAGGGAAAGAGACAGCAAAAACAGAAAGAAATCTGTCAATAAAGGTAAAGGATCATGAGCTTTTAAAAAGGAAAGTTAATGATCTAACTTTATGCATTGAGAGATTTACAAATGGAAGAGAAAATTTAAATAGATTACTTGGTTATCAAAGATCTTCATTTGTAAAACATGGTCTTGGTTTTACACATGATTGTTTTGCTCCAAAACAAAAAGTCTTTTGTTAAAGAATTTTCTCATTCTAGGTCACATATTTGTTGCACATATTGTGGTAAGCATGGACACAAGGTTTCTAGATGTTTTATAAAAAGAAAGATAGAAAATGGTGTTAAGACCCTTTGGAAAGTCAAAGGAACTATTACTAACCCCCTTGGACCCAAGAAGATATGGGTACCAAAAATCACTCTTTCTAATTTGGTGTAGGTATAATTTGCCTCAAGATCAAGTGCAACAAAATGGTTTCTTGATAATGGCTGTTCAAGGCACATGACTGGAAATGCATCACTTGTTAGTGAGATTCAAACTACAAGTGAAGGTTTTGTCACATTTGGAGATAAGAAGAAAGGGAAAATACTTGGAATAGGTAACATTGGTAAAGGTTCTTTTTCTCTTATCAAGCAAGTTTTACTTATTGAAGGTTTAAAGTATAACTTACTTAGTATTAGCCAATTATGTGAAAATGGATGCAAAGTAGAGTTTAAATGTGATACTTGTACTATTCTTGACAATGCTAGTAACAAAACTATCTTTGTTGCTAAAAGAGTTGGTAATGTATACGTGTTGTATCTTGATGAGCTTATTACTAATGATATTAAATGTCTTGCCATTCATGACAATGATGGATTTTTATGGCGTAGAAGATTAGGGCATGTGAGCATGGATTTATTGAACAAAATTTCTACACAAGAGCTAGTAAGATGTTTACCAAAATTGCATTTTGATAAAACCCGTCTTTGTGATGCTTGTCAATATGGAAAACAATCAAAAATATCTTTTAAACCAAAGAAAATAGTTTCTACCTCAAAACCTCTTGAACTAGTTCACATGGACTTATTTGGACCTATGAGGACTACTAGTCTTGGTGGTAAAAGCTATGCTTATGTGATTGTAGATGATTTTTCAAGATTTACATGGGTAATCTTCTTAGCACAAAAAGATGAAACATTTTATGAATTTTCAAAACTCTTCAAAAAGGTTCAAACCTCTCTTGATTGCAAACTGATTTCTATTAGAAGTGATAATGGAAGAGAATTTTGTAATCAAGATTTTACAAAATTTTGTGATGAGTATGGTATTACTCACAAATTTTCAGCTGCCAAAACAGCTCAACAAAATGGTGTTGTTGAGAGGAAAAACAGAACCTTACAAGAAATGGCTAGATCAATGCTTTGTGAAAACTCATTACCTAAGTATTTTTGGGCTGAAGTTATAAATACAGCTTGTTATGTCATGAACGTGAACTTTTATTTGACAAAACTCCATCAATTGTCTACTTTAAAGTTTTTGGTTGTAAGTGCTTCATTTTAAACACTAGCAATTATCTTGGTAAGTTTGATAGAAAATCAGATGAAGGAATATTTCTTGGTTATTCATCAAATAAAAAGGCATATAGAGTCTATAATAAAAGGACATTGTGTGTTGAAGAAACTATTCAAGTAACCTTTGATGAATCTAACATTTATCTCCAAAGAGGAAATGAAGATGATGCAGGCACATCATTGGTTGAAAATCATACTCAACCTCAAGTACCCACAATGGAAGATCATGCCAAAGAAGAAGAAATAATGGAGCAAGAACAAGATGGTCAATCAAGCAATGATCAAGAACTTCCAAAGGATATCACATATGCAAAAGGTCATCCTAAGGAGCAAATCATTGGTGATGTCTCCCAAGGAGTTAAAACAAGGCGGTACTTTATTGATAACTTTGCTCTTTTATCTCATATTGAACCGAAAAATATTGATGATGCATTGTGTGATAATTTCTGGATTATTACTATGGAAGAAGAGTTAAATCAGTTTGAGAGAAATAAAGTTTGGACTCTTGTTTCTAGACCTCATGATCATTCTGTTATTGGTACAAAATGGATTTTTAGAAATAAGTTAAATGAACTAGGAGAAGTTGTTAGAAATAAAGCTAGACTTGTTGCTCAAGGTTTCAACCAAGAAGAAGGCATTGACTATGATGAGACTTTTGCTCCAGTGGCCAGATTATGATCTATAAGAATACTTTTGACATTTGCTTGTTTTAAAGGTTTTAAACTGTTTCAAATGGATGTCAAAAGTGCTTTTCTAAATGGTTTTATTGAAGAAGAGGTTTATGTAGAACAACCTCCTGATTTTATTCATGAAAAATTTCCAAATTATGTGTATAAGCTAACCAAAGCTCTATATGGATTGAAACAAGCTCCAAGAGATTGGTATGAAAGATTGAGTGGCTTTCTTCTTTCAAAAGGCTTTACAAAAGGAAAAGTGGACACAACTCTTTTTATAAAAACATCTTCTAAAAATGATATCTTACTTGTGCAAATTTATGTTGATGATATTATATTTGGTGCTACTAATACATCTCTTTGTGAAGATTTTGCCAAATCAATGCAAAATGAATTTGAGATGAGCATGATGGGAGAATTAAATTTCTTCCTTGGGCTGCAAATTAAACAAGTCAAGGATGGAGTCTTCATAAATCAAGCAAAGTATACCAAGGAGTTGCTGAAAAGATTTGGAATGGATCAAGCAAAAGGAATAGGTACTCCAATGAGTTCATCAACTAAACTTGACAAAGATGAGAAAGGTAAAAACATTGATGAAAAGTTGTATAGAGGTATGATTGGAAGTTTACTCTATCTCACAGCTAGTAGACCAGATATTATGTTTGTTGTATGCTTGTGTGCTAGATTCCAATCATGTCCTAAAGAATCTCATCTAATTTCTGTCCAACGTATTTTTCGTTATTTGATTGATACACATGACTATGGTCTTTGGTTTTCAAAAACATCATCTTTTGAACTTATTGGATACTCTGATCCTGACTATGCTGGATGCAAAGTTGAACGTAAAAGTACAAGTGGTCATTGTCAATTTCTTGGTAGTTGTCTTGTATCTTGGTTTAGTAGAAAGCAAGCTTGTGTGTCTTTATCCACTGCAGAAGCTGAATATATAGCTGCAGGAAGTTGTTGTGCACAATTATTATGGATGCAGCACACCTTACTTGATTATGGTCTTAAATTTAAGTGTGTGCATATACTATGTGATAATACTAGTGCTATCAATTTGAGCATAAATCTCATTCAACATTCTAGGACTAAGAATATAGAGATAAAACATCATTTCATTCGTGATCATGTGATTAAGAAAGATATATACTTAGAATATGTAAATACAAATGATCAAATTGCTAACATATTTACAAAACCTTTGGCTGAGTAAAGGTTCAATCACCTAAGAAGACTCTTAGGAATTTCAAAATTTAATGACTAATGTGTGTATTGAAGTTTTGATAAAAACAGGAATTTTTCTGATTCAAAATTCGGATGCACTACAGAAAATTCGGTTGACCGAATTTTCTAAGTGAAAGAAAACCAGAGACTTTTGATCAAAAATTCGGACGCAGGTCAGAAAATTCGGTCGACCGAATTTTCTGAACTGAAGAAACAAAAACTTTCGATCTAAAATTCGGACGCAGACTTGAGAATTCAGTCGTCCGAATTTTACGGATGCATCCCTTTAAATGAAAACCAAACGGTTTCTTCCAAACATTACAACTTCTGAATTTTACATCCCTTCAAAACCTCTCATACCCATTCACGTCCGAATCAAAATCCCTTCAAATCCACACATTCTCATTTCGATTTGCCTTCATTTTTGAACTTCTAACCCTAGATTCATACAAAAAAAATCCAGAACCTCTCAACAGAAATATATCAATGGTGAGAACAAAGAAGCCAAATGTTGAGAAAGGCAAGGGAAAGGCTAAGGAAGGAAATGAAGATCCAATCCTCAATCAACCCAGAAAAATTTGAATTCCTCAAACTTTGACTGAGGTTGACAGGTTTGTCTCTATAAAAGCTGCTCATGAATTTGATGAATGGAATAAAAATAGCAGAAAGATTATTCCTGGATATTGTTCTATCTTGTTTCAATGATGTTGGCTGGAGTAGTTTGCTGTTTGTTAATGAAGATTTTTATCCTACTTTGATATATGAATTCTATGCAAACCTAAAGGAAGAAAGAATTGAGACTGTTTGGGATAATAGGATACAATGGTATTCATCTAAAGTATCCCAAGTTGACATTGAATTTAGTGAAGCCCTAATTAACAGAATCTGTGGAGTAGGTGACAATAGGGCTAAATATTATGCACCCTCCATGCATTGCTATGATCGTGAACTCTTTACATATGATAGATTTGAAGAAGCATTTACAAATAGAAAAGAGTTTAGATCTATAAAAGAGAGAGAAATCAAGAACTTGGATGCTAGAGGTAGAGTATTGCATCATATGGTGACTACTATGATTGTTCCTAACTTTGGACATAAATCATCAATAGGTAATATGCATATGGTATTAATGTTGGCCTTGCATGAAAAGAGAAGATTGAACTTTGGTTTTGTAGCCTTGAAACACATGATTAGTGCTAGAAAAATAGTAACCAAGGCATTCCCATTTGGAAGGCTGTTGACAAGAATCTTTAAGCATTTTAAGATTAAACTTCCAGGAAGAGGGCAAGCCTTCAAAAGTAGAGAAATATACACTGATGAATCTCTTAGGAGAATGCAGCTTATTCTTGATGATGATGGAGTATGGAAAACAAAAAGAGAATCCCCTTCAAAAAGAATAGGAAGAGAAGAAAAGACTGAAAGTGAGGAAGAGGAAGAAGAAGAGGATGAAGAAGAGACCCTTGCAAGAGAGATGAAGACAAAAAGGAAGCATGATACCTCAAGTGAAGGGGAGCAACCACCAACAAAGAGGAGGCTGTTTGAACAAGAAACTGGAGTTAAGTCAAGTGGTGAAGGAATAACTAGAGGTGACACCGTAGTAGCCAAAGCATTCCAAGAAGCCTTGAACAATCATGTCAAGGAAATTGAGAAGATGTATAAGTTCTTTGAATCATTTGCTCCAATGGTTCTTGGAAAGTTAGATGGACTGGAAAGTAGAGTAAAGCACATTGAGGATATTGAAATACCTAAGAGGGGGGGTGAATTAGGTATTTAGCTAATTTTCGCAAACTTAAACCTTTTAAGCGTTTAGACCAAGAACAAGTTATGTAAGCTAATTATAGATAATTGATAGCAAAACAATAATGAAATCAATAGAAAAGAACTCAAACAATTTATAGTGGTTCGATCCTCAAGATCTACGTCCACTACCTTAAGCTCACACTTAAGGATTTCAACAAATCTACTAATTGCTCAGGTTTACAAATTACAAGAGAGGTTCACCACACTTTGGTTTTACACTCACAACCTCTTCTAGTAATTTCTTACAATACAAGGCTCACCAACCTATGGTTTTATATCTCAAACAACCTTGAATCACAACTTCAAGGATCACCCTTATCTAAAGGGTTTTATGTTATCAAGATAACCTTGCTAGAGCTAGTAGATCAACACAATTGAATAAGTAAAGGAGAGTGTGTAGAAGTTACCACTTGATGGTAGATATTACACAAATTTGCACCTTCACACTTTGATGTCTTTGGATGGATCAATTGAATGCACAAGACATAAGAGAGCTTAAGAAATGTTTGCTAAATGCTTTTGAATGCTTGGAGTTTTCAAGATTTCAAGAGTTACAAAAATTTGCATGTTTATGGCTTTTATAGAATTTGAAAATCAGTTAAAACGTTCATAAAACGGCTAGTAATCTGCTAGTTTCGTAAAATTCTGACGACCGAATTTTCTTGGGTCTGCGTCCCGAATCTTCGTCCCAATTTCTCTGGATGAACAATGAACCATGCTTTGAGAACAAAAATTCGGACGACCGAATTTTTTTTGTTGCGTCCCGAATCTTCTTCCGAATTTCTCCGGGAAGAACAAAGTGACCATGCTTGAAGGCCAAAAATTCGGACGACCGAATTTTTTTGGTCACGTCCCGAATCTTCTTCCCGAATTTCTTCGAAGAATAGTAGCAAACTTTTTGCTACAAAAATTCGGACGATCGAATTTTTTTGAAAGCATTTTCAAACTTTGTAAAATCATTTGAAATATAACTTCAATGAGTTTGAAAAACATTTGATATATATAGAAAACTTTATTAACTATATTTAAGCTTGAAAAACATGAACATATGAAGTTTATAAACATATCTTATAGAAAGATTCATTCGAAGCCTTTTAAGATCATAAGACTATTTTTATGCTCTCTTATGCATTCAATGATAACCAAGACATGCAAGTGTAGAGTTTACATAAGAATTTACCTAAAAGTTAAATGCACTCTACACTTCAAGTCTTCAATGCTTTTTGATCATCTTTAGAACAACATTCTTCAAACTTCAAATACTTGCTTAAATGAAGTTGTTCTTGAACTTTTGCTTCAAAGCAATGAGACTTCATACTTCTCAAATTACAGAACCTATCACACAATAATCAAACATTTTAGTCCTCATCAATATTTGTCATTAATCAAAACTATATAATTTGCCCTTAGGGCTTACAATCTCCCCCTTTTTGATGATGACAAACTTTGATGCAAAATGTGATAGATTAAAACAATGTAGTACATAGAAGTATTGATGTCAATGATAGAAAATAACCAATTTAGCACATTGACATTACAAAATGCTCATTATGAGCCTATGACCCAACCAACCTCCATTAACCTCCTTCCTTCCAACACAACTAGAATAGAAGGTATAATATTTAAGCATTTAGAAAAGATTCTAAGAGAGGTTTTAAGGTTGTAAAAGTTTAACAATACTCCCCCTTAGATTGTGCTCATTTTTCAACACATTTGGACTAGAGATATCATGCGTCTGAATTTTTTTGCATAGCAAGTCCAAACTTTAAAAATAAGTAAAATGAAAGCTGAAAATTTTGTAAATAAGCTTTCCTAAGGTTGTTCAAACATAGAGGAAGAGATTAAAACCAGTTTGAATCAATTTGAACAACAATAGAGCACATTTTGGCAACAAAATATGCATGCATCCGAATTTCAGTAACATGCATCCGAATTTTTCTGGTCTTGCATCCGAATTTTTTAAATCTTCAGTCCAAAAATTATAATAACTTCAATATAATGAATGCCTAAGGTTGTTCAAACATACTAGAAGAGATTAAAACAGATTTAGATCAATTTGAACAACAATAGAATACTTTTTTGGTAACAAGTTATAGCTCATGCATTCAAATGTTTTCATAGAGTTTTCATAGAGTAACAATTCAAGAGCAAGTTATTCATTTAAAGAAAACACACAGAAAACATCTATAGGATGCATATAAAAAAAATTCATATGCGTAAAAAATTCATTATCTCATCACATAGCAGCTTTTTCACACTCACATAGCAGCTTTTTCACACATTTTTGTCATCCTCATTTTTTCTCCCCCTTTTGTCATCAGTCAAAGACGGGGTCAATGAAAATGAGATTAACAATTTAACACATAAAGGAAGCTCTCATCACTGAGATTTCATCATTGAGCTTCACTATTACGTAAGATGCAAGAAAAATTTCTGAAGAAGATTATAACATTAGATGCATAATTAAAAAATTTAAGTAACTTAAAGCAAAGAAAATAGAATGGAAGAGATGCTTAGTCTTGTGATGTTGATGAAGAGGCTCTGCTAATCCCTTTTCTTGATGGCCAAGTGCTTCACTCTTCCTTGGTCGAATGAAATGTGTGACGGTGAGACAATTTCAGCTTGAGCTACTTGGCTTCCTGCCTTTTCGTGGTTCTTCTTCTTCTTCTTGTTCCGCCACCTGTCTCATCATCTCCTCCTTGGTCATCCCCATCATCACTGTCATTATCTTTGTCTTTCTCTTCTTTCTCTTCATCATCTTCCTCATTTCTATCTTGAGGCCTAGAGGGTCCTTCACCACTTTGAGTATTTCTCATTAGGATTTCCTCAATGTGTTTCACTCTACTCTCTAGTCCATCTAATTTTCCTAGAACCATTGGAGCAAATGATTCAAAGAACTTATACATCTTCTCCATTTCCTTGACTTGATTGTTCAAGGCCTCTTGGAATGCTTTGGCTATTATGGTGTCACCTCTAGTTATTCCTTCACCACTTGACTCATCTTTAGTTTCTTCTTCAACTACCCTTCTTTTTGTTGGTGGTTGCTCCCCCTCACTTGAAGTGTCATGCTTTCTTTTTGTCTTCATTTCTCTTGCAAGGGTCTCTTCCTCATCTTCATCATCTTCATCCTCCCTCATTTTCCTCTTCTACACTTTCAGTCCCTTTCCTTTCTTCCCTAATCTTTTTGGGAGAGGATCCTCTTTTTGTCTTCCATAATCCATCATCATCAAGGATAAGCTGCATTCTCTTAAGAGATTCATCGAGTGTATATTTCTCCACTTTTAAAAGCTTGTCCTCTTCCCCGGAAGTTTAATCTTAAAATGCTTAAAGATCTTGGTTATCAGCCTTCCATAGGGGAATGCCTTGGTTACTGTTTTTCTAGCAGTAATCATGTGTCTTAAGGCTATATATCCAAAGTTGAATTTCCTCTGCTCATGCAGGGACTAACATTAATACCATATGCATATTCCCTACTCGATGATTTATGTCCAAAGTTAGGAACTATCATAGTAGTTACCATGTGATGCAATACCCTACCTCTAGCATCCAAATTCTTGATTTCCTCTCTTTTATAGATCTAAACTCTCTTCCATTTGTAAATGCTTGTTCAAATCTATCATATGTAAAGAGTTGACGATCATAGCAATGCATCGAGGGTGCATAATATTTAGCTCCACTGTCACTTACCCCACAAATTCTCGTTAATCGGATCTTCACTTAATTCAATATCAACTTGGGATACTCTAGTTGAATACCATTGTATCCTATCATCCCCAACAATCTCAGTTCTTTCTTCCTTTAGGTTTGCATAGAATTCATATACCAAGGTGGGATAAAAATCTTCATTAATAAACAACAAACTACTCCATCCAACATCATGGAAACAAGACAAAACCATATCCATACTAGATAGTTTATCAACATCCACCTTATATCCAGGAATAATCTTTCTACTATTCTTATTCCATTCATCAAATTCATGAGTAGATTTGATAGAGATAAACCTGTCAACTCCAGATTGTGTTTGAGGAATGCGAATCCTTCTTGGTTGGTTGAGGATTGGGTCTCCATTTCCTTCCTTAGCCTTTCCTTTTCCTTTCTCAACATTGGGCTTCTTTGTTCTCACCATGATGTTTTCTCTTGAGAAGGGTTGATTTTCTGTATGAAATTAGGGCTTAGAAGTTTAAAAATGAATGCAAATCGGGATGAGACTGTGTGAATTTGAAGAGATTTTGATTCGGACGTGAATGGGTATGAGAGGTTTTGAAAGGATTTAAAATTCGGAAGTTATAATGTTTGGAAGAAACCGTTCGATTTTCATTTAAATAGATGCATCCGCAAAATTCGGACGACCGAATTTTAGGTCTGCGTCCGAATTTTCGGTCGAAAGTTTCTGTCTCTTTGATTCAGAAAATTCGGTCGACCGAATTTTCTGTCCTGCGTCCGAATTTTTGATCAATAAATCTATGTTTTCATCACAACATTAATACACACATTAGTCATTGAATTTTGAAATTCCTAAGAGTCTTCTTAGGTGATTAAACCTTTCCTCAGCCAAAGGCTTTGTAAATATGTCAGCAATTTGATCATTTGTGTTTACATGTTCTAAGCATATATCTTTCTTAATCACATGATCACGAATGAAATGATGTTTTATTTCTATATGCTTTGTCCTAGAATGTTGAATGAGATTAATGCTCAAATTGATGGCACTAGTGTTATCACATAGTATAGGCACACACGTAAATTTAAGACCATAATCAAGTAAAGTATGTTGCATCCATAATAATTGTGCACAACAACTTCCTGCAACTATGTATTCAGCTTCAGCTGTGGATAAAGATACACATGCCTGCTTTTTACTAAACCAAGACACTAGACAACTACCAAGAAATTGACAATGACCACTTGTACTTTTTACGCTCAACTTTACATCCAAAGCATAGTCAAGATCGTAATATCCAATAAGTTCAAAAGATGAAGTTTTAGAAAACCAAAGACCATAGTCATATGTGTCAATCAAATAACGAAATATTCGCTTTGACAAAAAATTAGATGAGATTCTTTAGGACATGATTGGAATCTAGCACACAAGCAAACAACAAACATAATATCTCGGGTCTACTAGCAGAGTGAGATAGAGTAAACTTCCAATCATACCTCTATACAATTTCTCATCAATACTTTTACCTTTCTCATCTTTGTCAAGTTTAGTTGATGAAATCATAGGGAGTACTTATTCCTTTTGCTTGATTCATTCCAAATCTTTTCAATAGCTCCTTAGTATATTTTTTCTTGATTGATGAAGACTCCATCCTTGGTTTGCTTAATTTGTAGTCCAAGGAAGAAACTTAGTTCTCCCATCATGCTCATCTCAAATTCATTTTGCATAGTTTTAGCAAACTCTTCACAAAGAGAAATATTAGTAGAACCAAAAATAATATCATCAACATAGATTTGTACAAGCAAAATATCATTTTTAGAAGATGTTTTAATAAAAAGAGTTGTGTCTACTTTTCCTTTAGTAAAACCTTTTGTGAGAAGAAAACCACTTAATCTTTCATACCAAGATCTTGGAGCTTGTTTCAGTCCATATAGAGCTTTGGTTAGCTTATACACATAATTTGGAAATTTTTCATGGATAAAACCAGGAGGTTGTTCTACATAAACCTCTTCTTCAATAAAACCATTTAGGAAAGCACTTTTAACATCCATTTGAAAAAGTTTAAAACCTTTAAAGCAAGCAAATGCTAAAAGTATTCTTATAGATTCTAATCAGCTACTCGGAGCAAAGGTCTCATCATAGTCAATGCCTTCTTCTTGGTTGAAACCTTGAGCAACAAGTCTAGCTTTATTTCTAACTACTTCTCCTAGTTCATTTAACTTATTTCTAAAAACCCATTTTGTACCAATAATGAGAATGATCATGAGGTCTAGGAACAAGAGACCAAACTTTATTTCTTTCAAATTGATTTAGCTCTTCTTCCATAGCAATAATCCGAAAATTATCACACAATGCATCATCAATATTTTTTGGTTCAATATGAGATAAAAAGAGCGAAGTTATCAATAAAGTACCGCCTTGTTTTTACTCCCCTTGAGAGACATCACCAATGATTTGCTCCTTAGGATGACCTTTTGCATATGTGATATCTTTTGGAAGTTCTTGATCATTTCTTGATTGACCATCTTGTTCTTGCTCCATTATTTCTTCTTCTTTGGCATGATCTTCCATTGTGGGTGCTTGGTGTTGAGTATGATTTTCAACCATTGATGTACTCGTGTCATCTTCATTTCCTCTTTGAAGATAAATGTTAGATTCATCAAAGGTTACATGAATAGTTTCTTCAACACAAAATGTTCTTTTTATTATAAACTCTATATGCCTTTTTTATTTGATGAATAACCAAGAAAAATTCCTTCATCCGATTTTCTATCAAACTTCCCAAGATAGTTGCTAGTGTTTAAAATGAAGCATTTACAACCAAAAACTTTGAAATAGACAATTGATGGAGTTTTTGTCAAATAAGAGTTCAAAAGGTGTTTTTCTTATAAAAGGTCTTAGTAAAACTCTGTTCATGATATAACAAGCTGTATTAATGACTTTCAGCCCAAAAATACTTTGGTAATGAGTTTTCACAAAGCATTGATCTAGCCATTTCTTGTAAGGTTCTGTTTTTCCTTTCAACAACACCATTTTGTTGAGGTGTTTTGGCAGCTGAGAAATTGTGAGTAATACCATATTCATCACAAAATTTTGTAAAGTCTTGATTACAAAATTCTCTTCCATTATCACTTCTAATAGAAATCAGTTTGCAATCAAGAGAGGTTTGAACCTTTTTGAAGAGTTTTGAAAATTCATGAAATATTTCATCTTTTTGTGCTAAGAAGATTACCCATGTAAATCTTGAAAAAATCATCAACAATCACATAAGCATAGCTTTTACCACCAAGACTAGTAGTCCTCATAGGTCCAAATAAATCCATATGAATTAGTTCAAGAGGTTTTGTGGTAGAAACCATTTTCTTTGGTTTAAAAGATGTTTTTGATTGTTTTCCATATTGACAAGCATCACAAAGGTGAGTTTTATCAAAATGCAATTTAGGTAATCCTCTCACCAACTCTTGTGTAGAAAGTTTGTTTAATAAATCCATGCTTACAAGTCCTAATCTTCTATGCCATAAAAATCCATCATTGTCATGAATGGCAAGACATTTAATATCATTTGTAATAAGCTCATCAAGATACAACACATATACATTACCAACTCTTTTAGCAACAAAGATAGTTTTGTTACTTGCATTGTCAAGAATAGTACAAGTATCACATTTAAACTCTACTTTGCATCCATTATCACATAATTGACTAATACTTAGTAAATTATACTTTAAATCTTCAATAAGTAATACTTTCTTGATAAGAGGAAAAGAACCTTTACCAATGTTACCTATTCCAAGTATTTTCCCTTTCTTCTTATCTCCAAATGTGACAAAACCTTCACTTGTAGTTTGAAGTTCACTAACAAGTGATGCATTTCCAGTCATGTGCCTTGAGCATCCACTGTCAAGGAACCATTTAGTGGCACTTGATCTTGAGGCAAATTGTACCTATACCAAATTTGAAAGGGTGATTTTTGGTACCCATATTTTCTTGGGTCCAAGGGGGTTAGTAAAAGTTTCTTTGACCTTCCAAATGGTTTTGACACCACTTTCTACTTTTCTTTTGACAAAACATCTAGAAACCTTGTGTCCATGTTTACCACAATAAGTGCAGCAAATATGTGATCTAGAATGATAAGATTCTTTAACAAAAGATTTTCTCTATTTTGGAGCAGAATAATCATGAATAAAACCAAGACCATGTTTTACAAATGAAGGTCTTTGATAGCCAAGTAATTTATTCAAATTTTCCCTTCCATTTGTAAATCTCTCAATGCATAAAGTTAGGTCATTAACTTTCCTTTTTAGAAGCTCATGATCTTTTATCATTAACTCAAGAGAAATAATTCTAGTGCAAAGTTTTTTGTTTTCAAAAGATATATTTTGTATAGTTGTATTCAAAACTTCTTTTTCAATAGCAATGCAACTAATGGTTTCAAGAAGTTTTCCATTTTCAACACATAATTTTGAATTCTCATTGGATAAATCATTTATTTTGAGTTTCATATCCTTATTTCTTTTTGAAGCCTTTTTTTAATTCTTCATATAACTCAACAATAAGATCACTGGAATCAATATCATCATCATATATATTTGAGATAGAGGGTGAAGATTGTACCTCATCATCAATGGCCATGAAGCATATGTTGGCCTTTCCTTCACTTTCATCCTCACTTTCCTGTTGATCCCATGTTCCAGCTAGTCCTTTTCCTTTCTTGGCAGATTTCTTTCTGTTTTTGCTTTCTCTTTCCCTTTCCAACACTCTGGGACAGTCAGCAATAAGATGCTCAGTACTCTTGCATTCAAAGCATTGAGGTTTATATGATGAAGATTGTCCACTCTTCTTGATTGGCTTTCTTCCTTTCTTGAGAAATTCCTTTTTGTAGAATCTCTTGAATTTCTTCACAGCCATTGCAATTTCTTCTTCTCCACTGTTTCCTCCTTCTTCTTCACTTGAAGATTGTTCTTGTTCACTCAAGTTGTTTGAGGCATTAAGCACTACTCCTTTTCTTCCCTTTTCTTCATCCTCCTTGTCATTTAGCCGTTTCATCTTCATTTCATGAGTCAGTAGAGATCCAATGAGCTCTTCAAGTGGAAGAGTCTTCAAATCCTTGGATTCCTCAATGGCAAGTATTTAGCTAATTTTCGCAAACTTAAACCTTTTAAGCGTTTAGACCAAGAACAAGTTATGTAAGCTAATTATAGATAATTGATAGCAAAACAATAATGAAAGCAATAGAAAAGAACTCAAACAATTTATAGTGGTTCGATCCTCAAGATCTACGTCCACTACCTTAAGCTCACACTTAAGGATTTCAACAAATCTACTAATTGCTCAGGTTTACAAATTACAAGAGAGGTTCACCACACTTTGGTTTTACACTCACAACCTCTTCTAGTAATTTCTTACAATACAAGGCTCACCAACCTATGGTTTTATATCTCAAACAACCTTGAATCACAACTTCAAGGATCACCCTTATCTAAAGGGTTTTATGTTATCAAGATAACCTTGCTAGAGCTAGTAGATCAACACAATTGAATAAGTAAAGGAGAGTGTGTAGAAGTTACCACTTGATGGTAGATATTACACAAATTTGCACCTTCACACTTTGATGTCTTTGGATGGATCAATTGAATGCACAAGACATAAGAGAGCTTAAGAAATGTTTGCTAAATGCTTTTGAATGCTTGGAGTTTTCAAGATTTCAAGAGTTACAAAAATTTGCATGTTTATGGCTTTTATAGAATTTGAAAATCTGTTAAAACGTTCATAAAACGGCTAGTAACGGCTAGTTTCAGAAAATTCGGACGACCGAATTTCTTGGCTGCGTCCGAATCTTCGTCCGAATTTCTCTGGATGAATAGTAACCATGCTGAGAACAAAAATTCGGACGACCGAATTTTTTTGCTGCGTCCGAATCTTCTTCCGAATTTCTCTGGAAGAACAGTGACCATGCTGAAGGCCAAAAATTCGGACGACCGAATTTTTTGGCTGCGTCCGAATCTTCTTCCGAATTTCTCTGGAAGAATAGTAGCAAACTTTTGCTACAAAATTCGGACGATCGAATTTTTTGAAAGCATTTTCAAACTTTGTAAAATCATTTGAAATATAACTTCAATGAGTTTGAAAAACATTTGATATATATAGAAAACTTTATTAACTATATTTAAGCTTGAAAAACATGAACATATGAAGTTTATAAACATATCTTATAGAAAGATTCATTCGAAGCCTTTTAAGATCATAAGACTATTTTTATGCTCTCTTATGCATTCAATGATAACCAAGACATGCAAGTGTAGAGTTTACATAAGAATTTACCTAAAAGTTAAATGCACTCTACACTTCAAGTCTTCAATGCTTTTTGATCATCTTTAGAACAACATTCTTCAAACTTCAAATACTTGCTTAAATGAAGTTGTTCTTGAACTTTTGCTTCAAAGCAATGAGACTTCATACTTCTCAAATTACAGAACCTATCACACAATAATCAAACATTTTAGTCCTCATCAATATTTGTCATTAATCAAAACTATATAATTTGCCCTTAGGGCTTACAGATATCCTAATGAAAAATACTCAAAGTGGTGAAGGACCCTCTAGGCCTCAAAATAGAAATGAGGATGATGGTGATAAAAAGGAAGAAAAGTAGGACAAAGATGTAGATAGTGATGACAGTGACAATGATCAAGGAGGAAATGATGAGATTGTGGCAGAACAAGAAGAAGAAGAAGAACATGCACAAGAAGAACCACAAGAAGCAGGAAGCCAAGTAGCTCAAGCTGAAATTGTCTCACCAACACACATCTCTCTCAGCCAAGGAAGAGTGAAGCACTTGGCCATCAAGAAAGGAATCAGCAGAGCCTCTTCATCAACATTACAAGACTAAGCATTTCTTCCATTTTTATTTACTATTTTAAGTTATATTATGAGTTATGCATTAACTGTTTTTAATTATGAACTTGGTAAGTATTTCCTTTTGCATTTTATGTAATAGTGAAGCTCAATGATGAAATCTCAGTGATGAGATCTTCCTTTATGTGTTAAAATTGTTAATCTCATTTTCATTGGCCCCATCTTTGATTGATGACAAAAGGGGGAGAAGATATGAGATGACAAAATGTGTGAAAGTGTTGTGTGTTATGAAACTGTGCATTATATGAAGTGTTGTGTGTTATGAAACTGTGCATTATATGGATGTTTTCTGAGTTTTTACAAATGGCTAAATTGTTCTTGACTTGTTTCTCTATGAAAACAATTGAATGCATGAGTAATATCTGTTGTAAAAAATTTTGGATTTAAAATTCGGACGCATGCATATTGTGTTACCAAAATGTGCTCTTTTGTTGTTCAAATTGATTCAAACATGTTTCAATCTCTTCTACTATGTTTGAACAACCTTAGGAAATCTTATTTTCAAAAATTGAAGCTTTCATTTCACTTATTTTAATATTCGTACTTGACTTGACAGAATTTGGATAAACAGTATCTCAAGTCCAAACTTGTTGAAAAATGAGCACAGTCTAAGGGGGAGCATTGTTAATCTTTTCTGACCTATAAAACCTCTCTTAGAAGTTTTCTAAATGATTAAATGCTATATCTTCTATCTGAGTTGGAAGGAAGGAGGTTAATGGAGGTTGGTTGGGTCATAGACTCATATTGAGCCTTTTGTATGTCATTGTGCTAAATTGGTTATTTTCTATCATTGACATTAATACTTCTATGAACTACATCGTTTTAATCTATCACATTTTGCATCAAAGTTTGTCATCATCAAAAAGGGGGAGATTGTTAGCCCTAAGGGCAAATCATATAAGATTGATTAGTTTTGATTAATGACAAATATTGATGAGGACTAATATGCTTGTATATTGTGTGATAGGTTATGTAAAATAAGAAGTATGAAGTCTCATTGCTTTGAAGCAAGAGTTCAAGAACAACTTCAGTTAAGCAAAGTGATTGAAGTTTGAAGAATGTTGTTCTTAGAAGATCTAAAGGCATTGAAGACTTGAAGTGTAGAGTGTGTATACTTAGTAAGTAAGTTTCTATGTAAACTCTACACTTGTATGTCTTGGTCATCATTGAATGCATAAGAGAGCATAAAATGAATCTTATAATCTTAAAAGGATTTGAATAAGGTTTTTAGTGAATGTGATGTTTAAGTAAACTTTATATGATCAAAGAAATTTAATTTGTGTTTTCAAACTTACATATGGCTAAGTAAGTTTTCTATACATATCAAATGTTTCTCAAACACATTGAAGTTATACCTCAAATGATTTTACAAAGTTTGAAACTGCTTCCAAAAAAATTCTGTCGTCTGAATTTTGTAGCAAAAGTTTGCTACTATTCTTCCAGAGAAATTCGGAAGAAGATTCGGACGCAGCCAAAAAATTCGGTCGTCCGAATTTTGGCCTTCAGCATGGTCACTGTTTTTCCAGAGAAATTCGGACGAAGATTCGGACGCAACCAAAAAATTCGGTCGTCCGAATTTTCTGAAATTAGCCGTTACTAGCCGTTTTATGACCGTTTTAACTGATTTTCAAATTCTATAAAAGCTATAAACGTGTAATCTTTTGTAACTCTTGAAATCTTGAAAACTCTAAGCATTCAATAACATTTGGCAAACATTTCTTAAGCTCTCTTATGTCTTGTGCATTCAATTGATCAATCCAAAGACATCAAAGTGTGAAGGAGCAAATTTGTGTACCATCAAGTGGTAACATCTACACACTCTCATTTATTTATCATATTATGTTGTTCTACTAGCTCTAGCAAGGTTATCTTGATAACATAAAATCCTTTAGATAAGGGTGATCCTTGAAAGTGTGATTCAAGGTTGTTTAAGATATAAAACAATTGTATTTGGTGAGCCTTGTATTGTAAGAGTTACTAGAAGAGGTTGTGAGTGTAAAACCATAGTGTGGTGAGCCACTCTTGTAATTTGTAAACCTGAGCAATTAGTAGAATTGTTGAAATCCTTAAGTGTGAACTTAAGGCAGTGGAGGTAGATCTTGAGGATCGAACCACTATAAATTGTTTGAGTTCTTAGCTATTGCTTTCTTCATTACCTTGCTATCAATTACTCAAATTAGATTATATAACTTGTTCTTGGTCTAAACGTATAAAAGGTTTAAGTTTGCGTAAATTAGCCAAATACCTAATTCACCCCCCCTCTTAGGTATTTCAGCTTTGGTAACGGTTTTTGAGTTTAAAAGATTTTATATGACTTACTTTTTGATACAAAATGATTTCAAACTTATTGAGGTTGATTTCCAAATGTTTTGACAATGTTTGATCAGTCAGACACAAGTTCGGATGTCCAAACTGTGAACATGGTTATTATTTTTTCAGAGAAATTTGGACGCAAGTTAGGTCGTCTGAACTTGAAGTTTGTGAATTTAAAGAAGAGCTTTTAATAAGGCAAAGGATTTGTAAAAAGGAAAAGATTTTTGATAATTAGCCAAAGACCTAATTCACCCCTCTCTTAGGTCTTACAGTTCTATTAACTTGGATTTGTTGAATATCATTGAGAAAGGTCCTTACATACCAATGAGGATGGAATCATGAGGGAACCATAGCCATTGGGTGAATATGATGAAAGTGATTCAAGAAAAATGACTTTGAACTATCAAGCAATGAATATCTTGAGTTGTGCATTGGATGTGAACGAATACAACCGAGTGAGTGGATGCGACACCGCTCATGACATGTGAAGACTTCTTCTATTGACTCACGAAGGAACTAATCAAGTGAAGGAGTCAAAGCTTGCAATGATAGTAACAGATTATGAGCTATTTACCATGAAGCAAGGAGAGGACATTCGTAACATGTTCACTAGATTTACAAATATTTCCAACGGTTTAAAGTCATATGGGAAAAATTATTCACTTGAAGAACAAAATAGGAAGATGTTGGATGCTCTACCCAAGTCTTGGCAACCAAAGACTCTTGTTATTGAAGAATCAAAAGACTTGAAGACTCTTCTTCTTGAAGATCTTATTGTATCATTACTTACACATAGGATGAAGATCAAGAGACTAAATGGTCTTGAAGATGAAGAGAAAGGAAGAAAAAGAGTAGTACTTAAAGCCTCTGACAAACCTAGTAAGCAAGAGGAATCATCAAGTGATGAAGATGATGAAGGAGATGATGATGAGATGGCAATGGTAGTGAAAAAGTTCAAGAAATTCTACAAAAAAAGATTTCTCAAAAAGGGAAAAAGGCCTTCCAAGAAAGGTGGACGATCATCATCATTATTCAAACCAAAATTATATGAATGCAATAGTATCGTGCACCTTGTAGCCGATTGCCCCAAAGCATTGGAAAAAGGAGAGAGAAGCTAAACAAAAGAAGGAGAAATCTCTCAAGAAATGAAAGGGATTAGTTGGCACTTGGGATCAACATGAAAATGAAGAAAGAGCAAATGTATGTTTCATGGCTATGAATGATGAGGTACAATCTACTCCTTTAACCTCTACTTATTGTGATGATGATCTTGATGATCCTAGTGAATTGCTTGTTGATATGTATAATGAATTAAAAAAGGTTTCAAAAAGAAACAAGGAGATGAGATTCAAAATTGATGAATTATTGAATGAAAACTCAAAACTATTTTGTGACAATAAAAACTCATTGAATCCATTGTTTGTTTAAATATTGAAAAGGAAGTTTTAAATGTTTCTTGGCAAAACGTCTCCCTTGAGAACAAATCTCTTTGTGCTAAAATTTCCTCTCTCGAGAAAATGATTGTTGACTATAATGCTTTGAAAAAGAAAGTTGATGATCTTATCTTATGTGTTGAAAAGTTTCCATATGGTAGATACAATCTTCACAAACTACTTGGATCTCAAAGATCTTCATTTGTGAAAAATGGTCTTGGTTACAATCATGTGAACAATGTTTCAAAATATAAAAATTACTTTGTTAATGCTACATCTACTTTTATGCCTCATACTTGTTGTACTTAGTGTGGTAGACATGGGCACAAGGCCCCTAGATGCTATGTGAAAAGATCTTTCCTCTCATTAAACAAGTTTTACTCATTGATGATTTGAAATACAATATTCTTAGTATTAGCCATTTGTGTGACAATGGATGCAAAGTTGAGTTTAAATGTGATACTTGTACCATTCTTGATAATGTAAGTGGCAAAACTATTTTTGTTGCTAATAGAGTTAGAAATGTATATGTTCTATATCTTGATGAACTTGTTGCGAATGATGTTAAATGTCTTGACGTTCATGATAATGATGGATATCTTTGGCATAGAAGATTAGGTCATGTGAGCATGGATTTACTAAACAAACTTTCTTCACAAGATTTGGTTAGAGGATTGCCTAAAATGCTTTTTGAGAAAAACTGTCTTTACGATGCTTGTCAATATGGAAAACAAAATTAAAATATCTTTCAAACTCAAGAAAATAGTTTCTACTTCAAAACCTCTTGAACTTGTTCATATGAATCTATTTGGGCTAATGAGGACCATTAGTCTTGGTGGTAATAGGTATGCATATGTTATTGTTGATGATTTTCAAGATCCACTTGGGTACTCTTTTATCACAAAAGGATGAAGCATTTCATGAATTTGTGAAAATTTTCAAAATGGTTCAAGCCTCCCTTTATTGCAAATTGATTTCTATTAGAAGTGACAATGGGAAAGAGTTTTACAATCAAAATTTTACAAAACTTTGTGTGATGAGAATAGAATTGTTCAAAATTTTTTGATTTCCATAACACCTCAACAAAATGGGGTTGTTGAAAGGAAAAATTGAACCTTACAAGAAATGGCTACGTCTATGCTTTGTCAAAAGTCTTTACCAAAATATTTTTGGGCCGAAGCTGTAAACACCGCTTGCTATGTTATGAATAGAGTTCTTTTGAAACCATTTTTAAGAAAAGCACATTTTGAACTTCAATTTGGTAGAACTTCCTCAATTGCCTATTTCAAAGTGTTTGGTTGCAAGTGCTTCATATTGAATATACGTGACAACTTGGGAAAATTAGATAGAAAATTGGATGAAGGCATCTTTCTTGGTTATTCATCTAGCAAAAAGGCTTATAGAGTTTACAACAAAAACAACCTTATGTATTGAGGAAACAATACATATTAGCTTTAATGAATCTAACATTTACTTGGAAAGAAGATATGATGACGATGTAGGTACTTTAATGAATGAAAATCAAATTCATCTTCAAGCACCAAATTTGGAAGATCATGCCAATGAAGAAGAGATTATTGACCAAGAACAAAAATGAAAAACCTAGTGGTGACCAACAGCTTCCCAAGGACCTAAGATATGCAACAAGCCACCCTAAGGAGCAAATATTTGGTGATGTTTCTCAAGGTGTTAAAACAAGGCATCATTTCATTGATAATTTTGCACTTTTATCTCACATTGAGCCTAAAAACATTTATGATGCTTTGTGTGATGATTTTTGGATTGTTGTTATGCAAGAGGAATTAAATCAATTTGAAAGAAACAAAGTTTGGATTCTTGTCCAAGACCCCTTGATCACCTCCATTATTGGCACAAAATGGGTTTTTAGAAATAAACGTAATGAATCTGGAGAAGTTGTTAGAAACAAGGCTAGATCTGTTGCCCAAGGATTTAATCAAGAAAAGTGCATTGATTATGATGAAACTTTTGCTCTGATAACTAGACTTAAATCTATAAGAATGCTTTTGGCATTTTCTTGCTTCAAAGGCTTTAAGTTATTTCAAATGGATGTCAAAAGTGCTTTTCTAAATGGTTTTATTGAAGAAGAGGTTTATGTGGAATAACCTCTTGGTTTTGCTCATGAAAAGTATCCTAGCAATGTCTTCAAACTTTCCAAAGCTTTGTATGGTTTAAAACAAGCTCCTAGAACATTTGTATGAAAGATTGAGTAGTTTTCTTCTTTCAAAAGGATTTTCAAGAGGAAAGGTTGACACTACTCTTTTCATAAAAACCACTTGTAACAATGATCTTTTACTTGTGCAAATATATGTTGATGATATCATATTTGGGGCTACTAATGCTTCACTGTGTGAGGAATTTGCCAAGTTAATGAAAAGTGAGATCGAAATGAGCATGATGGGAGAACTCAACTTCTTTCTTGGACTACAAATCAAGCAAACCAAGGATGGCACCTTCATAAATCAATCCAAGTATACCAAGGAGCTCTTGAAGAGATTTGGAATGGACCAAGCTAAAGGTATAAGCACTCCAATGAGTTCATCAACCAAACTTGACAAAGATGAGAAAGGTAAAAATGTTGATGAAAAGGTATATAGAGGCATGATTGGTAGTTTACTTTATCTTACCGCAAGTAGACTAGATATTTATATTTGTTGTATGCTTATGTGCTAGATTCCAATCTTGTCCTAAAGAGTCTCATTTAATTTCCATAAAACATATTCTTCAATATTTGATTGATACACATGATTATAGCTTTTGGTTTTCAAAATCCACTTCCTTTGACCTTGTTGCATATTCGGATGCCGACTATGCCGAATGCAAAGTTTAACATAAAAGCACTAGTGGTCGTTGTCAATTTCTTGGTAGTTTCCTTATATCTTGACATAGTAAGAAACAAGAAAGTGTTCATTGTCTACCACCGATGCCGAATATATTGCCATTAGTAGTAGTTGTGCTCTCAAGTACTATAGATGAAGCACACTCTACTTGATTATGGTCTAGATTTCAAATATGTGCCTATTCTATGTGATAACACTAATGCTATCAATTTGAGCATAAATCTCATTCAACATTCTAGGACTAAGCATATAGAGATCAAACATCATTTCATTCGTGATCACGTAGCTAAAGGTGATATTGCTTGGATTTTGTGAATACTACTGATCAAATTGCTGATATATTCACCAAGCCTTTGGCCAAGGAAATGTTTTGTTGCCTTAGAAAAATCTTGGGAATTTCAAAATTCAATTACTAATATGTGTTGAAGTGTGGCAAAAACAGGGAAAATTTAAACACATAATTCGGATGCATGAAGTGAAATTTGGACGTCCAAACTACCTTCAGAAAATTCATGATAGAAAGATTTGGATTCAAGTTCGGATGCATGGCCAAAAATCCATTCGTGATCATGTTGCTAAACTGAAGAAATAGAGAAATTTGGATGCAAGTTCAGAAGCAGATCTGAAAATTTGGTCATCCAAACTTTGTGATTTCAGTGATTTTTAAACTGTTCAACCATTAAAAATTTTCATTTTTAACCATCCAAATTCTCTCCTCTCAAAACCCACTCTACGAACTCTCATCCAAACTCAAATCCATCCCATATTTCACCATTATTTCTTAAAAATCTCTTGATTTTCTTGTTCTCCACCCTTTATTGTCCTTGAAATCCATCTTTCTCAAAGAAAACCTCATCATGGTTAATGTGGCTAAGGGCAAAGGAAAAGCCAAACTTGGAGATGAAGGGTTCATTATCAATGAACTAAGGCGGGTTCACATTCCACATTCCAATCTTGGAGTAGACCGTTCATTTCCACATGAGCCACAGTTGAATTTGAAGAATGGAGCAAGAAGAGTAGGAAGATTATCCCAGGGCATAGAGTGGATATTGATAAACTCACCAATATGGGTAATGTGCTTTCTCTGTTAGGTAAAATTGGTTGGGGTAATTTACTTGGGGTGAATGAGGATTATGACCCATCTCTTGTCTATGAATTTTATGCTAATATTAAAGAAGAAAGGATTGTGCATGTTGAGGGTAGCATTATTCAATGGTATTCATCTAGAGTATCCCAAGCAGAGTTTGAATTTAATGATGCTTTAGTGAATCACATTTGTGGTTTTGATGAAATTGGTGCTAGATATTTTTCTTTGGGACAACATTGCTATATCCATGAATTGTTCACCAATGAAATGTTTGAAGAGGCATTCACTAATGAAAGAAGAGTTAGTTTCACTAGGGAAAGAGAAATCAAAGCCTTTGAAGCTAGAGGAAGGGTTATGTATCACATGATTACTACTATGATCATCCCTAACTTTGGACATAAATCATTGATTGTTAATGTGCAAATGATTATTATGCTTGCCTTGCATGAGCATAGAAGATTAAATTTTGGACTCATGGCATTAAAGCATATGATTAGTGCAAGAAAAAAGACCAACAAAGCCTTGCCATATGGGAGATTGTTGACAAGAATCTTCAAGCATTTCAATGTCCAACTCCCTGGAAGAGGTAATCCAATGAAAAGTTTGGACTTGAAAGTTCAGATGCAGGCCAAAAGTTCAAACGCCCAAAATTTCCTGTAAAACATAATGGTTTTCTATTTTCACTTAAAACTGTCTTGATCTTCCATAAAATGGTTGAACAACCTTGGGAAGGCTTACTCTTAGAAAAACAAATAATTATCCTGAATATTTTTGCAATTTAGATTTGATTTTTCAAAATTTGGACTTATAACACGTCAAGTCCAAACTTGTTGAAAATAAGCACAATCTAAGAGGGTGTTTTGAAAATCATTTCAAACCTCTAAACCTCTCTTAGAAAATAAACTGGGCAAATCCTATAGTTTTGATTATGACAAACACTGAAATAGGCTAACTTGAGTAATTGTTGTGTGATAGGATTCTTGGATTGTGGAAGCTAAGAAGTCTCATTGCCTTGAAGATAAAGTGCTAAGGAAAACTCAAGTGTGCTCAAAGAACTAAAGAATATAGAGCATGTCCTAAGGATTGAAGGTTTTGAAGACTTTAGCGTAGGTTTACACTTGCTTAATAGGTATATTATTGTAAACCTTACACATGTTGTCTTTGGAATCTAAAGAATTTACAAGAGAGCACAAAACTTGGTTTTTAATCTTAAAAGGTTTTCATTATACTTGTTTTACTAAGTTCTTGAAAATGGTTTGTGGTTTAAAAGATCTTAAAAGATCTATCTTATAGTCCAAAATGATTTCAAACTTGTTGTAGTTAATTTCTAAACATTTTGATAAAGTTTGAATAGTTTAGACTTCCAAACTAAAACATTGGCTGCTGAATTTCTAGAGAAATTCAGACGACCATTCAAATGCATATGTCCAAATTCGGTCGACTGAATTTATCATGGCATTTTGGCATAGAGAAATTCAGACAATCATTCGGACGGAGGAGTCCATGTTCAGTCCACTGAACTTTACTATTACTAGCCATAATTTGAACGTTAAAATTGAATTTCAAACCCTATAAAAGCCATAAACTTTAGATTTTTGAGTAGTTTTTGAGACTTTATGAATCTTTATCCTTCACAATCATTCGAATATCAGAAAGCTCTCTTTTGTCTTGTGCTTCAAAGTTGCTTTTCAAGATTCCATAGACAAAAATGTGAAGTGGTGCTAGATTTGTCTGTATCTACCAAGTTGTTGGTAATATCCTACTATGTTACTTCATCTAATTAATTTCTTAAAAATTTTCTTGAGGATATAAAACCCTTTTGAGAGGGTGAACCTTGATTGTTGTAATTGAAAAGAGGTTGTCAAATAAAACTCTTGTTGGGTGAGCCTCTATTGTATCTTGCATAACTATTTTTATAGTTGAAATTGTTTGAAATCCATGAGCAAGGGCTCAAGGTAGTGGATGTAGATCTTGTGTGATATTTTCTCTTCATTCTTTATTTGGTAATTTATTGTTTTGACTTGAACATCTTCTTGTGAACTTGATTTCAAATCTCTCTGAAACCAAATTTACAAAAAGAAAAAAGTTTTCAAAAATTAACCAAAGACCTAATTCACCCCCCTCTTAGGTCTTTTAGATAGTCCTTTTGGGATAGCTCGTACTGCTGGTATCCATAGGCTATAATTGTTGGAATTTCATCATTGCTGTCTTCTGAACCTTTTGTTTGTGTTGCTGGTTCTTCCATTTTTTCTTTGCATTTTCCTTTTGTGTCTTCTATTTTCTTTTTATTGATAAACGGTTCAGGCTCTTGGATGTGTATTCCTTTTGTTGGCTTTGTTGTTGATATGTTTTTTCTTCTTCTGCTTAGATGCACTTGCCCTGGTTCTAGCTGCTAAAATTGTTGTACTTGACATTGTTGTTAGTCTTTGTTTTGGAGTCAACTCATCTTCCAGAAGTTCAGCTTCGCTTCTTCTTTTTGGATTTGCTGTTTCAAATTTAGTTACATTTTTTTCTTGTTTTTGCTTTTACTATTTCCGGTAGTTCAGCTTCATTGGTTGATTCCATGAAGCTATTGTTGCTTTCAATTGGTTTGTATGGAACTCATATTTCCAACATATGTGCTCCATAATGGTATATGTAGTAAGTTTCATCATCACCATATGCTTCAAAAGCTACGAAATCTCCTTTAGCTACTTTATTTTGATTGAAAAAATTTTTCCAACCCTGGTAGAGAAAGAATTTGTTGTTTCTTTTCACTACTGTAACTTCTTAGTAGTTTCCACTTGTGTTGATGAGGAAAACAGTTTTTGGTATAATGTTGTTTCTATATTGTGAATGATGTTGGGATAGGCTGTAAATATAGATAATGGTTATTTTTTAATTAGAAAATATTGTTGAATATATTTGAAAATTTAGTTTGCGTAAAAGAATTACTGTCGGGATAAGGTCATTCTCATCTTCAATACGCAACAAGAATCTATATTGATCATACAATGTCATAGTAGAAAAATTTTAGTCTTATATGAATGTAGAAAATATGCACAATAGGATGTTTTTATTGATGTTAAGACCAAATAAAAAGAGGTTTTCATTGATTTGAGAGTATGCACAGTAAGGAAGAAAGCATAAAGTATTTATAATATCTATAAACAAAAATTGAGACAGCATGAGAGTGAACACAGCTGGAATTCTGACAATCATTATAAAACAGTTTTTAACTCATCACATTCCATAAATTGTTATAACAGCAGGTTAACGAATGATCAAATTGCGAAGAAAGGAAAATTGAGTAACATATTGACATATGAAACAACAACTTAACACATAATGAAATCTAATCAACTGAAGTTCAATTGCAAAGATACAAATCATTAACTTTAGAATAGGTAATAATAGAATTTGAATATGAATTTCTAGTGAACAGCGGCAAAAATTAGAGTAAGTTACTTGACTTCATATTAAATTAGTGAAGCAGTATATATTGAAGAACATACTATAATTGCATATGGGAAACTTTCAATTGAATTTGAGCATATATTAAATAGGTCAATACTGGCTGAGTAGGATTATCGGAGTAATAGCAGAAAGTATTATGAAAGGAAAAACTACTTAGTAGTAGTTGGAGTAATGGTTATTCATAACTGTAAGGCTTGAAGTATATTTTTAGCTAGAGACTATTCTTGGAGCGTTTTGTTGTTTTGTTACGGTTAGTTGTCTTGTTTTTTATAGGGTTTGCAAAATAATGTTTTTGTTGGTTGATATGTAGTTGGTTTGGCTAAAGAACGAAAAAGATTCTGCATTTTTGTTAAGGAAAATACATAATCAAAAGTTTGTGGGCTCCATCTGCTTTAATTTTTGCTAGTCCTTGCGAAGATGTTTTATTATTTAGGCTGGTTTTGTTTTTTTTTTTGTTACAAATTGGATTAGAGGCCCGTTGTTTCAGATATACTAAATCTGGACATTCCAAAATTGGTTTTTCTTCTCTTCAGTTGGCAGATTCTTCTATAGTTTCTAGAATTCTATCTTTGTGAATAATTTTCTGGAAGGATTTTGTGAGTTTTGACAGAAGAGTTTAGCTCATGTTAGCTTTCAGAGTCGAGGTTTTCAGTTTCTTTTGTCTGGTGAGGTATGTTGGTTTTGGAATATTACTCGTTGCTGGAATTTATTAGTGTCTATTTTTTTTTTTTTTGGTGTGTTTTATAGAATTTAATGTAAAGAGTTATTATAGTTATGTTCAAGAATGCAATCGTTGTGTTCATTAATATATTTAATTTTGTTATTTGTATGAATTTGATATATTTTTTGTTTTCTGTAGGTACAAATTTGAACATTTATTAAAGTACTTTTTTGTGAATTTTGTAGTCAAAATTCACTTTATTTATGTAATTAAATGATGTTAATCTTTCAATTACCCGTCTCTTTGATTTCTGTGAATGTTTGTGTCTTTTTAGATAAAATGTATATATATAGTGGTAGTGTTCATCGTTTAAGAATCAATCTCATTTAGTTACAATGGAGTCTTACCATAGTTTTAACAAAAAATATAAATTGATTGGTACACGATTCTTTTGTTGCTTTGTCTCTCTTGTTGTAAACATAATTGTAATTTTTTGCCAATCCAATGTTGTTTACTTTTTTATTTGCTTTGATTGTATCTTGGTCACAGTGAATAACAATATGATTTTACTTTGATATGAAAAAAAAAAAAACTCTTACCTAATTACTAACCTTTGGTATTTACTTGAAGTGTATGGACCATGTTTGATTGTTGGACTGACAAATTTGTATTGTTTATGTATTCAGTTTGTTGGTTGATACAAAAATCATTTTATTGAAAATGATATGGATATGGTAGTTAATTATTGCACGGACTATATAAAGTTTTTGTTTGGACTATATACAGTCAATTTTTTATTATTTACTATTTAATCTTTAGATTTCTAAAGTTTCTCTTAAGCTTTCGAAACACTAAAACTTAGATTTATCAAAAACCGCTTCGTGTTTGAGCAACAAAAGCTTAATTTCTCAAACTATATCTATTTTTACGTATTTGTGCATATAAACATTATTAAATTTTGCTTTAAAACAACCAATTTTTTAAAAAATTACAACCGTACTTGACTTTCGCTGGAAGTCAGCTGCAACTTGAGCCAATTTCTGGCGCAAGTAGCAATTGATTTACGCCAATTTTTGGCGCAAGTCCACTGCATCATATGCAAGATTAAAGAGATGCTCCTAAAATTGGCACAAGTGGCTATTGACTTGCGGCAATTTGTGGTGCAAGTCAACACAACAAATGCAAGATTCAAGAGTCAACACAACAAATGCAAGATTCAAGAATCTTGCATTTGATGCAGTGGACTTGCGCCACAAATTGGCGCAAATCAACTGGTACTTGCACCAATTTCTAGCGCAAGTCAGCAGCAACTTGCGCCATAAATTGGTACAAGTCAAGTGCAATTGTAATTTTTTAAAAAAATTGATCATTTTAAAGCTAATTTTTCATGATGTTTATATGTACAAATACTTAAAAATATATATAGTTTGAGAAATTAACATTTTGTCGCTCAAATAAGAAGCAATTTTTTTATAGATCTAAATTTTAATATTTCAAATGCTTGAGAGAAACTTTAGAAATTTAAAAATTGAATAGTGAATAATAAAAAAATTTGACTACATAGTCCAAAGAAAAGTTTTATATAGAAACATCCTTAATTATTGTATTCTTTCTTTAATCGGTCTGGAGTGGTATTGAAGGTGTTTCCTCTATGATGAGGTTTTGTATGGAGAATGGACAGTGCAACATGTTGTATATGAAACTATTATAATTTTACTAAAAAAAGATGGAGAGCATGAATCGTTTCAGTTTAGTGGATTTGGTGAGGTGGTTATGGAAGTTGTCTCATTTGTGTTGGAGTAATGCATTTATCGTATAGCAAGTTTTGCTGATTGGACATGAATTCCAATACTAATGAGGAAAAGTTGAAATAGTGAAAGTTTATCATTAAAATAGTTGGTACGTGGTTCTCTTTGTTGCTTTGTCTCTTCGTTTCTTTGTTTTTTCATCTAGTCAAAAAAGAGCCTTACCTTGAAAGCTTTACATAGTAAAATATACAAAGTAACATCCAAGGTTGTGTGGAATACCAGCAAGAAACTAACAATAGGAAAGAGTTTATGTGCAGCTGCATTTCTACCAACATCTCTCAAAACTAGTAGCAAGTCAACATTTTTGTGGCTATTGTAGTTAAAATAATTGTAATTTTTTGGCAATCCAGTGTTGTTTACCTTTTTCATTTGCTTTTTTTGTATCTTTGTCACAGTGAATAGTGATATGATTTTACTTTGATACGTTAAAAAAATATTACTTGAGTTCTAACCTTGGTATTTACTTAAAGTGAATGGAACATGTTTGATTGTTGAATTGATAGAAGTATTGTATTGTTTATGTGTTCTTGGTTGATACAGAAATCATTTTATTGAAGGTGATTTGGATATGTCCTTTAATTATTATATTATGTAATTGGTCTGGAGTAGTATTAAAGGTGTTTCTATGATGATAAGGTTTGGTATGGAGCATGGACAATGTAATGTGTTGTATATGAAACTATGGTAGAAATAGAAGCTATTTTTTATCAGAATGCAAAACAGTTAATCAATATAGATTTTATCATACCTGCAACTTAAGTTGAAGGGATATCGATCGTTGTCTTCCATGAGCATCTACGAATGGAAAATTTAAATGTCAAACTGTCAAATATTGCAATCAAACACATTTTTTCATAAATAGAAATGTGTTAAATATTTAAATTGTTTTTGCACCTCTTGCTGCTTTTGATGTACAAGGAATCTCTTGTGTGAAGAAAGAGTTGCTTCCCTTGTACATTTGGTCTTCCTATGACAAAAATTAATGTTATTTGTGTGAATTATATATTTTGAAAATAATAGGTATTATTCATGAATATAGAGTAACAAAATGAGTCTTATAGTTGGTAATTTGTAAAAATATCTCTGCGTACACAATATTCCTTGTGAAATTTATGAATGTTGGATCATCTTCAAGAATCAAAACTTTTATTCTTTTTGGATCCTTAAGTTTGGAAAGAGCCACATACAACTGACCATGGCTGAATACAAGTTTCGATAAAAAGAATCCTACATTTCCCAGTAATTGTCCTTGAATCTTGTTAATTGTCATTGCATAACAGAGTTTTACTGGAAATTGCATTCTTATGAATGTAAATGGCAATTTTGCATAAGGTGACCTCAAATCTATTCTCGGTATCTACACCTTTTTGCCAATGTTAGATCCTGATATTATTTTGCCTTTAATAATTCTTGAGCTTGTTTGTGTAACAATCAAGCATGTTCCGTTGCATATTCCTTTCATTAGATTGATGTTTCTAAGAAACATTATAGAAACCTCAACTATGAACTTTAGTCTATGATATGGAATTCCTGGATAATTAAGGCTGTTACGAAATTCTATAGGATAAAACAGTTGTTCACCATATATATTAGTTGATGCTTTATCAATTTTGTTTGCACTAATGTATTCTGTTGCATTCCCTTCTATTTCTTGAAGTGCATAATCATTGATTTGGTCAACAGTTTCATTTCTAGGAGTTAAAACTGCTCCCTCTATGATGTATGAAATATCTGCCATATGTTTCTTGAAATTTGGATAGGTAACGTAACAAATGCTCTTAATTGGTTCTTCATTGTTCTCAACAATAAAGTTTTGTGGAATCTTTATAAATGTAGCTTCTATTTCATCTCCTCTTAGCTTTGCATCTTCAACCCATTTCCTATTTTCAAAAGCCATTTTGCAAATTCTACAACTTATTTGTCAGATGTTTCACTTTCATAATTTTGTTGCAGTCTCATGTTTTGTGTAAGCATCATAACTTCACATTCTTCATTGAATACATTTTTCCCACAATGGTGATTGATTCAGTGAAGAAAGTACAATATCTACTGGACGACCTTTTGGAACTACTGGTAGTATTTGTTGAAAGTCTCCTCCTAGTAATAATGTTTTCCCACCAAATAGTCTATCCTCATTGGAAAATTGTGAATCCCGTTTATGTTTTTGAAAGTTCTGTCAACTGTTTCAAAGACATATCTAGAAGTCATTGGAGCTTCATCACATGTTATTAATATTGACTTCTTAATTAACCCAGCTAATTGAGAATTTTCTTTGATTGAGCATGTAGATTCTTCTGATGTGAACAACGGAATTTTGAAGCGACTGTGTGTAATTTTTTCTCCTAGGAGTAGCAATGGTGCAATTCCTATAGTATTTTTTTTCCTGCAAATATCACAATAGTTGTTATGGATTTTACATTTTTGCTAATTAATGAGTAAAGAAATTCTTACATGAAGAAGCCACTATCAGAACAAATTTTGACTCATATCTAAGCTTGTTGATTATGGTTTTGTAAAGGAATTCTTTTTCCTATACCACTATAACCGTACAAAAAGAATAATTTGCTATTTTTGTTGTTCATAGCTTCCAAAACATTTTCATATACGTTCTTCTGTTATGAAGTCAGTTTGGAAATAATGACATTATGCTCTGAAAGACCTAAGAGGTGGTGAATTAGGCCTTTTGCTAATTATCAAAATCTTTTCCCTTTTTGCAAATCCTTTGCCTTAATAAAAGCTCTTCTTTAAATTCACAAACTTCAAGTTTATATGTGATTTGATGGTTAAGACAAGATTATCAAACTATAAGACTACAACCAATCAATCAACAACTATGAACAAATAATAATAACACAAGTATGTAAACAAGTAAAGCTATAAGGAAATGAACACACGACTTATAGTGGTTCGATCTCTCCAAGATCTACATCCACTACCTTGAGTCAACACTCAAGAATTTCAACCAATTCACTATATGCTCAATTTAGGCAATTACACAAGAGGATCACCTAACAAGGGTTTTACACCAACAACCTCCTTTGTAATCCTACAAACAAGGCTCACTCTTCCACAAGGATTTTATATCTAAAGACAACCTAAAGACCAATCTAATCCAAGGCTCACCCACACACGTATTTTACACCACAACCTTGATTAATCTAGTCTATGCCTCACCCTTACCAAAAGGATTTTACGTCACAAGATAACCTTGTATCAATCACAACAATAATGTAAAAATAGAGTTTGGATGTTACCAACACTTATGAATACAATAGCTAGCACCACTTCACTTCTTGCCTTTGGAATCTTGAATTTTAACCTTTGAGCACAAGGCAATTTGAGAGCTTTTCAAATAATTTTGATGTCAAACAAGTTAGAGCTTCAAGGATTTCTTAAGTTAAAAAATTCTCTCAAAAATTTGGAGTTTATGGCTTTTATAGATTTTGAAAATTAGTTCAAAAGGTCATAAAACGACTAGTAACGGCTAGTTTCTGAAAAGTTCGGACGTCCAAATTTGCTCCTCTACGTCCAAACGTGCGTCCGAATTTTCATCCAAATTTTTTAAACTTTGTCAAAACATATTCAAATCAATTCAAACAAGTTGGAAAGCATTCTAGCCTCAAAGATAAGTCATTAAAGACCTTTTAAGTGCAAAACTATTTAAATCAAGTTTTGTGCTCTCAATTGCAACTCATAGATCCCAAGGCTTAAGAGTGTAGGGTTTACAAATTTTACCTATTAAGCACATGTAACCTACACTTCATGTCTTCAAAGCCTTCAATCATCTTGAACAAACTCTTCAATCTTCAATCACTTTGACATATTTGAGTTGTTCTTGCATTGCTAGCTCCAAGGCAATGAGACTGGCTTGCTTCTCAATCCAAAAATCATATCACACAACATATAAGCATATTAGTCCTTATCAATGTTTGTCATTAATCAAAACTAATCAAACCTACATGATTTGCCCTTAGCAATACATCCACATCATACATAACTTCGTCAAGTATACATCTATTTTGCAAATCGTTCAGAATTTCCTTATTCAAAATTGGTAGTCCCTGAATATCTTATGATGACATTCCATGCCTCAACAACAATCGTTGTATCTCAATTAATGTATAAGTTTCCAATTGATAATTTGACAACATTAACTTTGGAAATTTCAAAATTTTCCTTTGTCGGTATAAAATATCTTCTGCAAGTTTATTCCAATTGGCTTCCCAATAGTTTTTCACAACTACCACATTACAGAAAAGCAACATTGTTATAGACAAATCTCTGAGTTGACATCATGTTGCCCACCATGCAGCCTCATCTATAGTGTCATGCAATTTTTTTATCTTCTTGTAAAAGCCTTGTTGCACAGCAAGTTGATTTAAATGAAGGGTATAAATGTTGATTGTAAGTTATGATTTCTACATATGATTTAGGATCTTGTAAATAGTTCAATAACATTTGTGTATAATATCTTTCTCCTCATATTGGATGAGCAAATATCATGCGTCCAGTGTCTTTTTTTCCATTCCTTCTCTTTTGATTTCCACATGTATCTTTGAGGGAATTTTGCATATGTAAGTTCTCTTGCTTCTGCATCTTCTTTGTTTTTCTCCATCCATTTTGTGAGCATTTTTTTAACCTTCTTATTCTTAGTGATTTGTAGTAGATGCGAATGGTCATGGAACACAACATTCTGCTCATTTTCTAAATGATACCCTAACCTTTCCTTGTGAGCTTTGGGCCTAAGAACATCCTTTACATAGCTCATTTTTTCTTCTTTTATTTTGTGTTGTCACTCGTGGTTTGATGTTTCTTGAAGTTACTTTGCTATACATGTTCAAGCCACATTATTTAGCTTGGATGCATTAGGATGAAACAACATTTAGATTAAACCAGACCATCTTTGAATAGCCTACCTATAATTTTTTCCCCTTAGTAGAACCCTTCCAGTCTCATCCACTTTTTCTTTAAAGAATACACACAATTATTTCACTAAAAAACCCAATGAATACCTCATGTACTTTTTGTTTTACATCTCTAATGTACCCTTGAGATCAAGGCTTATATTCATATGTTTGATATGTGTTGGAGAAATGATTGAAGAAGTTGGTAGTGAATGCTATAAGTTACCAGTTTTGTATGTTTATTCTTGACAAACTCAAGTGAAAAAAACTGAGAAAAAAATAAAAAAAGAAAAGAAGACAAAAATTTTAAAAGTGAAAAAAAGAGAGAGAAGAAGAAAAACAGAAGAAAGAGCCAAAATTGAATGAATAAGTGCAGCATATTTGACAGAGTTTTGAGATTTTGCTTCATATGATAAATGAGGTATAAGTCCTTCATTTTATTTTTATCTGCACCTTGGCCTTTTACCTTATGTCCAAAGTCCCTTAGATTTTTGCAATTGAGTTTTTTATGTAGTGGTGGAAATGTGATAACTGTCCAAGCCTATTGTAAACATCTTACTTTTTTTTTTGAGTTGAGAGTAATTGAACCTTAAATAATTATGAGTGAATTTGTGAGAATTGTGGGAAAATGTTGAATCACATTGCATTTTGATTTCAAATTGGCTTGTGTGATTTATAAAGATTTATTTTATGAAGTGCTTATTCCTTGTATTTAATTTGAATCTATAAGGCATGATAGTTTGGAAGTTAAATTGCGAGATGAAAGAAGAATGTTTCTTTCGAATTCCTGAGGACAAGAATTGACCAAGTGTGGGGAAATTTGATAGGACTCATTTTGTGCGGTGAATATTAGTGAAATTTGCCATGTTTTATGTAGTTTAAGTGTTTAAAAAATAGATTTTGATTATGGTTTGGATTTTGTGTAGGAAGTTCCAATTTTGGAGAAAAAGAAGGAAATTTTGTTGGTAGTTTCCTTGAAATCTAAAGAGAATATGAAGGTAACTTGATTCAACGAGGGCACGTGGTGAGCAGGAATTTGCTGTAGTCTTGAAGACATTAAGAATAGAATTGCAATTTGAATTTTTGTTATGATTTGGATTTTATTTGCAATATTAGGGATTATTTTTAGATTTTATTTATTTAATATTTTGTTTTTCTTTTAAGTCTTTTACTCCTCTATAAGTAGGTAATTGTTAGACCTCATTTGAAAGCAAAAATGTTTTTAAGAACAAATGATTCAATTCACTTACAAAATTTTGTAGTCGTAATTCATTTCTCTTTAATCAAGTACTTATTTCATCTTCATGTTCATTTCTCTTTAATCAAGTACATATTTCTTCTTCGTGTTCATTTCTGTTATTTGCAACTTTTTCTCACTTGTAGAATTTGTAGTGAATTTATACCTGCTTTCTAGTTTCCTTTCTCACAACCAACTTGATTCGAGCTTGCTTATTGCATTGCTCATTCAATGAGTATTCCCCATATTATGCCTTGAAGAGGACTTAAAACTCTATACAGCGAAAGTGAGTTTTCATAGGGTTATTGTTATTGCTTAGGGACCTGAAGCCCTGAGAGGACTATATCTAGGGGACTGCTACCCCTTCCCTTCACAAGGTACATCTTTTGCCTATGGGCCGCTATAACTATCCAAGAAGATGCTCAAAACCGGAAGGATAAACAAACCCATCCGATGGATTGTCGAGCTACAAGTCCTATGACATTGGAACAAGATTCTCCAAAATATACAAGGTAAATAGATTTTGAGAGTCTTTTGATACAAAATTAATTTCTTAGGAAGAAGCAAGACAAGTTGCTGCTCAAGTTTTGAATGATTGCTTGTAATATAGAGTGACAGTCCTTGATATCATTATCAAGCTAAGGATAATTGACTTTCAATTGTAAGTTGCTCGATGAATAGAATTAGTTTGAGTTTTTCTCAAATGATTCACTTAAAGTGTTTTGATTCTTTCAACTTTGAAGGTTGTCGACTCTATTTGCTTGAGTTAGATTAGGAAATAGCAAATTATAATTCTCAAGGACAAAGACTGAAATTTTGATCTTTGGAATTGAGATAATTTGACCCGATTTCAATTTTCAAGAAATTATCATTACAACCTTTGCTACTTTTGGTTGCTATAAGAAGTTATTAAGAACTTCCTTAGGTTTGACAAAGCGTCATCACTTTGCTATAATTTTAGAGTAGGAATTTAATTTTGATGATTTTGATACTCGTCATTTGATCGTTGAAGTGCACATTTAAACACTTTAAAAGGGATCTTCCACACACATTTGCATAGGACTTTAGGCACCATTTCTTTATACCTTTAGAAGGTTTTGGAAGAGTTTATCATTACAAAATTTTTCCTTCTTTTATCAAATTTCTTGAATCATTGAGTTTCTTTGTTGAAACATATTTGTAACACCCTTTACCCCTCCGCTAGATTCTACTACAACTAAGTAAGACTCTAGTGTGCCTCTTGGCATTGAAAGATACAAATGCAAATTGCATTTGAAGAAATTAAATAATATATATAGTACAACTAAACAAGAAACAACTGAAGTTATATATATTACATAGGTAGATCCTTCATACGATCGCACAACAATTTCAAGCTTCAACTATATACAATTTTAATATAGAACACTTTCTCTCGAACTATTGAGAGGTAACAAAGGATACAAGTTCTATAAACACACATAATATATATGTAAACTAGTAGTATTCCACGAGCTCTTGCCAAGGGCTAACATAAGGTTCATTGATTCATTCCTTGGTCCACCCATCTAAAAATAGGTTTTAAAACATGTGTGAATCAAAAAGCTCACTTAGTTCACATGTGTGCCAGTGTGTTTCAAAACTGTTAAGGTAAATGCACATGAATGGTGGTTCTTTACATGCAAGTAAATCATTTCTTTGATAAATTCAAAAAAATGTAAAAACTTAGGGAGAGGTTTGGATGCCACTTAAAATTGTGAGTGATCAAGACACATCAACGCAGCTCCAAGACTCAATTTCCCAAACTATATCAAATATCTAAACACATGCTCGATGGACATAAATTTAGAACCTATAACAGGGTGTCATCAAGAGTTGAATCCCAGATCTTGTAGTCAATGCCAGCCATACACCAAGATAAATGTTTGACTTGACAAACTTTATACCTCCCAAACCAAAAGCTAGATTACAAGATCCTAGGATACCTAGTAGCCCCTCTAGAATCACTGCGAGGGGTCAGACGCCTCAAACATAGTGTCATGTGAAAAAATAAATAGAGCACCAGTCGGGCCAAGCCTTTGCCGGTGCTATACACTCTTTCAAATGAATCCACAATTTAGAGTATAGACATTCTTCTACGCCAACAAAAGAGGGCCTATTATGGGTGACCAATCATGTACAGTGCAATCTATTGACATTTTTAGCAACCAAATCATATTATAAATCATACACGGTCGGGATAGATTTTTGCAAAAATTCTCAAAATAAAAGACCTTCAATGGTCATTCAAAAAAAATTCAAATTCAATACCAAATCCAACTTCAAAGAAAACTCAAAAAAGAAAACCACACATCTACCAGTTCAAATATGCAAATGCAAGTTTCACAAATATGCCATGTAAATGCATATGATTTTAAAATCACATAATTTTCAAGCAGTAAAACTTACCTGTTTCTCTGAAACATGTCCAAAAGTTATAATATTTCAAAAATAATAAATACCTATTTAGTAGACCTCTTCTATACATTTCTAGCGCACAAGTAAAACACATTGTAGAGAATCTTCCAATTTAAAGAAACTTACAAGATAATAAATCAAATAATTTTCCAAAAAATATTTCTCTTGAATTTGAGTTTTCATTTATGATATCCAATCCATTTATTGATTCTATTTGAGCTTATATTGTATGCCTCACACCTTGTTGAGGTATTTCACTCATATAAAAGGGTTGCATGGAAAGGATTCCATTGTGTGTGTGATAGTTAAGGGTTACCTAGGAAAAATATAAAATCTTCTCATAAGCAAGTAGGAGCTAGAGTGAGATGGTAATCTCTGAAGGAAGAAGGATTGCAAGGAAGTATAAAATCTACTCCTTAGCTCCAAAGCTTGTAGAAAGTGATCCCAAGATTGTGAACAGAGGTTGCTAGGAAGCTTAAAACAACTAGGTGGTGAACCTTTGATATAAAAGGGTTGCAAGGAAGCTTAAAACCTCTAGGTGGTGATCCCTTGAGTATTCACTTACATTTAGAAAGCTATTGAAAGACTGAAAAATACTGAGTTTGCTCTTCTCTTTCTCTACATTAGGTACTGGATGTAGATTATTGGGCTCCCTTAGGTACTGGATGTAGATTCTAGGAGCCAAACCAATATAAATACTGAGTTTGCTCTTCTCTTTCTCTAAATTTTTTACTTTCATGTTCTTACTTATAAATTTGAATGAATTATTGTTGTGTATGTGGTCAAGTGAATTTTTTTATTGGAATGTAAGAATTCTTAGAAAGTTGTGATGCGTATATAATCTATCTTATGCTCTTCCATTGATGAATGTTTGAAATAAAAACGTTTATTTCATGAGTTAATGTAATTTGTAATGTTATGAATAAGTATATGTCATCTAGCTAGAAATTCAAATTGACATTAGATGTGTGAATCTTGATTTGTGAGACTTGATGGTTTGTCAAATATGCACATGTTTAGTTATATGAATTTTTGATCTTGTAGCTTTTGATATTTATGATTATAGAACATATCTTGTAGGTTCATTTATATTTGTTAAGCACTTAAATTGTACAAGTGATAAATTTGATTCATTATTGTTATACCTAATTGAGTTCCCTTGTGACAATGGTTGTAATTGTAGGGTATATTTGGTCATATAGGCTAAAAGAGCGTAGTAGAATGATATTCTGGTGCTCTCCTCTTAGATGCCATTCTGTATTCATTTCAAAATTTTCATACATAGTGAGTTTATAATTATGCGGAGAGAACAAAATATTTTATCATTTTTATTTTACTATTCTAAAGAATATTTTGTTCTCATATTTTGTTCTAAAGATAACAAAATATTTTATTATTCTAACCATTTGATAAAGAGCGATAATATTAAGAGAATAAAAACAATAAGAGTATGTGGAAGGCAAGTTGAAATATGCATCTTTGTATCAATAGGAAAAGTGAAATGTTTCAAACTTTTCCTTGGTTCATCTTTTCATTTTTCTAAAATTTGGCTCCTCTTTAACCTTCTTCATTTTTTGCCATTGGTAAGTGTGTTGAAGTTCTACAGTTATGATTGTTAATTTATTGATTTTTATCAATGTTTTCGTATATGACTTATGTTCATGAATATAGAATTCAATTAAAAATAGGAAACATTAGGATGTAATTTATGTTATAGAATACTGCTTTCTATTTAGTGTAAATAGTGGAATAAAAAATAATATCTTGGTTTAGGCATTCCCTGCTTTCTGCAAGTATTGACATGAAAGAGCTATCTTGTTTTTATATTTGTCCTGTAGTATCAATTTGAGTCAACTCATATGTCATGCTTTTTGGAAAATATTTTTTATGATTATATGCACCTTAGCTCAAGCCATTCAAGGACATAATTAATTTTTGTAGCGTAAGCTTGATATAATTTGATATGAAAATAGGTATAAGTAATGATGGTTCAATTTTTTCTTTATTTAATTATGAGCCAAAGTTGAAAGGACGCATTACAGTCATGTGTTTTCCAATTTACAACGAAAAAATGGTTTGTTGACTATGTCACAGAAGCAGGTGAAGGTAGAGAATATGTTGTCTTATTAGCGCTGACGAGATAAATGGCAGAGATTTGGCTTGGAAAGCTTTCATAAAAAATCTTTTCTCCCTTTTCCTCCTGCACTGTACGCTCATTGTCTGAAGCTCTCCCCCTTCGCTCTTTCCCATGTGCAACTTATTTCTCTCCTTTGTATCATCCATTGATCCTTCTCCTCACCATCCCGGACTAAAGTTGTCAATCTTTTGCTTATTCTCCTTCTTCCTCTCCCCTTGCAAATATGTAAGCTTTCTGCTCTTTCTCTCTGTCTGCTTCATCTATCGAAGCATCCTGACAATGATGATACCCCGACCTTTGGATGTAGGTGGCTTCTCTAGCTCTAGCCAAAAATTGAATTTTTTTCATTTAATCGCAAAATTTATGTCATGTTGTGTTTATTTTTCTTTAAGTTTTTCAAACTAATTTGAATTATACAGTCATGTTTACATGCATCGTTTGGAAATCTGGAAATTTGTTTAGCATGGATTGATGACAAGAAATTTGTTCAACACATGTTGATAATGCTTTTTTTAGAATAAAATTGGAATTTGAGGTGGGTTTTACAATTTTTTTTTTATTTTTTCTAAAATTTTATGTCTTTTTCTTGCTTTCTCCTGTTCAATTTTTTTCTTTTCTTTGAAAATACTCACACGCATGTTTTGGAGTTCAAGGAATTCATTAGCATGCATTGACAAGGATTTTCTTTTGAGAAATTATTTTGGTGGAATTTGAAGGCAGAGAAAAGTAGGTTTTACATTTCTTTAATCCTTTGGCTTGTGTTAGTGAACTATAATTTTGGATGCAATCTGTGCACTCTTCTAAATGATGCTACTACTTAGTTCTTGTTATGAATTTAATTTGCTGCATAATTAGCTTTTCGGCCTTCTTTAGATCATGAAGCAACCATCTATTCTTCCACTGATTAGCTTTCAAATTTGTCTTCAAATGCTAAGAGATAAAGAATACAAGCTAATGTTTCCTTTGCAAATTTTTTGTACAAGATGTGTAAGTTATAAAAAATGAGCCACAAGATAATTTGATTTTCTTGTTTTGGGGGCTTTTTTCGTTGGCTTTGAAATTCTTATGAATTGTCTAAAACTGAACATCAATTAATTTACTGAAAGATAAAAGAACTATACAAGCTTTATGTGTTTAAATTATTACTTTTTGATATTTTTGTTTTAGGAGAAATCGGAGTTTGAATTGGAGGTTAAATTGTTAAAAGCTTCAAGCGGTTAAATGGTTCAAGAAATGGTAAAATTTCTCAAATTCTTATATTTGTTGCATGTAGACTTGATTTGCTTTTATGTGCATTTAGTTGTCATCAGCAGATGTTCATCATTCAAGACCAATCAAGAAATTTTGTTACTAGAGAGAGATGATATTAAATCTCTCAAGATTCAATTAACTATTACTTTTGCTTTATTGTCTTAGTTTTACCGCAAGAGAATTTCTGATACTTTTTTTCTTATATGAATGGAGCTAAGATACCTCAAGCTAAATCTTCATATTATTATGTGAGATCTTCAAGAGTTTCTTTTAATGAATTCTAATAACATATGTGCTCCAAAGACAATCTCTCTTCTATTTCTCAGTCCAGATTGCTAAATCATATTTCAAAGGAATTCTTTTGGCCTGTATATGGAGGAAATTTCAAAATGATATGATTATTTAGGTATATTATCTATGTCGGATTGTTTCATTATTCCTTTAGACTATACTCTTCATCTCTTTGCTGGGCTTTATATTGTTACTTGGGGAATTGAGCTTTATTATTATTTTTTATATACTTTTTACTGAAATTTTTAGGCAATCTATGGTAGAGTTTATTTGATTTTCTTTTTGGGATATTTTGGCTAAAAATAGTTTCTAGATAACTTGTGCTGATCAAATTTCAAGATTTTTGAATCAATTTCTTAACTCTTGGTTTTATGTATGTTGTGATCTTACACAAATAATTTACTTTATTTGTTGCTAGCATGACTTCTGCTTAAAAAGCTGAATGATTTTTTTCTTTTTTCTGGTTTTGCGATCTATGTTTTACTTGTATTGGAATTTCACTTTTATTTTTCCAATATATCACTTCATATACTCGCATCATTTAATGATTTCATAGATCTTTCTACGTGTAGCGTGCTTCATAAGATGTAATTTTTTTTTTTGGGAGAAGTTAAAGATTTGGCAAAATCATTTTGATTCTTTGTTTGTTTCACTTTTAATGTTTTAACTTTGATGTTCAAATAATTACGAGTAGAATATGGTTCTATTATTACTTTTACTCTTGGTTTTGTAAATAGGTTTTTAAGGACGATCACTTGAACATAGATTTTATTTCTGATGTAGGGTATATCCATGATTGTAATGCACTTTTGATATGTTTTATTTGTTTTTTATTTTCAAGATTACAATTTGTTAATCTTTGCAGCAACTGTCAAGGATGATGATAACAAAAGTTTGTTGATAAATCAAGGTCAAACAGAAAAAATACTTGACCTTTCATTTCTTGTTAGAGTAAAAATTAATTATGATAGTCAATAGTTGTAGGGTTTTTGATTTCCTAAACATATGAGGTAATATTTGTTAAACCTTGTATGCACCTCTACTTGTGTCAATTTGAAAATTGTAATCTTTCTAATTGAATTGTGAATTATTTTCAAGAATAAGATTATGCATTCTTGGAACTATGAAAACGTGTTCATAGAAAATATATCCTGTGAGATTCTTAAACTTACAATATTGGGTTTATACCAAATGCATCATTATTGTGTGTTATTATATTAGATTCCGTGTTTCAATACATTTGTCTTATCTTGGGTATTAATTATTATTCAATTAATACAAAGGTACTAGGATATAAGGCATATGTTCTAAAGACACATATATAAGTTGTTATTCACCATAAGCTGTAATTGTGTCTTTTTCTTTATTCATGAAATGTGATTCTTGCTCACACACAGGAAATGCATTTGCTGATCCTCAATATTTTGGTGGATGGATTGATAATGGATTCGGATTGATTTTGGGTCTCATTGCTTATTGATTCAACTATAGAAAGATCTTCAGATATGGCTATTGTTGTTCTTCCAAAGACATGGTAATGAACTGTGTAAATTTTCCTTTTTCTTCAAACATTGGATTCACTATTAAAACATAATTATGCTTTTTGTGAATTTGAACTAATGTAAATTCAGCCTTTATTTGGTTTTCAAAGTTGCAGGATTTGATTATAGTTCAAAGCTAATATTTGTGAAGGTGTGGATTCTGATCAATGACACTGCATCACTTAGCATTACCTTAATATTTTCCTTTCGATTTTTCTTTTGTTTCCACCAATTTTTTGATTATCTTTTCTACAATTCAAACAATCTTTCAGTACATTGAGGATATGAAATCAAAAGAATCTTACAAACAATTTTGCTATGTACATGTAGAAACAAATGCAGGGTATGAAAAATATCCATTCTTAGGTAAAGGCTTTCCAGTGGAATTGCTTCATGGTTTTTTTGTTTCCAACAGAATACCTGCATTGTCACAAAATTTGTCAAGCAATTATTAAAATGATTGTACATTATATACTTTGGATAAGCTATGATCTACTGATGAATTAGATCAGCTTTATGATGATGGAAAAAAGAAAAAATGTACTCTCCTAATATGACTGTAAATTTTGAATGCAACAAGCTCTGATACTTATTTTGTTAAGAAGTTTAAATTTTAAACACTTTTATTATTTGCAACAGATTTATTATGTGTGAGGATTATAGGGATTCATTAGTTTTAATGTGAATACATTCAAATAATATGCTACTTTTCAACATTCACCCCCTCCCAAAAAAAAGCAAAAAGTTATTTTAACAAAGTTTATCTCAATAAATTAATGAGCCAAATAAGATTCTTATACCATCAAAATATCCATCAACATAAAATAGTTAATAAGTTTAGTTGTTTTTAGTAATTGGGGTCATTGATTAATCCTTGCACTGCAATCAAATGCTTATACCATCAGACTATCCATCAACACAAAACAGTTAATAAGTTAACTTGTTTTTATCAATTGCAACTACAATTAAATTTGTTTTTAAATTATATTACTTTATCTTACTCTTTGTTTTACTTTAGAGAAGAGTGAATAAAATTTTATTCTAATATTCGATTCTGTTTTATCATACTATACACACAAAATCTGACCATATGCCCATAAGATCACTAATTAAATCACTGATGTATTCTCACACGTAGCTTTTCTTTTTTGAAAGACTAATTTTATTTTTTTCATTGATACTAAAATTATTAAAAAATTAAAAATAAAAAATTTTAATAAATTTTGATCTGATTTCCTCTTTGTGATAGATAATTTTATTTTAACTATTTTTTTAACTACAATTAAACTTGATTGCAAATTATATTACTTTGTCTTACTATTTGTTTTACTTTAGAGAAGAGCAAATAAAATCTTGTTCTGATATTTGATTCCATTTGATCATATTATCTAATACATACAAGATCTAACTATATGCCTATATGATCACTCATTAGATCACTTATCAATCCCTGCGTGAAGACCTCAACTGGTCAACTTTCTAATCATGACCTTCAAAAGAGGTAGCAAAGGCCCAAGAATTTTATTCTCGAGGATCCCTGAGGGGTTATCATTTTTATCCCACTACCAACAATAAGATTTTAGATGTCAAATTTCTTAAGCAGAAATATGACCAATACTATGTTTGGCTCTAGCATCAAACAAGAAAGGGGTTTTACAACTATGCAATTACAAACTCACCATAAAATTTCTCAACATTTCAATTCATGTTAGTGCCTTGTAGTTCTAATGTGAAATTATTAGTATATGATATTTTTCTTGTAAAATATGGTTGTTGTTATGAAATTAATATTGTGGATGTCCATTATCTGATATCAAAGAGGTAATTCAATATCAGAGTTATAGAGATACTCCAACTATCTAGAAGATAGATGGAAGATTTCTATCACATCTTCAATTAGTGATAGGATTTGTCTTTTGATTACTCTCTACATCTTCTTATTAAGATGTACCCCTCGACCCTATAAATAGGGCTTTAGGCTGATGTATTGTTGACACTCATTCATTGATTGATTTACTATTAGAGAATCAATAAAGCTTTTGTGTTCTTTTTCTCTATTTTCTCTCTATAGTATTTTCTATTTTCTATATTGTATTTTCTTTATTAAGTTCTCTACATTAGTATTTACATCTTCTTATTAAGATGTACCCCTGGACCCTATAAATAGGGCTTTAGGCTGATGTATTGTTGACACTCATTCATTGATTGATTTACTATTAGAGAATCAATAAAGCTTTTGTGTTCTTTCTCTCTATTTTCTCTCTATAGTATTTCCTATTTCTATATTGTAGTTTTTTTATTAAGTTCTCTACATTAGTATTTGATTTTATGTCTATCAGTATAAAAGATTTTTCCTTTCTCATATATTTAACATGCTCCTGTAGTAACAATATCGAGAAAAAATCTTTCAGAAATATTTTGAATTTATATTTTCTGAGACTGAATGAGTCATTAATAAAATATTTTGATGCTCGACTAAATGTTTTTATGACATTACCTGAAGCGAATGACATTAGAAATTATAATATATTTATGCATGAGATTTTGGTCGCAACTAATAGAAATACACTTTGTACTTATACTATAAGAATGACTCATTATATTCCCAGTGAATAGATACTCACCAGAAGTGAGAAAATAATGAGAAGGAAAAGGAAAAGTAAGAATTCTAACATGTTATTGATACAATATGATAATTTTTCACGTACTTGTAGTACGTCAAGCATGTTATGAATCTCTATTAATTTTTTATATTGATTTACTTCCCTAAATTATGCGACTGATAGTAATGATGCTTGTGTCGATAATACTGATATGGCACATGTGAATGTAGCTAATTCTTTTGAATATCCAAAAAGAGTTTTTAGCATTTTAAATGTCAATCAAAATTTTGAATTATCAAATTGATACTTTTCTATTTTATCATCTTGTGATTATTTTTGAAAAGTTTTCATACTATAGACTTATATTTTAGTATTTATATATTATTTTAGTTTGTTTTGGATCAAGAATTGTGAAGATACAAAATTTTCTAAATAATATTTGTTATTTATTTGGACAAAATTTAAAATATATGTCCAAAGTATAAATAATAGTGCAAGATTACTGAAGAACTAATTGATCAATAACTCTAGAAGAGTTAATTGATTAAAAGCTCCATAAGAGCTACATGATCTTCACCTGATGGTCAATTGTTGTAATGCATTATTCTCCATATAGTCTCTTAAAACTTTTGAACATTGATTATATTATCAGTATATCGAGACATTGGATGAATGAACTTTTAAGGCATACGCATTACCATTATGACATAAAATATATGTCAATTATAAATATCACTATTCATCTCTCCTTCTTTATATTGCATAGAATTATGAAATTGAGATGTAATATTGAGTAAATTTGAAGTTTATTGATAAATAATTTATTAGTTGGCATGACCGGTTGGACCATCCTGGATCATTAAAATACGAAGAGTGATTATAAATTTATTATGGAACCGAAAGTTTCATAATATGACGAATTTATAAGTGCTGCTTGTTTTATTTAAAAGTTACCAGTATTACTTGGGGTTGAATGTGTTATTTTGGGATGAATTGGAGAAATTATTAGTTGATGCATCAACAAATAGTCATATATATATATATATATATATATTGTTGTTTTTGCAACCTGTAGTTTGCACAATTCATTGATAATGAGCTCATATTTTAACATTCTCCCAAAGATATAATTTGTCCTAATAATACTAGTTGTATTGAGATATTGAGCATCTTGCAGAATGTTCATGACTATGATATATTAGCACTTATTTCGTATTTTGCCAACGCATTTTGATTCTTCTCATAGTAGTTGGTTTGTAGTCAGAAACCAAATATTTTCTAACCTAAATTTAGCGATGCATTATATATGTTGCTCCACCACAAATGTAATGAGATGGGTTCTCAAGGAGATTATTAAATATGTTGGGAGCAAATCTCAAGGTAGAGATTCATATTTTGTTAATTTTGAATATATTGCCCCAACATAAAGAGGAAAAAGTATGAGGCTGGATAAAGATATTAGTATGTGTCTCATCTTGATCTTCTATTTTAATCCTCATAGAAGATACCTTGAACCAGAAATTCAAAGGATAATTTATATAGCCAGGTATATTAACTGATCAATATCCGGCAAAGAATGCTCTTATTATATTTGATGTCCCTGAAGGATAATGTACCACTACAAATAAATTTGAGACACAATTGAAATGTGGTAGATAAGTCAGTTTCAAAGATACAAACTCCTCACTGGAGCAAAGAATTAAGATGGTCATATATGTTAGGTCGAGGAGATTTAAATTCCAGCAGAATTTTTTCCCCAAACATGATTGATATATTATTTCCAGAAGAAATTCAGGTACTGGAAAAGTTTGACAAATGATGAGAACTCAACATGATTAGGAAATATTGGAACTTCACGAGTATATAACGTCAATGATATTAATGCGCATAATATACTGATTCAGAATGAGAATTTCTAAATCGATGTCTGCATACTCGAAATGATAAAGTTCGCATGAGAAATATGAAATGTTTAAACTATTCACAAGTACACTTGAATTGTACATGTATTCCCAACAGGAATTATACACCTGAAGTGTAATCCCAAAGAGATAGTAAATAATATTTGCTTACAAAATGCGAACTAGAAAAGTGAATATTTGCCATGAGTTATGGCGTATGATTCTTCATAAGACCTGGCGTTGTTAATGAAGAAATATATTTCTAGTAATGGATATAATAGTGCATGATAACACTTAATATATGTTATCTTTGTTATCATTAGATAATGATACATATATTTGAAGTCCCTGATAGACTCGATATGCTTGAAGCATATAATTGTTCCTGTAAAACATAATGAGATTGTCTTAGTGAATTTTTATTAAAATAATGATCGAGTATGTCCATATATGTAGTATACATAGTTGTACATACTATATGTATTTCTTTATCAAAAGATATCATCATTGTACAATCTATTGATTGACATAGTGTTCTCCACATTAGGGGGAGAAAATCATCAATTAAAAGATGATATCATTTATGATTTTTATTATCTTGATCTATGCACAAGGATTAATGAACTGGAAGTTCAAAATTTATTTATTTGCATTAAATTGCATATTGATTATTTGTCTGACTCCTGTAGAGTTATTCAATATAACATTCTACTTATAGATATTCTTATTTGAATAAATGTCTCAGCAGGACAAATATATGAATTCTATAGTCATATGATTTTGATACACGCCTGAAGCGTGATTGATCTCTTGATAAAATCCTCAAAAGAGAAATGATTTGATGATCAAGATATTTTTCCTGAAGAATTTAGAGGAGCAAGTATTATGATCAATATTTTTGTTTTGATTGAACATCTTGAAGATGTTTCACATGGACATAGCACATCAATGATCATTGGGTTATTATAGTGAGATCATTTATATCTATTAAAGGATAGTGAAGAACTATATGGTCGTGAAGTACCATAACTCTGCAATTTAGAGTATAAATACACTTGTTTGCATGCAAGTAGATATATATTCTAGTTCTTCTCAACCCAATGAATTTTGAGATGGCATTAAGCTTGGCTTTTGATATCTCCTTGAGATAGTTTATCTTGAATATTGATAAAATTCAACTCCTGTTGAGATGGATATGCAAGGTATAAGTTACCAATATGATCCACATAAACCATGCATTTATAGGCATGTGTTGATTATAACAATCACATCTTCAACTCATGTTGAAGAAATAGAAATTCATTAGATTGGTTAAAAATATGTGTGATCATTATTAATGTATTCGAGATAAATCTATATTCTCTAAGGAGGAATTCCAACTGTATTGTTGGATGATAATAAAGTTTAGAATATATATATCTAAGGAGATAAGATAAAATATATTTTTACTCACAAGCTCCAGAAGAGATGTGATATTGATGTGCTTTGAATTTGATCATTTGATTATTTGACAAACCTATTCACTAAGACCTTACCAATTGCAACATTTGATTGGAAAGCATTGTACTCAAAAGATTATCTCATCAGGGGGAGTAAATATGACACAAAGAGCAGTGTACTCTTTTTCCTTCACTAGAGTTTTTTCCACTGGGTTTTTTATCTAGTAAGGTTTTAACGAGGCATACTCTTATGCAATGGACATCCAAGGGGAAGTGTTATAAAATTAATATTGTGGATGTCCATTATCTAATATCAAAGAGGTAATGCAATATCAGAGTTATAGAGATACTCCAATTATCCAGAAGATAGATGGAAGACTTCATTTAAGAACAATAGTTTTTTCTGTTTATTTTACACTAAAAAAATTAATTCCATAATCTCTCAAAAACTCAAGCTATGTTTTAGATGCTCAAGCCAATGGATGTTGCTCAAATGACCATATTTAACAAATATAAATATTTGTTACAAGAAAAAGTTCAATTTACAATAATAATTAACCATAATGGATAGAGACTCTTCCTCAGTAGTATATTTAGTGGATGATTTCATGCAATAAAGAAAGTGCATAGTTTGAATTTGAAAGATTTGGGAGGATCTTTAGAGGTGAAAGGATATTTTTATTTGTTTTTTTAAAAAAAAAATATTTGCACTTAATTACATATATTAAAAATATATTTTATTCTTCTTATATTTTTTTGAGATTTTCATTTTAAATTAGATATTTTAATCTAAATTAAAATAAACCTGAACAATTCATGAGGCCAATTTCTAGTTATGTAATAAACTTCGCTCCGAAGTGAATTACACTTTGAACAACTCGATGTCATTGACAAATAATGTTCCCATGACTTCATTACTAGGGGTGTTCATTATTTGGTGCAATCCAAAAAATTGAACCTAACCCAACAGAAATTCTCATTTGGGTTCAATTTTTTGATATTTTGGTTCAATTCAGTTTGATTCATAAAAAATGTGTATAATATGGTTCTGTTTTCAATTTTTGTGCTTTGACCAAATACTGAACTGAAAAACTAAAATTTTTATACAATTGTCTGTGAACGCATTACAGAAATGCTTTTTTATTATATATATCTCTCTTTCTCCTTCATCCCCAATCGTACCCCTATTTCACTCCCTTCTCTTTTCTTTTTCTTTTTTTATTTGATCTTTGTCCCTCCTTTGTAACTTCTCTTCCAACCAAAATCCAAATGCAACTAGCTCACCCCTACCATTTCATTATTTCTTCATCAATCTAGAGAATTCATCCACAAACATAGACATAAATCACAAGTAATCATTTATAGACACATATATCAAAGTAAGTATTACGACATGTGTGAAATACCTAAGATGGGGTGAATTAGGTATTTGACTAATTTTTACAAAAACAAACCTTTTATGCATTTAGAACAAGAACATATTATATGAGCAAAATAGAGACAATTTATAGCAAAGCAATGGAAGAAAGCAATAGCAAAGAACTCAAACAATTTATAGTGGTTCGATCCTCAAGATCTACGTCCACTACCTTTAGCTCACACTTAAGGATTTCAAACAATCTACTAATTGCTCAGGTTTACAAATTACAAGAGAGGCTCACCACACTATGGTTTTACACTCACAACCTCTTCTAGTAACGTTTACAATACAAGGCTCACCAAACACAATGGTTTTATATCTCAAACAACCTTGAATCTTCAAGGATCACCCTTATCTAAAGGGTTTTATATTATCAAGATAACCTTGCTAGAGCTAGTAGAACAACACAATTTGATAAATAAAGGAGATTGTCTAGATGTTACCACTTGTTGGTAGATATTACACAAAGTTGCACCTTCACACTTTGATGTCTTTGGATTGATCAATTGAATGTACAAGACATAAGAGAGCTTAAGAAATGTTTGCTAAAGGCTTTTGAATGCTTAGAGTTTTCAAGAGTTCAAAACTTACAAAAGATTACACGTTTATAACTTTTATAGAATTTGAAAATCAGTTTTACTGGCTATAAAACGGCTAGTTAACGGCTATTTTCAGGAAATTCGGACAACCGTATTCTGCCTGCTGCGTCTGAATCTTCTTCCGAATTTCTCTGGAAAATAGTGACCATGCTGAAGGCCAAAATTCGGACGACCGAATTTTTCTTCATGCGTCCGAATCTTCTTCCGAATTTCTCTGGAAGAACAGTAGCAAACTTTTGCTACAAAATTCGGACGACCAATTTTTTTGGAAGCATATTCAAACTTTGTAAAATCATTTGAGATTTAATTTCAATAAGTTTGAAAAACATTTGATATGTATAGAAAACTTATTTAGACATATATAAGTTTGAAAACAAAAAATCAAATTCCTTTGATCATATAAAGTTTACTTAAAAAATTTTTAGGACACAACACCACATTCATCAAAAAGTTCATTCAAAGCTTTTTAAGATCATAAGACTCATTTTATGCTCTCTTATGTATTCAATGATAACTAAGACATACAAGTGTAGAGTTTACATAGAGATTTACCTACTAAGTATATACACTCTACACTTCAAGTCTTCAATGCCTTTAGATCATCTAAGAACAACCTTCTTCAAACTTCAATCACTTTGCTTTACTGAAATTGTTCTTGCACTTTGGCTTCAAAGCAATGAGACTTCATACTTCTTAGTTCACAAAATCTATCACACAATGTACAAGCATATTAGTCCTCATCAATATTTGTCATTAATCAAAACTACATGATTTGCCCTTAGGGCTAACAATGTACATACAATTGTCTGTGAACGCATTACAGAAATGCTTTTTTATGTTATATATCTCTCTTTCTCCTTCATCCCCAATCGTTCCTTTCCCTTCCTCCTGTCTTTTTTCCAATTCTTGTTGGCCTTTTGCCTAGCGTTGGGTATTACCCCTATTTCACTCCCTTCTCTTTTCTTTTTCTTTTTTTATTTGATCTTTGTCTCTCCTTTGTAACTTCTCTTCCAACCAAAATCCAAATGCTACTAGCTCACCCCTACCATTTCATTATTTCTTCATCAATCTAGAGAATTCAACCACAAACATAGACATAAATCACATGTAATCATTTATAGAGACATATATCAAAGCAAGTTTTACGACATGTGCCATGCCAAAGAGGAAATTGAAGACATATTTGGAAAGTATTTTGGCATTAGGATTTTATGAGACATTATTTGCCAAGAAGAATTTTATGGCAAAAAGGAGTCTGCTTTGGAAGTTGTCATTTTTTAAACAAAACTCCATTATGGCAAGAAGAAGATATTTGGGGAATTCAAAAGCTTCTAGGATTTGGAGAATCCCATGTAAATCCATCTACAAAGATTGTCTTCCTGTATTTTTGGGATTTCTTACTATATTTTAGGGATGACAATTTTGGAGAAGAAGGAAGCTCAAGACTCCTGCACATTATATATATGAATTCATGACAAAGCTAATTCAACTCTCAAGATCATAACTCTCGGGAATTCAAATCTCTTGCAATTCACGGATTAATCCTTGGAGAGAATTCTCAAGAAGCTCTCGGCATTACTCATGTTATTATTCGAATGAGAGGCTTCTTTGTTTTTCATGCAATATTCTTAGGAGAGTTATTTATTTGAACTCATGTTTTTGATGCTATAGTTTAGGAAATTTTGCAAGCACAATTCATCTTGTTGTTATGATGTTCATATGAATTGTGTTGTTTCTGTTCAAGTGTTAGAAACTGAAGTTCAACAAATGCTAGAATGCACTTGACACTGTTCTAATCAAACCATCTCAAAGAACAGAAGGGTTCTGTGACTGATCAAGATCAGTTGAGAGCAGTAAGTGTAAGTGGGATCTTGTCGCATCCTATCGAAAGGAGTTCGACACATCCTGTTGAGGAGAGTTCAACAGAAGTAAGCTGTTGTTGGATGATAGTTCAACAATCATGGAGGCAGGAGTTATGGTTGGTGAGTTTCCAATTGTAAATGCAACACTGTAGTTGTTGGAATTCTGGCTGTTGATGCAGCTTGGGCAAAAGGTGTTTTTGCCAAGTTCACAAGGAGAATCACTAAAGGAGATTAAGAGTGTGTTCCTGTACTTTTGAAACATAAAGTTTAGTGGATTGTTTTTTTGAGTGTGGCCCCACAGACGTAGGCTGTTGAGCCAAACTGCGTTATCAATTTCGTTGTGTCAAACTTTATATTTATATGTGTGTGTGTTGTGTTAAACTATGTAGAATAGACTTCAACACACAGAGTTTGACAAAATAAGAAAAAGTTGCATAAACCTAACCATACAAGTGGTATCAGAGCAGGTCACCAATTGTTGCTATTTTGCTATTTAATTAGTAGGTGAGATTGTGGGAAGATAGGTTGAGTAATTATGGCAAAAGAATCAGGATCCATAACAAGGCCATCACTGTTGGATGGAGCAAATTATGCATACTAGAAAGCACGAATGAGAATCTTCATTCATACTGTAGATGAGAATGCATGGATTACAGTTCAAAAAGGATGATTCCACCAACCATCATGAATCATGAATCATGAAGGGATTGTTGAACGCAAGTTGAATGTAACAAATACTAGGGCTCCCAATGTCATCTTCACAACTGTTGATGTAGAACAATTCAAATTAATCTCAACTTTTCAATCTGCAAAAGAAGCATGGGAGGTACTGCAAACTATCTATGAAGGAACAAGTAATGTCAGAATGTCAATACAAATGTTGACCTCTCAATTTGAGGAATTAAGAATGACAGAAGATGAGACGATCCAACAAGAGAACCAGAAGAGGAGATGAACACACGAAGAGTGGTGATGCGAAGGAATTTGACAGAAAAGATGATAACAATAACAACATTAGATGTTGGGAATGCAGAGGAATCGATCATACTCAAAATGAGTTTGCAAATAATCTGAAGAAGAAAAAATCATACAACACGACATGGAGTGATAATGATAAGGAATCTAATAGCAGCATCAGTGAAGATGGAGATGAGGCAAATCACGTGAACAATTTTGTTGCATTCCATTCAAGTGCAGATTTGCCGTCTAACAGAAGTGAAACTAATGATGAGGATTTAGAAATTGATGATAATGAGATTGCCTATGAAAAATTAAGAAGTGAATATGAGTTGATGTATACAAAATGGTTGGAAATTGTTGAGATCAACAGAATGTTAAAAGAAAAAATTCAGAAACTGCAACACCAGAATAGTTTACTTCAACATGAATATGAGCAGCTTCAACAACAGGTACAACAGAATGTTGTATCACTTCAACTTACAATGACGAACTAGAGAAAGCATAACACTATATCAAAAGGCTGAATTCAAGGAAGATAAAGCTTGATGAAATACTATCAATTGGCAAGCCATCAAGAGATTTGACAAGATTGGGCTACAACAATAGCAACAATGCTTCAAAAAGTAAGATTGAACTAGAAAGAAAAATGACAGTCGTAGGCAAAAAGAGGTACATTAGAAAACCTACAAAACTCCTTGTTACTTGTAACTATTGCTCTTTTGCATGATACACTTGGGACATCTGTTTAAGACTTGTTAAAGATCTACAGCAAGGGCGCAAACTTGTGAAGGTTGAGTTCAACATGAATCTGCAAACAGTTCGACAAAGGCGAATCTAGGTCAGAAAGGCAAAACTCAAAGGAAAAGTTACACATGTGCCATTTGCAGCAAGTATGAACAAAGTATGGTACCTTGACAATGGCTTTTCTCGACACATGACAGGACAGAAGGGAATCTTGTTGAACTACATAGCCTGTGAATGAGGTAATGTAACCTTTGGTGACAGCTCAAAAAATAAAGTAGTTGGCATTGGAAATCTAAATATGAAAAGTATACCTATACTCAAAGATGTTCTATTTGTTGAAGGACTGAAAGTAAACTTGATAAGTATAAGCCAACTATGTGATGATAATTTACATGTTAACTTTAACAAAGATAAGTGTTTTGTTATGGATGACTTCAACAGGCTGGTTCTCACTAGAGCTAGGACATTTGACAATTGTTACAAGTTGCTAAAATCAAATGATCAATGGTGCAAGACGGCTCAGGATGATGAAGTTGATCTTTGGCATCAAAAGTTAGGGCACATAAATCTTAGGTTGTTGAAAAAGCTGAGCTCAACGGAAGCAATTCGAGGCATGCCAAAGCTTCCCAAAATCACAAGAAGAATATGTGGGTCATGTCAAATTCCACAAAGAAACAACGGAGATTAACACTTCTAGAACATTGGAGCTCATGCATATAGATCTTTTTAGTCATACTCAAAATGAAAGTGTTGGAGGCAAAAGATATGTATTAGTGTGTGTTGATGATTTCTCCAGATATACCTTGGGTTGACTTTTTGATACAGAAATTAGAAACTTTTGTGCATTTTGAAAGTTGTGTTTGAAGCTGCACACTCAAAAAAATTTAACACTATACAGCCTACGAAGTGATCATGGTAAGGAGTTTGACAACCAATAGTTTAACGAATTCTGTGTTGGTTATAGTATTCAATAGAAATTTTCTGCATCAAAGACACCTCAACAGAATGGTGTAACTGATAGGAAGAGCATAACTATTCAAGAACTGGCCCAAGTCATGTTGAACTCCAAAGAAATATCTCAAAGATGGTTGGCAAAAGTTGTTAACACTGCAACACATGTCATCAACAGGACATACTTAAGGCCTCACACTACTAAGACTACATATGAAATTTGGACAGGACGTAAGCTAAACTTGACCTATTTTCATATCTTTGGCAGTAAATGTTACATTCTCAATGATAGGGAACCTTTGGGGAAGTTTGACGCAAGAAGTGATGAATGAGTATTTCTTGGTTACTCCAACAACAACAGAGCCTATCGTGTATTCAACAAGAAAAGTGGAGTTGTCATGGAGACTATCAATGTAGTGGTTGAGGATGCTACTGTAACAAAAATTGATAAGACAACCACAACAGATGAGGACGAGTCAAATTTTATCAAAACTTAGGTGTCCTTCAATATGAAGATCAACACAAAGTCAGATGAGTCAATTGATTCTACAACAGATATAGAAACAACAGAAGAAGTAGTTCAACACAAAGTCATCCTCAATGATTAAAAAAAATCGTCCTACATATTTGATTATAGAAAGCTTGGATGAGTCAAGAAGAACCAGAGAACAGACAAAGATCAATTATAAGGAAATGGTGATGTTCACATGCTGCATTTCAACACTGGAACCAAAGAATATTAAAGAGGCTTTGACATACGAGTTCTGGATAGCTGCTATGCAAGAGGAACTTTAACAGTTTGAGCACAATGATATTTGGGAACTTGTTCCACGTCCAGATAGAATAAATGTGATTGGCACAAAGTGGGTGTTCCGCAACAAAACTGATGAATATGGGAACATAACATACAACAAAGCAAGACTTTTTGCACAAGGCTATACACAAGTTGAAGGAATGGACTTTGACGAAACTTTTTCCCATGTAGCTCGCATGGAATCATCAGATTTATATTAGCTATTGCTTGTGCAAGAAGAATCATACTTCAACAAATAGATGTCAAGACATATCATACATTGCTAGAGTATGTAAAAGGTATCAATCAACCCCAAAAGATTCATATTTGAAGTCTGTCAAACGAATTCTGAAGTATATTAATTACACAAAGGAATATGGAATCTACTTCAGCATATCATACAGTGATGGAGTATGTACAAGATATCAATTAGCCCCAAAAGAGTCATATTTGAAGGCTGTAAAACGAATTTTGAAGTATATTAATCACACAAAGAAATATGGAATCTACTTCAACAAAGACTCAAATGCTTATCTCATTGGCTACAGTGATGGTGATTGGGTTGAAAATTGTGATAATCGAAAAAGTGCTTCTGGGGGATGTTTTTATCTTGGTAATAATCTTGTGTCATGGTACAGCAAAAAACATAATTCTATTTCTTTGTCAACAATAGAAGCATAATATATTGCAGCAGGTAGTTATTGTACTCAATTGTTATGGATGAAGCAGATGATAAATGATTACAAATTGACACAAAATGAGCTAGCGATGTATTGTGACAATACTAGTGCAATAAATATCTCCAAGAATCCAGTTCAACACAGTAAAACAAAACACATTGACATACGTCATCACTTCATCAGAGAACTTGTTGAACATAAGATTATTATCATTAAATATGCTCCAACACAAAAGCAGTTGGCAGATACCTTAACAAATCGATACTTCAAGATTTGAGGAATTAAGAAATGCACTGGGATTATGCACTATGTAGAAGGTGTTCCACATATTTTGCTGTAAATATTTGTTTCAATTTTCTACATTTATTTTTTTCTAAAAATTTTTGAAAAATCACAAAAATATGCGCGATTTTGATACCTCAGCAAAGAAGGGCTAGAAGACGGATTTAGAAACTGCTACAACAGTTATTTCTAGAGTTTAAGCTGATCATTATTTTAGAGGCAATATCAACATTCTCTCTCTTCGACTTCTCACATTCCTCAGCTTCTCAATCGAACCTTGAGAAAACCGTTGTCCTCACGGAAGCATAGCGCCTGTGAAACTCTGAGAGAAATGGAGCTTGTCAGACCGTAGCTTCAAAGAAGACGACTCAGGACTTCAATAGAATTCGACTCCGACTAATAGAAGAGTCTGACAACTATGCCTAGGGTTTCAACAGCCACAGTTTCTCCATCTGGTAATGATCCTACTCCTTTATCTCTACCAGTTGTTGAAGAAAGTTCAAATAGACATATTATATCATATGATGGAGACATTGTTGGTTTTACTATCTCATGCTATTTGAATTATATGAACTCTATTCATCCTCTTCCTAACATTCATGGAGAACTGCCTGGGAATGCGATTTTTGTACCAGATTATTTCTTTAGAACTAATAATAATCGGTCTACTGTTGAGTCTAAGAATATAATGCATGTTAATGTGTCTTCTATTGAGACTGCAGTGGAGAATGTTCAAGTAGAATCTATTGAACTTATAGTTGTTAATTTGGGAAATGTGATCTCTATTGAATCTGTGTATATTGGGAATTTGACAGAATGAATTGAGTTGAATATTGATCCTTCTGAATATGGTATTTTTTATGATGCCCCTAGTAGTCATAAGACTGTTAATTATCCTAGTGAATCAAAAGTATTTTCTGATGATTTGTCTACTACAAAAGTTGTTCCTGTTAGTACTGAGGTTGGAGTAAATCAGTCTGCCAAACATGAAGAAGAATATTCTAGCCCCCTGTTAAGACAGATCCCGTTGAACTGTTAGAGATTGATAGTGAAGGAACAAATTCTGAAGATGTTGCAGTCAAAGTGGATAAGATGTCAGCAAAAAAAGAAAAAGAAAAAGAAAGGAAAAAGAATCCACTAGAAAAGGACTAAGAAGTGGGGTAAAGAGAGAAAACTGTCAGTGGAAAAATACAAGCAAAAGATGCTTTTGATGTGCTATTCTTCAACTATGACAGCAACTGCAACATAGGAATGTGTCTGTTATGCCAGTATTGGCTAAGAGATTAATTGATGAAGCTAAGTTTGAACGACTTGGCTTGATAGACCTATTGAAGACGGTAAAACTGTATGACTCTGCCACTTTTGCTGAATTTTACAACCTTAACATGGTGCATGAATTTTATGCCAATCTTGAAGAAGGAGTGGATGATCCTGGGAGTTCATTTTACCATGCTATTTATGTTAGAGGTGTTGTGATCTCCTTCTCCCCTGAACTATTAGCTGGTGTACTTGAAGCAAGTCATTATCCTAAAATTGAAGGTAGTGGATTTGATGGTGGCTTTGACATGATAGAAGTTTGTAAGGAATTGACAAGAGATTCACTTCAGCAGTGGCCTGTAGAAAATTAGTTGAAGTCTTTCTCTTTGATAATGAAGTACTTTGCTCTGTACAAGTTGTCCTGCACTAATTAGATACCATCTACCACTATTTTAGTCATATTGAGGGACAAAGCAGTGCAGCTATACTTGATTGGCATAGAAAAGTAGTTCAACATTGGTTCTGTTAAGTATCATTCTATCGTTAAACTGGCAAGGTTCAACACTGTAAGTACAGTAAATCTTCCTTTTCCTTGTCTCCTTATTGACTATCTTTCTTCTTGTCGAGATAGTCATGCTTTCAGTAAGAATATGTTGTCAATGATATCAAAATCCTCAAGCTTCCCTTGACAAGGTCCAAATCTGAGTTCTCCATGCTTGACTCTCCCAGTACAACAAGTGACAAGAGGTCAACAAGAGTTGCTACAAGCTCTTCTCATATCAAAGTTACTCCAACATCTGCCCCTGATGATACACAAACTCTTCAAGAACAAGTGGTAGACTATGTCAATCAATGGTAGACTTTGACAACTCAAGTCAATGATCTTTCCCAGCAGCTTCTCACTATTTATACTTCTCAAATAAGACTACGAGAGACCCTTCAAGAAACTCTTGATCAATTTTTGAAGGATCACTGACACTCTGGCCTTGTTCATTGTAAAAAGGGGGAGAGGCATAGGACAAATCAACAAAGGGGAGCCAAAGAATCAACAAAAGGGGAGACATAGAACTTATGCTCAAGGCTGGAGATTATGGAGATAGGGGGAGTCTCCACTTCAACAAGTTGCTTGTGAGGCTTGTAGCTTTTTTACTGATTGAAGATTTACTTGCAATTTTTATAATTTCTAAAAAATTTTATTTTTCCTTTGCCTAACAATTTTTTACTGATTGAAGATTTACTTGCAATTTTATAATTTCTAAACAATTTTATTTTTACTGATCAAAGTACATTTGGGATGATTGTAATATTCCCTGAAGTCTTGGCTTAACATTTCTATTGAACTGATTACTAATATGTTTTAGTTCAACATAATGCTCTGTGGTTGTAGAATGTGTGTTGTCGAAGTATTTTCGCTGCATTCTCATGACACACACTTATGGAAGTTTTGCAATGCTTATGGAGGTTTTGCAGCAAACAACGACACAGGGGGAGATTGTTACAACATGTTCCATGCCAAAGAGAAAATTAAAGACATATTTTTAAAGTATTTTGGCATTAGGAATTTATGAGATTATTTTCCAAGAAGGATTTTATGGCAAAAAGGTGTCTGCTTTGGAAGTTGTTATTATTTGAACAAAAATCTATTATGGAAAGAAGAAGATATTTGGGGAATTCAAAAGCTTCTAGGATTTGGAGAATCCCATGTAAATCCATCTACAAAGATTCTCTTCCTGTGTTTTTTGGATTTCTTGCTATATTTTAAGGCTAACAATATTGGAGAAGAAGGAAGCTCAAGACTCCTGCACATTATATATATGCAACTTCACGACAAAGCTAATTCAACTCTCAAGATCATAACTCTCGGGAATTCAAATCTCTTGCAATTCACAGATTAATCCTTGGAGAGAATTCTCAAGAACCTCTCGACACTACTCATGTTATTTTTTGAATGAGAGACTTCGTTGTTTTTCATACAATATTCTTAGGAGAGTTATTTATTTGAACTCGTGTTTTAGAAGCTATAGTTTAATAAAAACAAGATGTGGCTAGATGATAGTTCAACAATCGTGGTGGTAGGAGTTGCGGTTGGTATGTTTCCAATCATGAAAGCAACACTATGGTTGTTGAATTTCTGACTGTTGATGAAACTTGGGCAAAAGGTATTTTTGCCAAGTTCACTGGGGGAATCACTAGAGGAGATTGATAGTGTGTTCTTGTACTTTTGAAACATAAATTTTAGTGGATTGTTTTTCTGAGTGTGGCCTCGCAGACGTAAGCTATTGAGTCAAACTGCGTTACTAATTTTGTTGTGTCAAACTTTATATTTCTATCTGTGTATGTTATATTAAACTGTGCAGAATGGACTTCAACACTCAAAGTTTGACAAAATAAGAAAAAGTTGCTTAAACCTAACCATACAGTAAGGAATGTCCTAATACTTATATGTGATATGAGTGTTTGATCAAAATAAAATAGTAGTATGTATGAGTGAAATGATGTGTGTTGATAGGTAGCAGAGCTTCGTGTTTACTTTGAAGCGAAGTGTTTGTGTAGTGACTAGCACTGTCAAAACGGGCTTCGGCCCACAGACTAGCCCACAGATTTATACAAATGAAAGAACGTGGACTCACTAAGTCCAAACTTATTTTAACGCAGGCTTTTTTAACCGTTCCGCCTAGCCTACAAGATGGACGCAGGCAAGCCCGCGTTTTTTAAGATTTTTTTAGTGTCTCTTCAAAAAGATGTCGTTTCCTTCATCTCTTTAACTCTTTTTCGGCTAATGCTTTTTGCGTCTCATGACTATTGCCTTAATCACTTTGAACAAGAAGACTCTAAAGCAATTTCTGAAGACTTGAAGAAGAATAGCAATTTTCCATAATCGCTCTCGCCCTAAACAAAACTTTCTTTAAATTTTTTTCTCAAGCCTTTGGGACTTGGGAGAGGCATCGACATCATCGTGTTCTCTGAGCTTCAGTAAACTTCTCCGAGGTAAATAATTTTTTTCTCTCTTGTACTCGAATGATGGGCAATTTATCTCTGGGGTTAGGAGAATGCCAATGGAATGTTTATGCTATTGTACTGTGTCTGGAATGTTATCTACTAACTTGAGAACAAAGATTTTTGCCTTTCTGCAATTCATCCAATATTTTGTACAATTATGACAGTCATTTTTGGACTAACAATGCAACCGGGAGGCTCTTGCTTACCATTCTTAGTCTTATATGTAAATAACTAGTTGTACTTTGGAAGGATTTTAAAATGTCACAGAGACTTGATGTGATAAATATCAATCTTACTCAAGGCCAGTCCAATTTTCATCTATTTATCCATAAGTAGAATCAACCAACAATCTTTCTGCAAAGAATGTTGATAGTGAACCTCTACAAAGAATATAGACAAATAGTTGTAATGTTACAGAGAAACCAAAAAGCCCAAATTGGATATTCAGTTCCTGTTTCAATCTAATACATTTTCCTCCTTTTCTATCACTCTGCTATTGCTCTCAAATTAGATACTCTCTTTTTTAGATTTTCATTCTCCCCATTCTGGAATTGAATTGGCAAGAAAACTTCCTATCATTCCTCTATATAATTTCTCATCAATACTTTTACCTTTCTCATCTTTATCAAGTTTAGTTGATGAACTCATAGGAGTACTTATTCCTTTTGCTTGATCCATTCCAAATCTTTTCAATAGCTCCTTAGTATATTTTTCTTGATTGATGAAGACTCTATCCTTGGTTTGCTTAATTTGTAGTCCAAGGAAGAAACTTAGTTCTCCCATCATGCTCATCTCAAATTCATTTTGCATAGTTTTAGCGAACTCTTCACAAAGAGAAATATTAGTAGAACCAAAAATGATATCATCAACATAGATTTGTACAAGCAAAATATCATTTTTTAGAAGATGTTTTAATAAAAAAGAGTTGTGTCTACTTTTTCCTTTAGTAAAACCTTTTGAGAGAAGAAAACCACTTAATCTTTCATACCAAGATATTGGAGCTTGTTTCAGTCCATATAGAGCTTTGGTTAGCTTATACACATAATTTGGAAATTTTTCATGGATAAAACCAGGAGGTTGTTCTACATAAACCTCTTCTTCAATAAAACCATTTAGGAAAGCACTTTTAACATCCATTTGAAAAAGTTTAAAACCTTTAAAGCAAGCAAATGCCAAAAGTATTCTTATAGATTCTAATCAGCTCACTGGAGCAAAGGTCTCATCATAGTCAATGCCTTCTTCTTGGTTGAAACCTTGAGCAACAAGTCTAGCTTTATTTCTAACTACTTCTCCTAGTTCATTTAACTTATTTCTAAAAACCCATTTTGTACCAATAACAGAATGATCATGAGGTCTAGGAACAAGAGACCAAACTTTATTTCTTTCAAATTGATTTAGCTCTTCTTCCATAGCTCAGAATATCCAATAAGTTCAAAAGATGAAGTTTTAGAAAACCAAAGACCATAGTCATGTGTATCAATCAAATAACGAAATATTCGTTTGACAGAAATTAGATGAGATTCTTTAGGACATGATTGGAATCTAGCACACAAGCAAACAACAAACATAATATCTGGTCTACTAGCAGTGAGATAGAGTAAACTTCCTATCATTCCTCTATATAATTTCTCATCAATACTTTTACCTTTCTCATCTTTATCAAGTTTAGTTGATGAACTCATAGGAGTACTTATTCCTTTTGCTTGATCCATTCCAAATCTTTTCAATAGCTCCTTAGTATATTTTTCTTGATTGATGAAGACTCTATCCTTGGTTTGCTTAATTTGTAGTCCAAGGAAGAAACTTAGTTCTCCCATCATACTCATCTCAAATTCATTTTGCATAGTTTTAGCGAACTCTTCACAAAGAGAAATATTAGTAGAACCAAAAATGATATCATCAACATAGATTTGTACAAGCAAAATATCATTTTTAGAAGATGTTTTAATAAAAAGAGTTGTGTCTACTTTTCCTTTAGTAAAACCTTTTGAGAGAAGAAAACCACTTAATCTTTCATACCAAGATATTGGAGCTTGTTTCAGTCCATATAGAGCTTTGGTTAGCTTATACACATCATTTGGAAATTTTTCATGGATAAAACCAGGAGGTTGTTCTACATAAACCTCTTCTTCAATAAAACCATTTAGAAAAGCACTTTAACATCCATTTGAAAAAGTTTAAAACCTTTAAAGCAAGCAAATGCCAAAAGTATTCTTATAGATTCTAATCTGGCTACTGGAGCAAAGGTCTCATCATAGTCAATGCCTTCTTCTTGGTTGAAACCTTGAGCAACAAGTCTAGCTTTATTTCTAACTACTTCTCCTAGTTCATTTAACTTATTTCTAAAAACCCATTTTGTACCAATAACAGAATGATCATGAGGTCTAGGAACAAGAGACCAAACTTTATTTCTTTCAAATTGATTTAGCTCTTCTTCCATAGCAATAATCCACAAATTATCACACAATGCATCATCAATATTTTTTGGTTCAATATGAGATAAAAGAGAAAAGTTATCAATAAAGTACCGCCTTGTTTTTACCCCTTGGGAGACATCACCAATGATTTTCTCCTTAGGATGACCTTTTGCATATGTGATATCCGTTGGAAGTTCTTGATTATTGCTTGATTGACCATCTTGTTCTTGCTCCATTATTTCTTCTTCTTTGGCATGATCTTCCATTGTGGGTGCTTGGTGTTGAGTATAATTTTCAACCATTGATGTGCCTGTGTCATCTTCATTTCCTCTTTGAAGATAAATGTTAGATTCATCAAAGGTTACATGAATAGTTTCTTCAATACACAATGTTCTTTTATTATAGACTCTATATGCCTTTTTATTTGATGAATAACCAAGAAAAATTCCTTCATCTGATTTTCTATCAAACTTACCAAGATAGTTGCTAGTGTTTAAAATGAAGCATTTACAACCAAAAACTTTGAAATAGACAATTGATGGAGTTCTGTCAAATAAAAGTTCAAAAGGTGTTTTTCTTATAAAAGGTCTTAGTAAAACTCTGTTCATGATATAACAAGCTGTATTAACAGCTTCAGCCCAAAAATACTTTGGTAATGAGTTTTCACAAAGCATTTATCTAGCCATTTCTTGTAAGGTTCTGTTTTTCCTTTCAACAACACCATTTTGTTGAGGTGTTTTGGCTGCTGAAAAATTATGAGTGATACCATACTCATCACAGAATTTTGTAAAATCTTGATTGCAAAACTCTCTTCCATTATCACTTCTAATAGATATTAGATTGCAATTAAGAGAAATTTGAACCTTCTTAAAAAGTTTTGAAAATTCATAAAATGTTTCATCTTTTTGTGATAAAAATATTACCCATGTAAATCTGGAAAAATCATCAACAATCACATAAGCATATCTTTTACCACCAAGACTAATAGTCCTCATAGGTCCAAATAAGTCCATGTGAACTAATTCAAGAAGCTTTGAGGTAGAAACCATTTTCTTTGGTTTGAAAGATGTTTTTGATTTTTTTTCCATATTGACAAGCATCACAAATCCGAGTTTTGTCAAAATGCATTTTTGGTAATCCTCTAACTAGTTCTTGAGTAGAAAGTTTATTCAATAAATCCATGCTCACATGTCCTAATCTTCTATGCCATAAAAATCCATCATTGTCATGAATTGCAAGACATTTAATGTCATTAGTGATAAGTTCATCAAGATATAACACATATACATTACTTACTCTTTTAGCTACAAAGATAGTTTTATTGCTTACATTATCAAGAATAGTACAAGTATCACATTTAAACTCTACCTTGCAACCATTATCACATAATTGACTAATGCTAAGTAAATTATATTTTAAACCATCAATAAGTAAAACTTGTTTGATAAGAGGGAATGAACCTTTACCAATGTTACCTATTCCAAGTATTTTCCCTTTCTTCTTATCTCCAAAAGTGACAAAACCTTCACTTGTAGCTTGAAGCTCACTAACAAGTGATGCATTTCCAGTCATGTGCCTTGAACAGCCACTATCAAGAAACCATTTTGTGGCACTTGATCTTGAGGCAAATTGTACCTATACCAAATTAGAAAGAGTGATTTTTGGTACCCATATCTTCTTGGGTCCAAGAGGGTTAGTGACAGTTCCTTTAACTTTCCATATAGTCTTTACTCCATTTTCTACCTTTCTTTTTATAAAGCAATTAGACACTTTGTGTCCATGCTTACCACAATATGTACAGCAAGTATGAGACCTATAATGAGAAGATTCTTTAACAAATGTCTCTTTTGGTTTTGAATGAAGGCAATCATGTGTAAAACCTAGACCATGCTTTACAAATAAGGATCTTTGATACCCAAGTAATTTATTTAAATTGTTTCTTCCATTTGTAAATTTCTCAATGCATAAAGTAAGATCATTTACTTTCTTTTTTAAAAACTCATGATCTTTTAGCATTGATTCAAGAGAAATAATTTTTTAACACAACTTTTTGTTTTCAAAAGATACATGTTGTATGGTAGTGTTCAAAACTTCCTTTTCAATGGTAAGAGAATTTATGGTCTCAAGAAGTCTATCATTTTCAAGACATAATTTTGAATTTTCATTTGAAAGATCACTAATTTTGGATTTTATTTCTTTATTTCTTCTTGAAGCCTTTTTCAGTTCTTCATACAATTCTATAATTAAATCACTAGAATCAATATCATCATCACACAAATTTGAAATAGAGGGAGAAGATTTTACCTCATCATCAATGGCCATGAAGCATATATTGGCCTTTCCATCACTTTCATCCTCACTTTCCTGTTGATCCCACGTTCCAGCTAGTCCTTTTCCTTTCTTGGCAGATTTCTTTCTGTTTTTGCTTTCTCTTTCCCTTTCCAACACTCTGGGACAGTCAATAATAAGATGCTCAGTACTCTTGCATTCAAAGCATTGAAGTTTATATGATGAAGATTGTCCACTCTTCTTGACTGGCTTTCTTCCTTTCTTGAGAAATTCCTTTTTGTAGAATCTCTTGAACTTCTTCACTGCCATTGCAATTTCTTCTTCTCCACTATTTCCTCCTTCTTCTTCACTTGAAGATTGTTCTTGTTCACTCAAGTTGTTTGAGGCATTAAGCACTACTCCTTTTCTTCCCTTTTCCTCATCTTCCTTATCATTCAACCTCTTCATCTTCATTTCATGAGTAAGTAGCGATCCAATAAGTTCTTCAAGAGGAAGAGTTTTTAGATCTTTGGACTCCTCAATAGCTAGCGTCTTTGGCTGCCAAGATTTTGGTAGAGCATCCAAAATCTTTCTGTTTTGCTCTCCCATAGTATAGCCTTTACCATAAGCTTTCAAGCCATTGGAAATATTAGTAAACCTTGTAAACATATCACTAATATTTTCTCCTTGTTTCATAGTAAACAATTCATAATCTCTAACAAGCATAGCAAGTTTAGATTCTTTAACTTGATTAGTACCTTCATGTGTAATTTGAAGTAATCTCCACATATCATGTGCAGAATCACACCCACTAACTCTATTATATTCAGTAACATCTAAAGCACAGCTCAATATATTCATGGCTTGATAATTTAGAGTCATTTTCCTTGAATCATGCTCATCAAATTCATCAGTGGATTTGGGTTCAGGAGTTACTCCATCTGCTCTCATTTTCATTGGGACATAGGGACCTTTCTCAATTATGTTCCATAAATTAAAATTGATAGAACAAATATATATTTTAACTCTAGACTTCCAAAATGTATAATTTGTTCCATCAAACAATGGAGGTCTGTTTGTAGAAGATCCTTCTAGGTAAGGTAGATTTGACATATTAGCCATAGGATCTTTGTCTTCTAGGTTGTAAAACCGCACAAAGAAGTTCTAGCTCTGATACCAATTGAAATACCTAAGAGGGGGGTGAATTAGGTATTTGGCTAATTTTTGCAAACTTAAACCTTTTATGCGTTTATACCAAGAACAAGTTATATGAGCTAATTAGAGATAATTGATAGCAAGGCAGTAATGAAAGCAATAGCAAAGAACTCAAACAATTTATAGTGCTTCGATCCTCAAGATCTACATCCACTACCTTAAGTTCACACTTAAGGATTTCAACAAATCTACTAATTGCTCAGGTTTACAAATTACAAGAGAGGTTCACCAAACTATGGTTTTACACTCACAGCCTCTTCTAGTAATGTTTACAATACAAGGCTCACCACAAACAATGGTTTTATATCTTAAACAACCTTGAATCACACTTTCAAGGATCACCCTTATCTAAAGGATTTTATGTTATCAAGATAACCTTGCTAGAGCTAGTAGAAATACACAATTTAATAAATAAATGAGAATGTGTAGAAGTTACCACTTGATGGTAGATATTACACAATTTTGCACCTTCACACTTTGATGTCTTTGGATTGATCAATTGAATCCACAAGACATAAGAGAGCTTAAGAAATGTTTGCTAAATGTTTTTGAATGCTTGGAGTTTTCAAGATTTCAAGAGTTACAAAAATTTGCATGTTTATAGCTTTTATAGAATTTGAAAATCTGTTAAAACGTTCATAAAACGGCTAGAAACGGCTAGTTTCAGAAAATTTGGACGACCGAATTTCTTGGCTGCGTCCGAATCTTCGTCCGAATTTCTCTGGATGAATAGTAACTATGCTGAGAACAAAAATTCGGACAACCGAATTTTTTGCTGCGTCCGAATCTTCTTCCGAATTTCTCTGGAAGAACAGTGACCATGCTGAATGCCAAAAATTCGGACGACCGAATTTTTTGGCTGCGTCCGAATCTTCTTCCGAATTTCTCTGGAAGAATAGTAGCAAACTTTTGCTACAAAATTCGGATAACCGAATTTTTCGAAAGCATTTTCAAACTTTGTAAAATCATTTGAGATATAACTTCAATGAGTTTGAAAAACATTTGATATGTATAGAAAACTTATTTAACCATATATAAGCTTGAAAAACAAGAACATATGAAGTTTACTAACATATCTTATAAAAAGATTCATTCAAAGCCTTTTAAAATCATAAGATTATTTTTATGCTCTCTTATGCATTCAATGATAACCAAGACATGCAAGTGTAGAGTTTACATAGAGATTTACCTAAAAGTTAAATGTACTCTACAATTCAAGTCTTCAATGCTTTTTGATCATCTTTAGAACAACATTCTTCAAACTTCAAATACTTGCTTAACTGAAGTTGTTCTTGAACTTTTGCTTCAAAGTAATGAGACTTCATACTTCTCAGTTTACAGAACCTATCACACAATAATCAAACATTTTAGTCCTCATCAATATTTGTCATTAATCAAAACTACATAATTTGCCCTTAGGGCTAACACAATCCAATTGATAGGTTTTTTCTTCTATCTCAGTAATCTTCTTCAGGCTCCTAATCTATTATATAAATAGAGGTTGGTGGTTAAAGAATTATATAAAATAGAGATAACATACATATATTACATTTGTTGTTTTGAAAAATATTATTTGGAGAATTAGTTAAATAGAATGCAAACGATAAATGGGTAACATTTTCTAAAGAGTAGGAATACAAATATATTACACACAATGTATAGGAAACTATCATATACAAAGTTGATATATGCGAACATAAACTTATTAAATATATTGTTCTATTAATTTTCTTAGGTATCTTTCCTCTATTTATTATTTTACGTACTTGCAGATTTATTTTCACAATCAGCCAAAGCTAAAACATCTTTGAAAGTCTGAATCACCAATTTCATCCTTAATATTTTTTCGTTTGGAAGTTTTAGTCCCAAATGATTTTTTTGAACTTTTAAGTCCCTAAATTATTTTCATGAAAACCTTTAGTCCTCTCTACAACCTCCATGGCAGTTCCCAGTAAAAAGGAATATGTGCCATTCACATGACTCAATTAACAGGGGTAAAAATGATATTCTACATTTGTTTTCTTTTCTTTCCATTTATTTTTCTTTTTTATTCCTTCCTCCTTCCTCTTTAATTACAAACCCAAACTCATCACTCATCAGTAGGAGTTGCAACTGCCTCGTTGCCACCAACTTTGTCCCTTTCCTATCCCTCTTCTCTCTATCCTTGTCATCGCCACTGTCAATCATCCTATTCCATATACATCGCCTTCTTGAAAACACTAATTCATCATAGTAGAAGCCGCTACTACTATCAACTTAAACCGTAGAACGGTCATTGCCACTGCAATTTTCCTTCTTTTCAGATATGGTCATACCTTTCAATCTCTTAACAACCACCACGATCCCAAATCCAAAATAGCCTTATGAGATGATCAAAGGTTTCCTTCCCAAAACCTTTGTGCATAGACTACTACATAATATCAAACCCCACAGAGGTCCCGCAAGAACTTGAAGCAACTTCCTAAAGAACATACATAAAAAACAAGAAAAAGAAAGAGAAGAAGATCTAGAGGAAAGAAGCAATTTTCAGAGAAATATCACTAGGGAGTGAATTTTGTATAGAAATTGATGGATTCATGTTTTTGTCAAGATTTTTCTTTATTTCTATTTGCTTAAATTTGATAAATAAATTATCAAGATTTTTTCAAATTAACTATATCTTTAAATTTTGGAGAAAGAATTTTCCTTTAAATTTGAAAATTTTGCCTCTCTATCTTTTAGATTGAATCTATGTAATAAAAAACTTGGCCATTCTCTCTATTACTTCTTCTGGATGATGATAATGGTGGGGATAATTGGGGGGGAGGGGGAGGGGAGAGAGTGAGTGAGTGAGTGAGTGAAGACGAGATGCAAGAAGTTGTACGCATGTGGCGACTCTTTTTCTGGTCAAGAGAGATAGAGGTAGTGGTGCCTCTGTAGCGGTAATTATAGGAAAGAATGAAGGAACTAAAAAGAAAAAGATAGGAAGAAAAGAAAAAGAAAAAGTGTAGAATGCCTTTTCTACCCTTACTAATTAAGTCATATGATTAGCACATTCTCCTTCTTGCTAGAAACCCCCATAGAGATGGAAAAAGGACTAGAAAGTTTTCAGGAATATAAATTAGGGACTTAAAAATTTTTAAAAAATCATTTCAAACTAAAATCTTCAAACTAAGAAATATTAAGGATGAAATAGGTGATTTAGTTGTCTTTGTAAATAACATTTTTTTGTTTTATTTGTTACTCTTGCTTCTTCAAATGCAAGAGGAATCGCTAAAAATTTAATAGGAATTGATTTTTTAGCTCCAAATAAGGCAACATATATTTGCCTATGAGGGAAGATTGGTTCTTGGAGATATATGGTCGTGTCTAAATTTGTCCTTGAGTTTTGTTTATGGTCATGAAGCAAACCTTTATTCAAAGTTCTCTCTTTTTAAATGGCATTGGGCTTTGGAGTTGTTTGCAAATTACTCTTGTCCCACGACATAAGTCTTTTATTGGATCAATAGTTCTCAGTAATATCATTGGACAATTTAGTTTTTAACATCAATTTGTACGGTAGAAGAGCATTTGGTTAAATTATGTTCAATAACACTCCATAGTCGTCTTGTTGTATTTCTTCCATTGTTGTGTAGTGATATCGCTACGTACATATACTTTTGCTTCTCCAAGTAATTCTTTTAGCATTATTTGGTTGATATCTTCAATATTGTTATTTCTTTGTACTAAAATTGCTATCACCATCGTTGAAGAAGGATGTGATATGAATTATTGAATATCTAGATACACAAATTCCTTCAATGTTGTAGGGGCTCTTATTTTTCAATAAATAGTATGTTCATTTGTGGAGGCATGCTAATATTTCTTCCTTTTTAAAGTTAGAACTTAGTGAAATCTAGAATAACTTTAGCTCTTATATTTTCCATGAGTTACAATCTTTTTGTGTGCTTCAACAAAGCTATATGCTTCTATAGAGATAATTTAACAAGACATAAAGATTATTTTAAATCTAGATGATTTTGGGATGATTGAAAGAATTTGTCAAAAATCTTTATCTGAAGCAACTACTTTTCTCTAGAAGGATCAGTTTTTTTCTCCTCTCTCTCTATAAAATCCTTTAGCATGATACCGAGATTCTCTACTGCATCTCTTCTAGCCATGGCTACTTCATCACTTGTGATTTAAGTGACGTAAAAGTTTAGCCAAGATAGGGTTGTGGGCAACTGAGGTGGTTACTTAAGCTCCCCATGAGAGAAGAAGGTTCTAATAAAGATAGATATTATTTTAAGTTACTTAAAATTAACTAAATCTTAAAAATTTTTATTTTTTCTTCAATTGACATAATGGAATTTTTACTCTAGATCACATCAAATTACTCTGGGTAGATTAATTAAACTCTATTGATTAATCATTTAATAATATTCATTTAAATAGAATTATAGTAAAAAATGTTGTCTAGAAATATCCTTCACAAAAATATTCATTAATACTCTAAAGTAAAAATACTAGCAAACTATTTTATCAGTGCATTAGTGACATATTAATTGACTCAATATTAGGAATTTGATTAATAGCCTTTGCATCAAATAACAAAGAGATTATTGAGATTGAGCTAGTTTTAGAACTTCTCGTTTTCATCCTTAAGTATCATACTAGAAGAAAGATTAAAAGAGTTTTCTACAATTATTTCTCAATATCAGGTACTGTCTTTCGTAACCTTCTTTGTTTCTTTCTGTCCTTTTTAATATTAATTTTCAAAAGTAAATTTGCATTGTTAAATATTGTATTGGTTTCTTTTAAATGATAAATATGTAAAAAAATTTAAAAATTGTCTCAAACCCCTTAAAGAATTTTGAAGGAAATGGGAAAAGCTTCTATGTTCTCCTGTTGACACAAACAAGGTATGTATACACACGAGTTTGATGTTTTCTATCCATTTCAATATACTAATTCTACAAAATATTATGTATTACATGATTGATGAATATGTGGCCGTCATATCTTTCCTCTAATAATATGTGATTTAATAAAATCAATATTTGTTTCATCTTGTCTTGATTGATCCTTGGATGACTTCTGTAATGGTTGGGAGTGATTGAATCTAACATCCCCTCGTAAACTGAGCTGAAGATTGGAGGAAGGAATAGTTTAGAGCAAAGATGATTGAAGCATGATTTTGAAAGAGCCTTGGTGAAAATGTTAGCTACTTGACGAGATGAGAGCACATAGTTGGTAACTAAATAACCATGTGCAACCTTACTCACGTACGAAGTCATAATATAGCTCAATGTGCTTAGTATGGGAATGCAAAATTAGTTTAGCAGTTAGATGTAATGCTAAAGTGTAATCACAATAGAGGAGAAGAGATTATGAAGAAGATAAGTGAGCCAAGTGAGCTCAACTACAGTACAAGCAAGAGCTCGTTATTCAGCTTCTGTGCTAGAACGAGAAACAGTGGGCTGTTTCTTTGCAATCCAAGAAATACAATTACGTCCCAGATAGGTACAAAACTTGGTGTAGACCGACAAATGTCAAGGCAGCCCATCCAATAAGCTTTAGAAAAGGCAGATAACTAAAGATTGGAATTTGGAACAATGTGTAAGCCATAAAGAAACCTGCCTTTAACATAACAGAAAATGCATTTGACCATTTGGAAATGGATCATCTTAGGTCGGTGCATAAACTAACACACATAGTTGACATTGAATGAAAGGTCAGGTTAAGTGAATGTGAGATATTGCAACCACCAATAATAATTCTATGACAGGAAACATCAGGGCATGAAAAATGAGAATCAGGAAATGTTGGAGACTTTGAAGCCACATAAATTGAGAGAGGCTTGCAATCCTGTATGTTAGCTCGAGAAGCTCAAAAGTATATTTAGTTTGATGCAAGAATAACTCCCTAAAGAAGGGAGAAACAAAATGTCGATGAAGTAGTGAAGTGAGCCTAGGTCTTTCATGGAAAATTCTCTATTAAGTCATGCAACAAATTGTTGGAGCAAACGGGAGTCATCTCCAATAGATGACAGCATAAAGAGAGAAATAGAAAGTAGCCTTGCTAGTAGAAGATAAATAAAGATGAATCAACTAAGCAGTTGAAAAGTCAACATACAAGAGAAAAGAGCTGAATTACTCAAACCAAGCCTATGGGGCTTGGCGTAAACCTTATAATGCCTTTTTGAGGCAACAAACATGATTCGGCAGATAAGGATTAACGAAGCCAGGTAGTTGCTCCATGAAAACTAGTTCATTTGAATACATATGTAAGAACACATTTTTGACATCCAATTTTTTAATATCCCAGTGATATGTAGTAGCAAGTGTGAGAATTAAATGAATAGTGATTGGTTTGATTGACAACTAACAAAAAAGTCTCAGTAAAATTTACACGAGGGACTTGATGAAAACGTTTGGCAACCAACCTTATCTTCGAATGATCAAATTTAGTTTTGTTTCAAAACCCTTTTATTGCCTATAACATTCAGATGAGGTCACCAAGGTACAAATGTCCAGGTGTTATTATGATAAAGGGCAGAGAGTCCTTCCCTTATAGCAGCAATCTAACTTGGATGTTGTAGCTGATTTAACAGACTTTGGCTCCTTAGGAATTGTGGTCACATGGAAGCAATACTCATCAAAAGAGCATCATTGATTAGATTTGCAATGCCTACTTTGCTTCAAGTGGTCATAAATTGTTGAGAATAAGGAGAATAATCAGATTGTTCTAGAATATGATTAGAGATTGGAGAAGAAGATTTTTCATCCGTAGGATCGAGCCAGGAGGATAAGATGCATCTGTAAGATTATGTACATATGGAAGTGTTGCGTCCTTGAGAAGAAACACGGATGGATGCATTTTGTCTGTGAAGCTGGGCACGAACGAAAATGGTGCATTTGAGGTTACTATGTCTGTGTGAGAGAGCTCAACTGAAGGAGCAACATCTTCTAAGAAGTTAGAAGAATGAACTTCGACTGGTTCTAACCTTTGTTTAAGCAACGGATAAGAGGATAGGGTATTACAAGATACACATGAAAATTCATCAAAGAAGGTAGTTAGATCATCTTTGGTAGATGAAGTGCAGAAAAGGGAGATGAGGTCCTGAAAGGGTAGGACAATCGTATCAAAGACCACATGATGGGATGTGTAAACTCAATTCATGAGGGAGAACAGTAACAATGATTTACCCTTATAAAACTCATTGTATCCAAGAAAAACATAAGGCAAAGGGTGTGATTCAAACTTGTAGTTAGTGTAGTCATGCAGATAAGGGAAACACCTACTACTAAAAACTTTGAGTTCGGTTTCCTTTTAAGGAGTAGCTTATAAGAGCATTTGCACTGTAAGACATGAGTAGGCTATCGATTAATGAGCCTAACTACAATCCCAAAAGTTTTCAAACCTAAATTGTTTCAAAAAGTTATTGTGATAGAAAAGAACGAATCCCAATTCAGTACTATTATGATGTTTTGTCTCTACAAGGCCATTTTGTTTAGGAGTGCGTGGAACTAATGCTTTATTCCTTTTTCAGTGAGGTGGAGTTTAAGTGTATTTGCGTGTATTATGTGCCACCATCTATTTGTAGGATCTTAATTTCTCAAACTGTGTTTCAATATATTTGTGAAAATTGATAAAGTGGGAGAGGAAGTCAAACTTTGGCTTGAATGGAAAAAATTCAACTGAAACAAGTGCATTCATCCACGAATGTTACATAATAACAATACTTTCTGGAAAGAAGCACTAGGGAAGGTCCCCACAGATCATTATGAATAACAACGAGCTGTTCAGCGGAGAATTCATGTTGTGAGAGAAAAGGAAGACGACCTGCTTTTGCCATCTGACAACTTTTGCATAGTTCAACCTTATTATGTCTAATATTCTTCTTCAAGATTTATACAACCTTAAGCTAAGGCTGACTAAGTCGCTAATGCAAAACCTAATATGTGGTTGCAGAAACCTAGTTGAGAACAAAGTTGGTGGGAGTTGTGTCTTTAAGGCACAGAGTCCTAGGTCTGAATCCTACTACTATTTTGGCGCTCTTGTCCTTTATGACAAACACTACAAGAATTTTTTATTTTTGCGACGGACTATTCCGTCGCAAATCCGTAGCAAATTATAGATTGCGACGGATTTGCGACGAAATAGTTCGTCGCAAAAATAGAAATCGCAAATTTGCGACGGACAATATTTCCGTCGCAAATTTGCGACGGATATCTATCCGTCGCAGATTTGCGACGGATATATTCCGTCGCAGATTTGCGACGGCTATTATCCATCGCAAATTTTCGACGGAATATTGCCGTCGCATATTTGCGACGGATATTAGCCGTCGCAAATTTGCGACGGAATATATCCGTCGCAAATCTGCGACGGATTTAATTATTTAAATTTATTATTTAATTTTTAATTTTAAATTAAATATTTTATTATTTAATTTATTATTTAATTTTAAATTAAATATTTTAAAATTTTTAAGTGATAATTTTTAATAATTTTTAAATAATTATTCTTAAAAAATAAGCATAATCAATAAAATAATTAAAAATAAAATATTAAATTAAAATAAATATAATGAATCCGTTAAATGTCAATATTATATGTGTACAACAATGAAAAAAATGAAACAAAATCTATATAAGTATAGAAGGCGGTGCTGCAGACGGTGGAGGAGGCGGAGGTGGATCTGGAGGGCCAGTCGTTGGAGGATGATCGTCAGGCGGATCGATCGTATAATCCTCACCAACCTCGTCTGTCTGCTCTTCAGAATCTGGTATCGGAAAAGGAGGTGGAGGTGGAGAAGGCGGCGGAGGCAGATGTAATGCCTCAGACATAACTCGCAAATACTGGTCCAAACTAGCAAAGCGTTGCTGAAAATAACCGCGCATCGACCTCTCTCTCTGCAACTGACTGTGAAGAGATGCGTACTCTGGATGCGATGTAATCGAGCAAAGCTCGTCGAGCAGTGGGTGACGTGGGATCGACATAACCTCCGTCGCATGTGAATTGCCTCGAACCCAATCCAAAAATCCGATTCTTCAAGCACCGCCAAAGCAACCTCCATAAATAGGGACTTCTCATCCGGGTGGTTGCTCGAGAAGTCACCGAATCCTGGGATTCCACCTGCGAATAGCGCTCCTTCAAAGCGTTGACGCTATCCTGTAAATTGTATACATCGTAAATTTATAATGGATTCTAAGAATAAAATAATTAATATAAAATACGGAGTAATATAATATGTAAACTTACCAACGTATGTTGTGATTTCTCACTGACAAACGTGCCCCTTTTTGGGCCACTCTTATATTTGTGTGTCGCCTCGTACATATCGGTGACGTAGTATATGTAAGGAAATGCATATGAAACCCTTAACCCCATCTTTATATTCATTTGTGATTCCCTTAATCCCTTGCGTATGTCGCTTATACATCCAACTACGATCATCCATCTACATTAAAAATTAAAAAGCACTGCAAAAAAAATTAAAAAAAGAAAAAAACTGTACACAAAATATTGCCTATTAAATTTTACCTAATTCCACAAAAAAATTAGGATTTTTAAATTCTTGTTATAATACAGTCAAAAACAAAGAGACAAGTGTAAAAAAAATTCGACAGCATCTCCACTGTAAAATGGACATTTTTCAGGCGCAAGGCCACCACAATCAATCTCCAAATTCAAATTAAATTCTCGCAAAAATTAAATCCACGTAAGTATACCCAAAAATACCTCTGCAATCTTCCTAAATATTATAAGAACTATGAAAAAAAATTAAAAAAAAGTTTAAAAAAATATTACCTATTAAATTTTACCTAATTCAACAAATAAATTTATAAATTTTTTATTTCTTGTTATAATAGAAAAAAAAATTTAGAGACAAGTGTTAAGCAAGTGTAAAAAAAATTCGACAGCATCTCCACTGTAAAATGGACATTTTCCAGGCGCAAGGCCACCACAATCAATCTCCAAATCCAAATTAAACTCTCCCAAATATTAAATCCACGTAAATATACCCAAAATTCATAAGCATCTTCGTAAATGAAATAACATCTTAACAAAATTAAAACACATCAATACCAGTCTCCATTAACAAATTTTAAAAAACAGTGCAATAAAAAACAGAAAACACATATGCCAAAAATAGAAAAAATTAATAACAAAAAAATTCATAGAAACAGAAATAACATAAAAATCAGAAAACAGAAAAAACTGAAAAAAACCAAAAAAAATAGAAATAACATAAAAAATCACAAAACAGAAAAAACTGGAAAAAACAAAAAAAACAGAAATTAAAAAAATCACAAAACAAAAAAAACTGGAAAAAACCAAAAAAAAATGAAAAACACAATTTCAGCGGCAAAAAATGCAGAATTGAAAAACGAAAGAAGAAAGCTTACCCAGGGCGGGTTTGGCGCGTCTTTGGCGCTGGGCAGGGGTCAGGGCTCGGCGAGCCTCGGCAGCTGCGAGTGCTCAGCGAGGGAATGGGGTCGTCAGCGCATGGGCTCAGGGCTCGGCGAGCCTCAGCAGTGTGAGTCTGCTCAGCGCAGTTCACGCTCGCGGCGAGCCCTCAGCGGCGCAGGAGCTCTGCGAGTGCTCGGCAGGGCGCGAGGGTAGGCTTCGGCAGAGGGCTGGGCGGTCGCGGCTGTGCTCGGCAGTCAGAGTGCTCGCAGTAGGTCGGGCGGTCGCATCGCGGCTCAGGCTCTGCGAGCTCTCGGCAGCATGCAGATGCTTAGCGGGCGCTAGGCGAGTGCTCGGCAGCGCGGGGGATGGGCTTCGGCAGGGCGGGCCGGCGCCGGGGCGGGGAATGGCGAGCACGGGCGCCGGGGGAATGGCGAGCACGGCGCGAGGGGCCGAGTGGGCTTCACTCGCAGGGCGCGCGCGGGCGTGGGAGGGCTCGGCGAGCAATGGCGCGGGGGTGGGCTTCGGCGGGCGGCGCGGGCGTGGGGGGGGCTGGGAAGGCACGGGGGGTGTGGGGGGAGGGCTCGCGAGCACGGGGGTGTGGGGGGGTAGGCGGCAAGCAAACCGATTGGTGGGAAAGTGGGATTGTTTGGAAAATATGAGTGTTGATATTGTGAAGAAGAAGAATTTTTTGCGATGGATTGTCACAAATCCGTCGCATATTTGCGACGGATTTGCGACGGAATTTTTATTTATTTTTCTTAAACGGTAAAAAATCTGTTAGATTTTTTTATTATTATTATTTTTTAAACGGTAAAAATTTTGTCGCAAATCCGTCGCAAATATGCGACGAATTTGCGACGGAATTTTTTTTTATTTTTTTTAATTAACGTTCATAAATGCTTCGCAAAATACTTATTTTCAATTTGGCGGTTCATTTCGCGGGTAATTTAATTTCAAATGCGGTCGCAAATCCGTCGCAGATTTGCGACGGATTTGCGACGGAATTTTTTCCGAATTATATTTATTAACGGTAATAAGACCGTCGCAAATCCGTCTCAAATTTGCAACGGCTTTGCGACGGAATTGCGACCAAATTTAATTTCTAATGCTTTTTTAAAATTCTTTTCTTTCTCTTCCATTGCTCCAATAAGTTTATGGTTGGGATTTGTGAATAATGAATAATTATGACATATTCTCATTTTAGTTATTATATAAATTGTGCTAGTATATGTATTTATATATACTTCATCAACACTTTATATACTTCATCAAGACTATATGTTGTGGAACATTATTACATATTATAAATTAGTCATACTTAAAACTTTAACTATTACCGTTACACATATATGTAATATATCTTTCTATGTTTTAGTATTATGTGTCATTATAGTGTATATATATGTTACATCAAAATAAATTACAAGATATATATTCGTATGTGTCTTTATATAAATACTATTACATATTTAATTAAATACTTCATTTATGAACACCGTGAGGTTTAGCGCACCAAAAACAAATAAAGATGCAAGAATAGGAGGAAAGAAAATTATTCCGTTGCAAACTGCATTTGCAATTCCGTCGCAAAAATAAATGCATCGCAAATCCAGTAGCATATTTGCTACGGTTTTGCGGCAGAATTATTTTTTTAATTTAATTTTTCCTTTCCAGTCGCAAATCAGTCGCAGATCTGCGGATTTTTATTTTCCGTCGCAAATCTGTCGTAGATCTGCTGACTGATTTGCGACGGAAATTATTTTTAATTTAAATTTTAATTCCTATATTTAATTTCCGTCGCAAATCCGTAGCAAATCCGCGACGGATTTGCGACGGAATTTATGCATATTTATTTTAATTCCTATATTTAATTTCCGTCGCAAATCCGTCGCAGATATGCGACGGATTTGCGACGAACATTATTTTTAATTTAAATTTTAATTTCCGTAGCAAATCCGTCGCAGATCTGCTGACGGATTTGCTGACTGAATTTATGCATATTTATTTTAATTCCTATATTTAATTTCGTCGCAAATCAGTCGCAGATATGCGACTGATTTGCTGACTTTAACATTATTTTTAATTTAAATTTTAATTTTCAGTAGCAAATCAGTCAGCAGATCTGCGACGGATTTGCAACGAAATTTATGCATATTTATTTTAATTCCTATATTTAAATTCCGTCGCAAATCCGTCGCAGATCTTCGACGGATTTGCGACGGCATTTATATATCTATTTTTTTATTCTTATATTTAAATTGCACGCATACGTCAGTCGCTTATCTGCGACGGATGTACGACTGAATTTAATGCATATATTTTTTATTTCCATATTTAAATTCCGTCATAAGCCGTCGCATATTTGCGACTCATTTGCGACGGAATTTAAATATAGAAATAAAAAAATATATGCATTAAATCCGTCGCACATCCGTCGCAGATAGGCGACGGATTTGCGACGAAATTTAAATATAAGAATAAAAAAATAGATACATAAATGCCGTCGCAAATCCGTCGCAGATCTGCGACGGATTTGCGACAGAAATTAAAATTTAAATATTTCCGTCGCAAATCCGCGACGGATTTGCGACGGATAATTTTCCGTCGCAAATTAAGCCACTTATTTTGCCCCTAGCTATTTTGTCGCAAATCCGTCGCATATTTGCGACGCTAATTTCCGTCGCAATTTGCCGTCGCAAAATTTAATTTTTCTTGTAGTGAAATCCATGAGAAGAGAACTTAAAATTATGAGTGTGGGTAGAGGACAAATGCCTAACAGCAATAGATTTTTCTTTAGTGCCAAAACAACCAATATATCACTTAGATGAATTTCTTTGGTCCTGAGTTGATAGTAGTAGAACCAATATGAAATATATCCAACAAATTACTATTACCAACAACAATTTTATCTGGACCAGCATAAGGTGTAATATGTTGAAGTTTATCTGAACCTATCATCATATGCACTAAAGCAACTATATTAGGGAACCAAGTATCATCTATCGATTCTTGAAGAGTAACAACAGCAAGTGCCCCCACACCTTTTTTTGTATGGTAGTTATTATCAAAATGATGCCAACACTCTTTTGTTGAATGTCTTTGTTTGCCATAATTTAACATATTATGTCATTATATGGTTGAGAATGATTTCTTGGTACCGATAGTGATTTTGAGGATCTTCAGGAGATGAATTGTTCTAAATGAATCTTTGATCCTTGGACCTAGAGGGCCTACGATGTTGTTTGCCCTTCTTGTTGAAATTTGCTATCCGCCATTGATTGGTGTTTGTTGACTAAAGAATGCCATATTCTGGTTTGGAGTAGTGAGTCCATTCACCCTATGAAAGTGTTTCATAGTTTAATGAGCTTGGAAAACGGAACAAGCTCCTAGTATGATATGGTTTGTGGTTTTAGCATGGATGTAACAAAGGATTCACATTCATGGTCAAGACATTTTAAGAGGCCAAACACTTTTGCTTGATCATCAATCGGTTTGCCTATGGCAGATAAATCATCACAAATGTTTTTGAAAACTCAAATATATTCAAACATTCTGAGAGAACCCTTTTGTGTAGTTGTAATTGTTTTAATAGACAGAGCTCATGTTCTTGTGATTCTTGAGTGAAGGAGTTCAAGAGGGCATTCCATACCACTACCAAAATATCCAATCCAATAACTAGGGCAAAAAACTTCTTCTGACAAAGTCTCTATAATGTAGGCACGTTGCAATCGATTCGATCATTTCCACAATTTAGACTCAAGATTTTGGCTTTGGTGTTGCTTCATTTGCAGTTTTTAGGATGAAACAACATATGGTTTTGGCATAGGACATTTGCCATTAAAGAAACCAAACATATCTTGGCTTTCCATAAGACCCGCTATTTGAGTCTTCTACATGATTGAAACAAAGTTAACGACATTCAAAGTAGATGGAAGTAGAAGTGTTTACGGAAGCCATGGATGAGAAATAGACTAGAAGGATTCTATAGCTTTGATACCATAAAGAATTTTGAAAGAAATGGGAAAAGCTTCTATGTTCTTCTATTATATATATATATATGAAAGACCTAAGAGGCGGGCGAATTAGGTCTTCAGCTAATTTTTTTAAAAAAAAACTTTTTTGTAAATTTAGTTTGGAAGATATTTGAAATCAAGTTCACAAAAAGATATTCAAGTCAACACAAAGAATTACCAAGTAAAGAAAGAAGAGAAAAGATCACACAAGCAATTTATAGTAGTTCGATTACACAAGATCTACATCCACTACCTTGAGTCCTCACTCAAGGATTTCAAACAATTTCAACTATAAAAATAGTTAAGCAAGATACAATAGAGACTCACCCAACAAGAGTTTTACTCCACAACCTCTTTTCAATACAACAATCAAAGTTCACCCTCTCAAATGGGTTTTATATCCTTAAGAAAACCTTGAAAAAAGTAATTAGATGAAGAGAGTAGGATATTACCAATAACTTGGTAGATGAAGACAAATATAGTACCACTTCACCTTTTTTCTATAGAATCTAGAAAAGGAACTTTGAAGCACAAGACAAAAGAGAGTTTTTTGATATGCAAATGATTGGGAAGTATAAAGATTCTTAAAGGATCAAAAAATGCTAAAAATCTAATGTTTTTGACTTTTATAGGGTTTGAAATTCATTTTCAACGTTCAAATAATGGCTAGTAACAGTGAAGTTCGGTCGACCGAACATGGACGCCTGTGTCTGAATGATCGTCTAAACTTCTATGTTTACCAGGTTGCCAAGATAAATTCAGTCAACCAAATTTGGACATAAGCATCCAAATGGTTTTTCGAATTTCTCTGAAAATTTAGCAACCAAGTTTTCAGTTCGGACGTCCGAACTATTCAAATTTTGTCAAAATATTTGGAAATTAACTACAACAAATTTGAAATCATTTTGGACTATAAGATAGATATTTTTGGTAGCTTTTAAACCACAAGCCGTTATCAAGAACTTGGTAAAACATGTATAATGAAAACCTTTTAAGATTAAAAATCAAGTTTTGTGCTCTCTTGTAAATTCTTTAGATTCAAAGACAACAAGTGTAGGGTTTACAAGAATATACCTATTAAGAAAGTGTAAACCTACACTAAAGTCTTCAAGGCCTTGAATGGATTTAACCAATGTAGCACAATGAAGCATTAATGTCATAGATGAATGATGAACAATTTGGCACAATGACATGGAATGGCTCATAAATGAGACTATGGCCCAACCAATCTCCATATTCCTCCTTCCTTCCATCAAGATAAAAAAATATAGCTTTAAAGTAATTGAAATATTTTCTAAGAGAGGTTTTAGAGGTCATAAATGATTTTCAAAGCTCCCCCTTAAATTGTGCTTATTTTCAACAAGTTTGGACTTGAGGTGTATAAGTCCAAATTTTGAAAAATCAAGTCCAATTTGCAAAAGTATTCAAGATAATGATTTGATTTTCTAAGAATAAGCCTTCCAAAGTTTGTTCAACAATTTTAGGGAAGATCAAGACGGTTTTGAGTGATAATAGCAAATCATTAGTTTTGAGCGAAAAATTTGGGCGTCTAAACTTTTGGCCTGGATCTGAACTAAGTCCAAACTTTTGGTAAGAGTTTTCAAACAGTGATTTTTGTAATAAAAGTGCTTAAACTCAATCACTCAATCATCAAGTCAAGGTAATCAACTATAGCATACATACATAATCATCACGATCAATCAATGCTCAACTCCATATCAACTCAAAATCATATCAACAATTCATCAATCCTCATAACAACAATTCATCAATCTTATCATGATCAATCAATGCTCAACTCCATATCAACTCAAAATCATTTCAACAATCAATTCTCATAACAACAATTCATCAATCTTCAACATACATCAATGCAAAGTAAATTCATCAATCACCTTCATCAATGATGTACATTTTGCAATCACTTTTTTCTCCCCCTTTTATCATTATTCAAATGTGGGGTGATGAAAGTGATGTAAGTGCATAGACAAAATAAACAAGCTCTTAACACAAACGTATCATCATTGAGCTTCAAAACATCACATAAGCTAGAAAGACACATGGAAAGATGAAGCATTTAGAATACATAGACTATGCTAGATACATAAACTATACTAAGTACATAAGTAAAAGAAGAGAGGGTTAGGGAGTGCTTAGTCTTGAATTCCCTTCATCGTCTTCACTCCATATTTGTTGGTTGTGAGGCTATATTCCCTTTGAGCTCAATGTGTAGAGGGTCTTCACTAGCTTGCTCCTTGTTGGTGTAATTCGGTCTTGGAGTTGTAGCCAACCAAGATGATCTCCTTGTTCCCTTATTTCCAGCCCCATGCTTGACTCTCCCTTGGCTAAAGGTCATGGTGGATGGTGAGGCGATCTTGGCCTTTTCAATTAAGCTTCCCTCTTGATTCCCACTTTCTTGTGGGTCCTCTTGATCTCCTTCACCTTGTTGTGAATCATCAACTCTTTCTTCATGCTTCTCCCTTTCTCTTGCCACAAACTCAAAGTCATCCCCATGATCATCATCATCATTTTCATCTTCCTTATCTTTTTCTTCTTTCCTTTCTTCCTCATCTTCATCATCATCCTTTTCTTCTCTTGCTTGATGTTTAGAGGATCCTTCACCACTTTTGGCATTCTTTAATAGTAGCTCCTCTATGTTCTTCACCCTGTGTCTAATCCATCAAATTTTCCAAGAACCATAGAGACAAATGATTCAAAGAATTTATACATCTTCTCCATTTCTTTGAAGTGGTTGTTCAACGCTTCTTGGAATACCTTGGCAACAATGGCGTCTCCTCTAGTAATTCCTTCATCACTAGGCAATTCTCCAACATTTTGATGAGATTGAGGACTAGTCACTTCTTCAAATAATTCCCTTTTTAAGTGAGGTTGTTCCCCCTCACTTGATACATCATGCCTCTTCTTATTTTTCCTTTCTCTTGCTAAAACCTCTTCTTCACCTTCTTTTTCTTCTTCATTCTCGTCTTCCTCTTCAATATCTTGACTTTCTTCCATCTTTTCATTCCTTTGAGGAGTTTCTCTCCTTGTCCTCCGTGCACCATCCTCATCAAGAGATAATTGTATCCTTTTGAGAAACTCTTTGGTGTAGATTTTTCCACTCTTTATAGCTTGTCCTCTTTCGGGAAGTTAAACTTGGAAGTGCTTGAAAATTTTGGTTATCGTCTTTCATAAGGCAAAGCCTTGTTTGCCTTCCTCCTTGCACCAATCATATGTTTCAAGGTCATATACCCAAAATTCAACCTTCTATGCTCATGTAAAATAAGCATTATCACAACATGCATGCTACCAACGGAAGACTTAAGTCCAAAATGAGGAATTATCATCGTAGGAATCATTTGGTGCAACACTCATCCTCTAGCATCAAATGCTTTGATTTTTCTTTCTCTTATAGATCTAAATCTCCTACCATTGGTGAAAGCTTATTCAAATCTTTCATCTGTGAACAATTCATGAATGTAACAATGTTGCCCCAAAGAGTAATATTTTGCACCATTATCTTCTACTCCACAAATTCTATTGACTAGAGCATCATTACATTCAAATTCAACTTGAGATACTCTAGAAGAATACCATTGAACTACATTATTCCTAACATGCTCAACCCTTTCTTCCTTAAGGTTTGCATAATATTCATATACAAGAGTAGGGTAGTATACTTCATTAATCACAAGCAAGCTACTCCATCCAATGCCACCCAATAGAGATAGAACATTACTCATATTGGAGAGCTTGTCCAAATCAACCTTATGTCCGGGGACAATCTTCCTATTTCTCTTGCTTCATTCTTCAAATTCCACAGCCTCCCTTGTTGATATAAATCTATCCACTCCTAAGGTGGTTTAAAGAATACAAACCCTTCTTGGTTCATTGATGATCAGCCCTTCATCAACAATCTTGGCTTTCCTTTTTCCCTTAGCAACATTGGCTCTCTTTGAATGTACCATGGTGATTTTCTTTGAAAGAGGGTGATTTTCAAGGTTAATCTGGGCTTAGAACATGAAAATGGGAAAGATTTCAAGTGAAAATAGAGGAATATGAAAGAAATTTAAGTTTGGATAAGAGTGGGTTGAGTGGGTTTTGAGAGGAGAGAATTCGAATGGTAGAAATCAGAGGAATGGCCATTCAAGCGATTTTAAAAACCTCTTGTAATTGCAAAGTTTAGACAAACAAAATTTCTAGTCTGCGTCCAAACCTGTGTCCAAATTTCTTTGTTGCTTCTACTCCAGCAAAGTCAAATGATCGACTATTTGGTCATGCATCTGAATCTTTCTGTCTAAAATCTTTTGAAAAGCAGTTTGGATGTCCGAATTTCAAAACATGCGCCTGGATTTTTCTATTTTAGTCACACTTGAATACACACATAGTAATTAAATTTTGATATTCTTAGGCTTCTCATAAGGTAGCAAAACCTTTCTTCAATCAAAGGCTTGGTGAAAATATCAGCAATTTGTTCATTTGTGCACACATAATCCAAGCATATATCGCATTTAGCTACATTTAATCTCTATATGCTTAGTCCTAGAATGTTGAATGAGATTTATGCTCAAATTAATGGCACTAGTATTGTCACATAAGATAGGTACATATTTGAAATTTAAGCCATATTCAAGTAAAATACGTTTCATCTATAGCACTTGAGCACAACAACTATCGGTGGCAATATATTCGGCATCAGTGGTAGACAATGACATACAAGCTTGTTTCTTGCTACACCAAGATACAAGACAACTACCAAGAAATTGACAATGATCACTTGTACTCTTATGCTCGACATTGCATCCGACATATATAGTCGACATCCGAATAAGCAATAAGATCAAAAGAAGAGGATTTTGAAAACCAAAGGCCATAGTCATGTGTATCAATCAAATAACGAAGAATACATTTCACGACAATTAAATGAGACTCTTTAGGACAAGATTGAAATCTATCACATAAGCATACGACAAACATAATATCTAGTCTACTTGTGGTAAGATAAAGCAAACTTCCAATCATCTCTCTATATACCTTTTCATCAACATTTTTACCTTTCTTATTTTTGTCAAGTTTGGTTGATGAATTTATAGGTGTGCTAATACATTTTGCTTGGTCCATTCCAAGTATCTTCAATAGCTCCTTGATATACTTTGCTTGATTTATGAAAGTTACATTCTTGGTTTGCTTGATTTGTAGCCCAAGAAAGAAGTTGAGTTCTCCCATCATGCTCATTTCAAATTCACTTTGTATTAACTTGGCAAACTCCTCACAAAGAGAAACATGAGTAGCACCAAATATTATATCATCTACATAAATTTTCACAAGTAAGAGATCATTGTTGCAAGTGGTTTTTAAGAGTTGTATCAACCTTTTCCCTTGAAAATCCTTTTGACAGTATAAAACTACTGAATCTTTCATACCAAGCTCTAGGGGCTTTTTTCAAACCATATAAAGCTTTGGATAGTTTGAAGACATAGTTAGGAAAATTTTCTTGAGCAAAACTGGGGGTTGTTCCACATAAACTTCTTCATCAATAAAACCATTTAAAAATACACTTTTGACATCCATTTGATACAACTTTAAAGCAAGTGTTAGCCCTAAGGGCAAATTATGTAGGTTTGATTAGTTTTGATTAATGACAAACATTGATAAGGACTAAAATGCTTGTATATTGTGTGATAGGATTTTTGGATTGAGAAGGAAGCAAGTCTCATTGCCTTGGAGCTAGAAATGCAAGAACAACTCAAATATGCCAAAGTGATTGAAGATTGAAGAGTTTGTTCAAGATGAATGAAGGCTTTGAAGACATGAAGTGTAGGTTACATGTGGTTAATAGGTAAACATTGTAAACCCTACACTCTTAAGCCTTGGAATCTATGAGTTGCAATTGAGAGCACAAAACATGATTTAAATGGTTTCAATGGTTTTGAACTTACCAAAATTATCAAGTTTTCATAAATGATTTTTGCACTTAAAATGTCTTTAATAACTTATCTTTAAGGCTAGAATATTTTCCAACTTGTTTGAAATGATTTGGACATGTTTTGACAAAGTTTCAAAAGTTCGGATGCAAAGTTCGGACGCATAGGGCAAAGTTCGGACGTCCGAACTTTCCCTACGCTATGAAGAGCAAATTTTGTATTGTGAACAGTAACCTGTTCATATGAACAGTAAACACTGTTCAATGAACAGTGTCACTATTTTTCCAGATAAATTCGAACGCAAGTTCGGACGCATGAGACCAAGATTGGACGTCCGAACTTTTGTGAATAGTGCATAAACAGTGACTACTGTTACATGAACAGTACACTATTTTTCTAGAGAAGTTCGGACGCATGTTCGGACGCACAATGCCAAGTTTTGATCGCCCGAAGTTTTGAACCAAACGTGAACAGTACCACTGTTCATACGAACAGTAACACTATTAACATGAACAGTGATTTTCTCAGAAAAGTTTGGACGCAAGTTCGGACGCAGAGGAGAAAGTTTGGACGTCCGAACTTTACTGTTACTAGCCGTTTCTAGCCGTTTTATGGCCGTTTGAACTCATTTTTGAATTCTATAAAAGCCATAAACTTCAGATTTTTTAGAAGAACTTCGAACTTAACAAATCTTACATGCTCTAACTTATTTTACATCAAATCAAATTGAAAAGCTCTCAAATTGCCTTGTGCTCAAAGGTGTATATTCAAGATTCCAAAGGCTAAGGTGAAGTGGTGCTAGCAATTGTATTTATCTACCAAGAAGCGTTGGTAATATTCAAACTCATTTATTCCTCATTTAATTCTGTTTTTTCTACTAGCTCATTGCAAGGTTATCTTGTGACATAAAACCCTTTTGTGTTAGGGTGAGCCATAGACTAGATTAATCAAGGTTGTGGTGTAAAACCCATTGTGTGGGTGAGCCTTTGATTAGATTAGTCTTTAGGTTGTCTTTGGATATAAAACCCTTGTGGAAGGGTGAACCTTGTTTGTATAATTACTAAAAGAGGTTGTGAGTGTAAAACCATTGTGTGGTGAGCCTCTTATGTAATTGTTGAAATTGAGCATATAGTGGATTGGTTGAAATCCTTGAGTGTGGACTCAAGGTAGTGGATGTAGATCTTGAAGAGATCGAACCACTATAAATCGTATGCTCATTTTCTTATTGCTTTACTTTCCTACATAATTTTTGATTGATTGGTTGTAACATTATTGTTTGATGATCTTGTGTTAACCATCAAATCACATATAAGCTTGAAATTTATTGACTTAAATAAGAGCTTTTATTAAGGCAAAGGATTTGCATAATAGGAAAAAGATTTTGATAATTAGCCAAAGACCTAATTCACCCCCCCCTCTTAGGTCTTTCAATTGGTATCAGGGCAAGGCCTTCTTTTTAAGGTCTAACAACCTAGAAGTAACGATCATATTGCTAGTTTATCAAATTTGCCTTATATGGAAGGTTCCTCTACAAATAGACCTTCTTTGTTTGATGGTTCTAATTTTACATTTTGGAAATCTAGAATTAGAATTTTTATATGTTCTATTAACTTTGATTTGTGGAGTATCATTGAGAAAGGTCCCTATGTGCCTATGAGAATAAAAGCTGATGGAATTACAAGGGAACAAAAGTCTATGGAGGAACTTGATGAGAACGACTCAAGAACGATAACCTAAACTACCAAGCAATGAACATCTTGAGTTGTGCATTGGACGTGAATGAATACAATAGAGTGAGTGAATGTGACACCGCTCACGATATGTGGAGACTTCTACAAGCAACACACGAGGAAAGAGCCAATATGTGTTTCATGGCAATAAATGATGAGGTACAATCTACTTCTTCTACTTCTACTTGTTGTGATGATAATATTGATGATCCTAGTGAATTACTTGTTGAAATGTATGAAGAATTAAAAAAGGCCTCAAAAAGGAATAAGGAAATGAAAATCAAAATTAATGATTTATTGAATGAGAATTCAAAATTGTTTTGTGAAAATAAAAAGCTTCTTGATTCTATTGAATGCTTGAATATTGAAAAAGAAGTTTTAAATGTTTCTTTACAAAACATGTCCCTTGAAAATAAGATTCTTTGTGAAAAGATTTTGTCTCTTGAAAGAATGCTTGTTGATCATGAGACTTTGAAAAAGAAGGTTGATGAACTTACATCATGTATAGAAAAATTTACAAAAGGAAGGGACAATCTTGATAAAATTCTTGGAGCTCAAAGATCTCTCCTTGTCAAAAATGGTCTTGGTTACAATTATGTAAACAATGTGCCTAAATATAACAAATTCTTTGTTAGAGCTACTTCTACTTCCATGCATCATACTTGTTGTACTTATTGTGGAAAACATGGACATAATGTTATGTTAAAAGAAAAGTAGAGAATGGTGTAAAAACCATTTGGAGAGTTAAGGGAAATATTACTAACCCTCACAGACCCAAGAAAGTATGGGTACCAAAGGAAACTTCCTCTTCTTTATTGCAGTTACTCTCCAATTCAAACTCAAGCACCACTAAATGGCATATTGATGATGTTGGCTTAAAGAATAACAGAAAACACCTCATGCATAATCATGGTCAAAGCAACCGATGAAGTAACCAATGTTGGTAAAGGTTCCTCTCTTCTTTTTAAACAAATGTTGCTTAGTGATAATTTGAAATATAATTTGCTTAACATTAGTCAATTATGTGATAGTGTGAAAAGTTGAATGTGAATGTAATACTTGCACTATACTTGATGGTGTCAATAGTAGAACTATTTTTGTTGCAAATTGTATTAATGCCTTGCCTTGATTAACTTGTTGCTTATAAAGTTAGATGATTTTCCACTCATGATAATGACGGTTATTTATGGCATAGTAAACTTGGTCATGATAAAATGATTAAAATAACTATGATTGAATATCTATGCATTTGCTTGGCCAAAAACATCTTTATGAAACTTCACAAAATGTTCAGACTTGAAGTTTGGATGTAGACCACAAGTTCGGTCGCTTGAACTTATGTGACAATATGACATTTTGTGATTTTGATTAATTACTCGCAAAATGTGGCAATATGTGTTTTATCTTGATAAGCTTGAATGTCTTGTGGCTTATGATAATGATGGATTTTCTTGGCATAAAAGATTAGGTCACGTGAGCATAGATTTGTTGAGCAAACTTTCCTCTTAAGATTTAGTTTGATGATTACTAAAAATATGTTTTGAGAAAATTATCTTTGAGATACTTGTCAATATGGAAAACAAACAAAAGAATCTTTCAAACACATGAAAATGCATTTAGACCTCAATCATCTTGAACATGTTCATATGGATTGATTTGGACTTATGAGGTACTCTAGTATTAATGACTTGAAGTATGACTTAGTAGTGGTTGAGGATCTCTAAATATTCACTTTAGCATTATTCTTTGCTCAAAAGAAGATAAAGTGTTTCATATGATTGTAAAACTATTCAAAAAGGTTCAAACCTCCCTTGAGTGCAAATTGACTTCCATTAGAAGTGACAATGGGAGAATTTTACAACTAAGTCTTTACAAAATTTGCTTTGAAAATTGAATTTCATATAATTGTTTCAACTGCAAAAAACCCCCACAACAAAATGATGTTATTTGAAAAGAAAATTTAAACTTTGTAAAAATTGGCTAGGTCCATGCTTTGTGAAAATTCTTCCTCAAAAATATTTTTAGTCCAAAGTCGTAAACATCACATGTTATGATAAATAGAATTCTTTTAAGATCATTTTGAAGAAAAACATCTTTTGAATTCTCTTTTATAGAATGCCTCAAATTGCATATTTTAAAATGTTTGGTTATAAATGTCTTATCTTAAATTCTTGTGTTAACTTACTTAAAATTTGATAGAAATCTTGATATTGGTATATCTCTTATCTATTCTTCTAACAAAAAGGCATATAGAATTTTATAACAAAAAGAACCTTACATGATGAGGAAACCATTCATGTTAGCTTTGATGAATCTTACATTTACTTGGAAAGAAAAGATGAAGATGATGTAGGTACATCTATGAATGACTATCAAATCCATCTTCAAGCACCAACTTTGGAGGATCATACCAATGAGCAAGAAATGATTGAACAAAATGATCAACATAGTGGTGACCAAAAGCTCTCAAAGAACTTAAGATATCCAAGAGGCAACCCTAAGGAGCAAATCATTGGTGATATCTCCCAAGGAGTAAAAATAAGGCGGTACTTTATCAATAACTTTATTCTTTTATTGGATATGAGCCTAAAGTATTGATGATGCATTGTGTGATGATTTTTGGATTATTTGTATGCAAGAGGATTTAAATAAATTTGAAAGATACAAAATTTTGGATATTCCTAAATCTCATGATCATTCCATTATTGGAACTAAATGGTTTTTAGAATTAAACTTATTGAATCCGAAGAAGTTGTTAGAAACAAAGTTAGACTTGTTGCCTAAGGATTCAATCAAGAAGAAGGAATTGATTATGATGAAACCTTTGTTCCGAATGAAAACTTGAGTCCATAAGAATGCTTTTGACTTGTACTTGCTTTAAGTTATTTCAAATGAATGTCAAAAGTGCTTTTCTAAATGGTTTTATTGAGGAAGTGGTTTATGTGGAACAATCACCCAGTTTTGCTCATGAAAAGTTTTCTAACCATATTTTCAAACTATCCAAAGTCTTATATTATTTAAAACCAGCTCCTAGAATTTAGTGTGAAAAATTGAGTATTTTCCTTCTTTCAAAAGGATTTTCAAGAGGAAAACTGAAACTACCCTTTTTATAAAATCCTCATGTAACAATGATCTATAACTTGTTCAAATACATGATATAATTTTTGGTGCTTCTAATACTTCACTTTGTGATGTGTTTTCCAAGTTGATGCAAAGTAAATTTGAAATGAGCATGATAGGAAAACTCAATTTCTTTCTTGGCCTACAAATCATGCAAACGAAGGATGGCACTTTCATGAATCATGTTAAGGTATAAGAACTTTCATAAGTTTATCAATTATGCTTGACAAGAATAAAAAGGTTTCATAAGGAGTAGTCAACTCTGTTTGACAGCAAGTAGAGCCAATATTATGTTTGTCATGTGCTTGTGCGCTAGATTTTATCTTGTCCTAGAGAGTTTCATTTGATTTCTATTAAACACATTCCCTATTACCTTATTGATACTCTAAGTGATTATGGTATATGTTTCAAATGTGGATATGTTATGTGATAACACTAATGCAATAAATTTGATCATCATACTATTCAACAAACTAGGACAAAGCATATAGAGATCACTCTACTAAGAGTAGTACTTGTTTAAAGCATGTTTACATTAATGAACAAATTAATGATATCATTACTATGCCATTAGCCGAAGAAAGGTTTGACCAATCTTGGAAGTAGCTTAGGGAATTCAAAATCCAATAACTAATGAGTGTATTCAAGTGTTGTAGCTTCAGATGATGACAAAGATGTCTAGCATGGGAAAAGGAAAGAGAAAAGCCAAAGAAAGAGAATGAGGATCAGTGATTAATGAACCAAGGAAGGTTCATGTTTTGCAAAGCATGTCATGGCTGGATAGATTTGTCACAGTGGAGGTTGCTACTGAACTTGATGACTGGACAAAAAGAAATAATAAGATATATCCAAGTCACAAGGTGGATGTCATCAAACTATTCAAAATGGGTAATATACTCTCATTTTTAAATGATGTGAGCTGGACTGGCTTGCCTATGTTTGATGAATGCTATTACCTTCCTTAGTTTATGAAGTTTATGCAAATATTAAGGAAGAAATAGTTGAGCAAAGCAAGTTGGTAATAAAGCTATTCAGTGGTGTTCTTCAAGAATATCACAGGTTGATTTTTGAGATTGATAATGCATTGCTCAATAGAATTTGTGATGTTGAGGATGTTTGGGCTTAGAGATTATTCTTCTGGGGAACATTGTTTTATAAGTAAGTTATACTCACATGAAAGAATTGAGGATGCCTATACACATGGTAGAAGCGTCAAGACTATAAAGAAAAGGAAAATAAAGAAGATGAAGAAGAAATATTGGCAAGGGAAATGAAGACAAAGAGGAGGCATGACTCATCTAGTGAGGGGGAGCAACCTTCCACAAAAGAAGACTATTTGAAGAGGTATTCTCTATTGAAGGAAATGAAGTTGAAGATGATAATCTCACTAGAGGTGATACCATAGTTGCCAAGGTGTTTCAAGAGATATTGAGCAACCATGTAGAAGAAATGAAGATGATGGACAAATTCTTCAAGTCTTTTGCTCTGATAATTCTTGGCAAATTTGATGATTTACAAGCTAGAGTCAAGAATATGGAAGAAGACTTGAGAAAGATTTCTCAAGTTATTTTAAATAGTGCAAGTTCCTATAAAGCCAAACAAGAAGAAATGAAAGAAGATGAGAAAGAGAACAGTGAAGAGAAAAATGAAGAAGATCAAGAAGATAATATGGGTGGAGTTGGCAGCAATAAAGTTGACAGTAATGACAGTGAAAATTGAAGTGACTATCAATTTATTGCTAAAGAAGAAGACAAAAGATGAAGGAAAAGGCAGTGAAGCATCCCAAGAAGAAGAAGAACATGAGAATGAAGAACAAAGTGGTAGAGTTCAAGAGAACAAGCAAGAAGAAGGAGGTGAAGGGAGTTTAACAAAGTCAAATCACAAATCCATCACCAATTTCCTTCAGTCAAGGGAGGAGGAAAATATGGTTCAAAGAAAGAAGATCCAAAGATCCTCTCGATTGGTAACTTTCCAAAGCACAACTACACGAGCAAGGAGTCAGCAAATGAAGAAGCCCATCATATAGAGATCAAGGAGACATGGCCATCATAACAAACAAATTTGGAAGTGAAGACCATGAAGTGCATCCAAGACTAAGAATTTCTATCCCTAAACTCTATTTTGTTGCTTATTTTAGATTATGACTTAATGCACATGTTATGCTTTAACATTGAAATTTACTTGTGCCTTTCTAGTCATTATAATGTTTTGAAGCTCAATATGTGAAATCTTTGTGATAAGAGCTTCTTTTGTTTCACTTTTGTTGTCCAAGTATTCTCACCCCAAGTTTAATTGCTGCTAAAAAAGGGGGAGAAGAATTTGATTTATCATTATTGAAATGCTACATAATGATTATTGCTGTTAGGATGATAATTATTTGACTAGACATATACTGTTTATGAGAGTAGGTCAATATATAGCTTAATTGCTAAATGAGAGTTGATCAACATACTGTTTATATGTGATACATGTTGTCCCATTTTCATTAAACCCTGTCTTTGATTGATGACAAAAGGGGGAGAAGAAATGTGATGACAAAATATGTGAAAATGTGAAATAGCAGTGAAATGTATGAAAATGTGAAATAGCAGTGGCAAGGGGGAGAAGAATGTTGACTGCAAAATATGCTTTGTGCTTGTTGTATTGTAATGTGCTTTCTGTAAATGTGCTATGTATGAGTGCTATAGGTTGAAATGTAAACTAAAGGTGTATTGTGCAAATATATGGTTGCATTTGAAATTTAAATTGAAAATGATTGTTTTATGAGATTTTGAAAATGGTTGAGCTGAGATTGTGGAATTTTTCATCATGGTTCTTGACTTGACCTGTGACTTTATGTTACATCATGAAAACAATTAAATACATGAGTTTTTTGGTTTTGCAAAGCTAAATTGAGTGTTATTGTTGCTATACACATTTGAGTACTTCTATAGTTCATTTAAGAATGCAAAATCACCTTTTCAAACTTGCTATCAAAAGTTTGGACTTAAAGTTCGGATGCAAACCAAAAGTTCGGATGCATCCAAACTTTCTTGCCAAAAATGTTTTTCTATTGTTCAAATTGTTTGAAAACTATCTTAATCCTTCCTATCATATTTGAACAATCTTAGAAAAGCTTATTTTCAAAAATAGATGTTGTTATCTCACATATTTTACAGTTTGGAATTGAAAGCTCAAAATTTAGATGCATGATTTAAAAATTCGGATGCATGTTTCAGAAATTCGGATGCATGCATATTTTTTTGCCAAAACATGCTCTTTTGTTGTTCAAATTGATCCAAATATATTTTAATCTCTTCCATTATGTTTGAACAACCTTAGGAACACTTTATTTCACTTCAAACATTCATTATATTGCATTTATTACAGTTTGGACTTAAGATCAAAAAATTCGGATGAAAGGTTTAAAGAATTCGGATGCATGTTCTGAAATTCAGATGCATCCATATTTTGTTACCAAAATGTGCTCTTTTGTTGTTCAAATTGATTCAAACATGTTTCAATCTCTTTTACTATGTTTGAACAGTCTTAGGAAAGCTTATTTTCAAAAATTGAAGCTTTCATTTCACTTATTTTATAGTTCGGACTTGATATGTCAAAATTCGGATGCATAGTATCTCAAATCCAAACTTGTTGAAAAATGAGCACAATCTAAGGGGGAGCATTGTTAAACTTTTACAAACTTTCTAAATACTTAAATGCTATATCTTCTATATGTAGTAGGAAGGAAGGAGGTTAAATGGAGGTTGGTTGGGTCATAGGCTCATATTGAGCCTTTTGCATGTCAATGTGCTAAATTGACTATTATCCATCATTGACATAAATGCTTCTTTGTACTACATTGTTTAAATCCATCACATTTTGCATCAAAGTTTGTCATCATCAAAAAGGGGGAGATTGTTAGCCCTAAGGGCAAATCATGTAGGTTTGATTAGTTTTGATTAATGACAAACATTGATAAGGACTAAAATGCTTGTATATTGTGTGATAGGATTTTTGGATTGAGAAGGAAGCAAGTCTCATTGCCTTGGAGCTAGAAATGCAAGAACAACTCAAATATGCCAAAGTGATTGAAGATTGAAGAGTTTGTTCAAGATGAATGAAGGCTTTGAAGACATGAAGTGTAGGTTACATGTGGTTAATAGGTAAACATTGTAAACCCTACACTCTTAAGCCTTGGAATCTATGAGTTGCAATTGAGAGCACAAAACATGATTTAAATGGTTTCAATGGTTTTGAACTTACCAAAATTATCAAGTTTTCATAAATGATTTTTGCACTTAAAATGTCTTTATAACTTATCTTTAAGGCTAGAATATTTTCCAACTTGTTTGAAATGATTTGGACATGTTTTGACAAAGTTTCAAAAGTTCGGATGCAAAGTTCGGACGCATAGGGCAAAGTTCGGACGTCCGAACTTTCCCTACGCTGTGAAGAGCAAATTCTGTATTGTGAACTGTTCATATGAACAGTAAACACTGTTCAATGAACAGTACCACTATTTTATAAAGTGTTACTATTCAAACTAGAGTTTGAACTATTCAAACTTTGTCAAAATGTTTGGAAATCAACTACAACAAGTTTGAAATTATTTTGGACTATAAGATACATCTTTTTAGTAGCTTTAAACCACAAGCCGTTATCAAGAACTTAGTAAAATATGTATAATGAAAACTTTTTAAGATTGAAAACCATTTTTGTGCTCTCTTGTAAATTCTTTAGATTTCAAAGACAAAAAGTTTAGGGTTTACGAGAATATATATCTATTAAGTAAGTGTAAACCTACACTAAATCCTTAGGACATGCTCTATATTCTTTAGTTCTTTGAGCTCACTTGAGTTGTCCTTAACACTTTATCTTCAAGGCAATAAGGCTTCTTAACTTCCACAGTCCACACAATAATTACTCAAGTTAGTCTATATCAATATTTGTCACAATCAAAACTATAAGATTTGCCATAGGGCTTACAATATATATATATATATATATATATATATATATATATATATATATATATATATATACGAGTTGATATTTCCTATCCAATTCAATCTATTGATTCTACAAAATATTCTGTATTACATAATTGATGTGTAATTAATGAATATGTGGTCATCGTATGTTTCCTCTAATAATATGTGATTTAATAGAATCACTATTTACTTCATCTTATCTTGATTGATCCTTGGATTACTCCTATAATGGCCGGTATTGATTGACTCTAACACCCTTAAATTTCTAAACACAACCCAGAGTCAAGGTACTTTGATTGCTTACTCTGCATATCTCTTTGTTCAACATTGCCAAGAATATCTTGAATCTTTAATAAGTAGTTCATTCTTCAAGAAGTTTGCTCACTACAACTTCTAACGTATGTGGTTGTTGCCAAGGTTGTAAAACCTTGAAAAATTCTTGCAAGTAGTGCTTTGTAAAGGTATATTTTAATTGTTCCTCTTGATCTATCAATGAAGTATGCTCCTCTAGAGTCACTTAAACATTTGTTCATTATTTCATCTTTAACTTTTCTTTGACCTTATTTAACATATAAATACTCTGTAAATCTTTTTTAGACACCAGTAATCGTCTTTCTATGTCTAGCTGTCTTGTCAATCTTTCTTTCTCAAAAATGTTATGGTACAAGGAGCCATTCTCTCAAATGTTCTGCTGATTTTTTATATCACTCCCATTTGAGAGATGCTACCTAAGTGGAAAATCTTCACTTAAGTGTTGTTCAATTTGTTCCCACAATTCTTTTTGATTACTTGGTGAACAATAAACCAATATTAGAGTAAAGTCTTCTAAGAGAGAAGCTCATTGAGTAGCTGTTGCCTCTTCTAATGCAAAAGCTAAATTATTATCTAAATGCAAGTATCCTCACTACAAGAAAACAAGGAATTTGAAACTGACAATTCGATTTCAAATCGGTTGCTAAATCACAATTTCAAACCAATTTGAAACCGACACTATTTGGTTTCAATATGAGCGGTCATTGCCTAAATTTGAAACCGACCGAAAAATTGGGTTTCAAATTTGAAACCGACATTTTGAAACCAAATCGGTTTCAAAATTGATTCGGAAACCAATTCTTTCACCAAAAATAGAAACTGACCCAGAAACTGATTCGAAACCGCAACCTTTACACTTGCAAACCGATTTGAAACCGGGTTGGATAATAATTATATTGTTCAAAATTTTTTAAAAACCGATTTGAAATCGAAAAAAAATGTTTTTAATTTTAAATTAGAAACCGACTTGAGATTGAATATATAAAAATGTATTTTTTTAGTTTTGATTTAGAATTGATTTGAAACTGATAAATAAGAAAATTAAAATTTTAAATATATTTTTAGAAACCGCTTTGAAACATATCTATAAAAAATTTATTTTTTTTCATTATTAGAGACAATATAAATTATAAAAATTTTTAATTCTGAAACCGATTTGAAACCGCCATTTAATGAGTTTTTTTATTTTGTAGATACCCAATTGAAACTGATATTTTAAAATATAAATTTTTTATTTAGAAACCGATTTAAAAATGAATTTTAAATAATTTTTTAATTTTTTTGTCATCAGAAACCGAATCAAAACCGTATTTTTAAAATATATGTTTTTTAATGTAGAAACCGATTTTTTTTTATTTTTTACTTTTAGAAACCGAATTGAAACTAAATTTTAAAATATAAATTTTTTAATTAGAGACCGATTTGAAATTACTTTTTAAATAATTTTAATTTTTTTAATTTTTAGAAACGAATTGAAACCCAATTTTAAAATATAATTTTTAATTGTAGAAACCGATTTGAAAGCAAAATGTTAAAATTAAATTTTGTATAATTTTTGAAAGCAGTTTGCTTTTAAAAATAATTAGAAACTGATTTGTTGCTTTCTAATCGGTTTCAAAGATTTCTTAATTAAAAAAATTAAAAAATTTTTTAGAAACCAATTTTTGTGGTTTCTAATCGGTTTTTATATATTGCAGATTTTAAAATGAAATATTCTAAATTTTTTGATGCCCCCTGTAAATTATAAAAATACCCAAATGAAGACATTGAACCATCAACAAGCCAAGATTAATTCAACCCAACCAAAATAAATACTCTTCATAATAAAACTAAATATCAACATCAATATCAATCCATTAAAAATAAAAACTCTAAATATAGTCACATAAAAATAACAGTAAATGTGATCCTACGTCTCCGGAGCAGTTGGACTGGATGTTGTGTCATGTTCCCTGTCTTCATCTTCATCATCTGATGAGTCATGAGGCATAGGAAAGTCGAACCCAAGCTGTGCAAATATCTTCTTTTGCGCATCATACATTTTGGTCATCTTCTTCTTCATCTTTTTCATCTTCAACGTCATTTTATCCTCCAATTCGGCTCAAACTTTAGTTTCTATACTCTCTCTCATTGATTGCAAAGCCGATGATGATGTCCCATGAATGCATGAACCGCTGCCTGAACCCTCACTTTCTCCCTTGAGGCGAAGAGACTTTGATCTCAAACCATAAACATGACCTTTCTTGAATCCATCAGCTGCCTTGTCCATCAGCGTCAATTCATCAAGTATTCTGCCACCGCTCTCAGTAGCGGTTTGAGAGGCCTGAGTCATAAGATTCTCGAAATTTGCCTGTAAAGTTTTTAATGATAAAATAAATAAAATTAGATATATAAAGCAAACAACCTGTTAGAAGAACAGAAATATCAAAGTAAAACTCAAACGAAAATTTTTTTGAATATTTGAGTTATACAAAGTTAAGGTAAAAAACTTATAAAATTATTATATGTCACAAAAGGAATAAAAAGCTTACACAATAATTCTCACTACGGGCATTAACAAAATTCTAACAAATCATATACATAATATTTAACACTAATGGGAAAAAACTAACCAATCTCTTCTCATGCTCTTGAAAAGAAATTGAACTGCCGATATGGCATCCACCACCTTGTCCATCGAGTCCCTCCTTTCTATTCTTTCTCCCTGTGTCAAACTTTTTCTTGAACTCATCAGACTGTCAATATTCGCATAATCGTAAGTACTCAGCCTCCGCCATCCACTTCGGCATTTGATTTTTTTTTCTTACATTGCATAGGATGTCTTTCATCCACATTGCACACCGGATACTCCAAGCTCTGCGAATAGCATCGTCATGCTCGGATCCCACCTATACAGCTTCTGTAAATTGGAGAAAAAATCAACTCTCAATGTCTGACGAATCTTATTGAACATTATTAGCTAAATTATGATAACATAAGATTAACTTACTCGAAATTCTCCAAACCAGAGCTCAAGCACATGTGGTGGGACCTTGCCAAAGCTGTTGTAAGGGCCAAAAACATCCTCTGAAAAATATCAGTAATGCTCCCGGCACAGACGGGTTGGTCACTAAATATGAAAAAATGAAATTAACAACGAGTTAGCATACACTATTAAATAATTTACGATACTATACTATCATAATTCATTTACCCCGTTAACGTACACTAGTAAAAAATTAAACATGTAATAAACATATAATTGTATTCATCTTACATATGACCCTCCGGATAAATCAATGCAAGGGAGTCTCCTACAGCAGCTGAGCTGGAAGTAGATGGAGGAACACTACTCGAGGGGACACAAGCTATAGGATCAACTGGAGTGCCCTAACTCTGGCGATGACGACACTCCAGTTGAGTCGGGAATGCTTGGGAGAGCTACAGGAGAGATTCGACGAGGCGGCATATCTGCAAAGATAAAAAAAATTGTTAATGCCCGAATAAAAAAAGTTAAATAATTTAGTTATCATTTAGAATTTAACAAGCACGAACAAGTTTATTATCAACTAGATTCAAAGCCCGAGTCATGTACTTCCACTTCGTCAGTTGTATTTTCATCTGATTCCCAACTCTCTTCTTCTTCTTCTTCTTCTTCTTCTTCTTCTTCTTCTTCATCGTTATATACATCCTCGTCCAACTCAAATTCTATTCGTGCTATGTTAACTTCAACCAACCCTTCTACACCTGATTCATGTGTAAGTGGACCAATCTCTTCAACCGCATCGTCAAATTGTGACCTTCGAGCATCGTCCATCTCCTCTTGATATGCGTTATCAACAACGGGCACATCCATAGTTCGAGACCTAGATCTGCAAACAGCCCACCAGTCAGTTCTAGGCCTTTGATTATGGTCAAATGTATATCAAATGTGTCGACTTTATAGGTAATTAACTTGAAACAGTAATTAGCCAACACAATTAAATGAACATTTAGAATTTAAAATTAATGTAAAATTTGAAAATATAGCGTTCTTGAATGGTAAAAGGAGATTAACTTACTCGATTGTTCTTTGGTCTTACGAATGTTGGTCTAAAACACTCAACAATGCTGAAAGAAATTGTTCTTAGTATAAAGTTTCAGGATAAGTTACACAAGGTGTGAATGATTTCGGCTTCAAAGATATTGTAGTTAACAGCTATTATATATATCTTCAAAGATATTGTAGTTAACAGCTATTATATATATCTTCAAAGATATTCTTACCAGATTTTTAAAAAAATATGTTGCCACTCACACCCCACATTTTCTATCCTTAAATGCAAATCAAGACTCAAACTTGTGGAAATCTTTGTATCCTATTGCTAGAAGAGTCAAGGTGAATATGCGACAAAGCCAAAATATTGCCAAATCTCATGATAATAAATGCTTCTTTACTTCCCAGATTTGCTTAAGGGTTTTAAGCATTGCTGCAACACTTGCAGAGACCAGTACCTTATTTCACTAGCAAGCAAACTGTTTAGTAATTTTGGAATAGTTGTTGATGCATGCTATAACTATTCTTCTGCATACATGTATTACAATCCTCCCCAATTACTGCAATTCAAATTCATCCCAAGAAAAAAAAGAAAAAATGTAACAACGGGGAGAAAGTTCTGCAATTTCCATTATCCAAAAAAAAGCTACATTCTAAGCTCAACAACTCCATGATTTGCCCAGTTACTGCAATTCAAACTCATCCCAAGAAAAACAAAAAAAGATAAAATGCAACAACCTGAGAAACCTTTTGCAATTTGCATTATAAAAAAATTCAGCTAAATGTAAACCTCAACAACACCACGATTTCCCAACTATTGCAGTTCAAATTCATCCCAGTAAAAAAAGGATAGAAAAAAATGCAACAATCGTTTGTTCATTTTTTGATAGAAAAAAGTGCAACAACCGGTTGTTGCATTTCAAACAACTAACAGAAGAAAAATCAACTTTCATCTTCAAACTAAAATGACAAATTAAAAAAGATAAACTCTTTACAAAGCTCAACAACACAACTATACAGTAGTAACTACAATTCCAATTCATAAAAAAAAAAAACTTGCAACACCACTACACATTCGGCAACCAAATAACAGTGGCAAAATCAAACATCTAAACGAAACTTAAAATGACGGATCCACACCTAGTTTGAAGACCCAACAACAACAACACTCTCCTACTCTTGTAGATTTCGGCTTTGCACAGCAACCACCCCAACGTGCTGCCTTCAAAATTGCAGATTTCGGCCTTGAAAAACAACTCTGTTAGCTGCTGAACAGCTCCTCCTTCAGCTGCAACAGCTGGAAAATGAAAAAATTTTGAGTGAAGATCGATTGAAGGGGAGGGAACTTACTGTAGAGAGGGAGAGGGCGAGGGCGCAGACCTTCAGCCCACAATTCTAAAACGCATGAGAGGGAGAAGATTGTATTGGCGCTTGAACACTTCGGAAATTTTCTGAAAGTGAAGCAAAGGACGCATTACCACTATGCGTCCTTAGTGGAAATAAGTTCAGCGCATTCTGGACTTGCGTTTTTCTAGTTATAAATAAGAAAACGCATTGTTGCAATGCGTTAAATAATTACCTTAAAATTTTCTCGAAAGCTAAGGACGCATTACAAATATGCGTCCTTATTAGAAAAAAGGTCTAGCGCATTATGGACCTGCGTTTTCCTAGTTATAAATTTCTGGCATTAAATAACTACTTCAAAATAAATCTTAAGATGAATAAATAAATTAATCTATGTAATACTAACATCTATATTTACATAAATCAATTATATTATTAATTGCATAATATGGACAGAGTAATATATGATATTTAATAATATTACTTAAAAACACAAAAGTAAAATATTGCAAGGGACTTAATTTTTATAAGTTGCATATAATACGTAGTAATTTATTTATACTCTGAAAATTTATCAATTCTTGTTGTTAACTTATTATGCAGGTTTAGTTATTAGAGTAAATTCCTTATTGTATCTAACAACATAAAAACCTCTTTAGTGATTAATAACAATTCTTCATTGTAAACAACAAAATAAAACCTCTTCTCAATCTTTTAGGAATGTTGATTAGGGATTACTTCTTTAGGGTTAGATAATACTTGCATAATAATACAAATAAGTATTGATCAATACTTATCTTAGATATATACAATACCAAATAAATATGATTAAAAAATAATTTGTGATAATGTAAAAAGTGTACAATCTCATGTTATAAGCTCTAATGATGATTTACAAATTTTAATATTAAAATTTTGATTTGGAAACCGATTAAAAACTGCATTGGGATAAGAAACCATCTTACAACCGATTAGAAACCCATTATAATTCGCTTTAGGGTTTAGAAACTGATTTTAAATCAATATAGGGTTTAGAAACCAATTTCATCTTCAAGTTAATTAATTTAAAAAATCTTCAATTCTGAAACCGATTAGCAACCGAGTTTAAATTGAAAAAATAAAAAATTGATTTAGAAACCAATTTGAAACTAAATTTTAATTTATACAAAATAAAAAATTGTGTTTTGGAACCGATTAGAAATCGATTTCAAAATTTAACCGAAAAAATCTTTAGAAACTTATTTGAAACCGATCACTTAATCTATTAAAAAATAAAAATAATTTAGCAACCGATTAGAAAACGACTATTAAAAAATTTAAAAATTATTTAGAAACCGATCTTTAATCTATAAAAATAAAAAAAAATATTTTGAAATGAATTAGAAACAGAATGTAAATTTATAAATTTGTAAAAATATTTTGATTTAGAAACTGATTTGAAACTGATATCTTAATCTATTAAAAAATAAAAAATTGAGTTAGAAACTGATTTCAAAATTTATCAAGAATAAAAAAATTATTTTTAGATATTGATTTGAAACCGATTACTTAATCTATTAAAAAATAAAAATAATTTAGCAACTGATTAGAAATCGACTGTTAAAAATTAAAAAATTATTTAGAAACTGATCTTTAATCTATAAAAAATAAAATAAATTTATTTTGAAACTGATTAGAAACCGAATGTAAATTTATAAATTTGTAAAAATATTTTGATTTAGAAACCGAAATTAAAATCATAAAAAATTTAAAAAATAATTTTGGAACCGATTGGAAACTGATTTCAAAATTCATCAAGAATAAAAAAATATTTTTAGATACCGATTTGAAACTGAATTTAAATTCACAAAAATGTAAAAAAAGTTTGATTTTGAAACTGATTTCTTAATATATTAAAAATAAAAAATTTTAATTAGAAACTTATTAGAAACTACTTTTTAAAACCGATTGGAAATCGTTAGGCAACTAGAATTTGAAATAGACTTCTATCGATTTCTAATTAGAAACCGATTATAAAATTTATAAAATTTTTTTATAAGAATTTAAACTATTGAAACCTATTTGGAACTGATTTGAAACCCTTGTGCTAGCAGTTTCAAGTTGGTTTCAAAGAGGTGTCTAATTAGAAACCAATTTTGTCGGTATCAAATGGTGGTTTCAAATCCGTTGTTTTCTACTAGTGCCTGGCGCATTTCTAAAAGATCAATGTCTTGCACCATTCCCCTCCCTCTCCCCGGTCTATAGATGCTCAAAGAAAGTTGGTGTTAGCATATAATTTGACAATAATCAAAGATAGTATCTTTGTGCTTTTGTAGATTTAATAGTGTTAATCATTGTGGCAAAGCAATAGATTAGTGGTAAAAGCAATCATAAGCAAAAGATATTGAGTTCGATCCTTTTCCTCCTCCTTTTATTTATATAACAAAATATTGATAGTCATTACTTTATCACCAGGAATAACATATAAAGTTATAGCATAAATAATTTTATATTTGCTTGAATCTTTTTAATCCTTATAAACCTTCTATTGTTGGTAAATATTTGACTTTAAAAATTGAACGTGCAACTAAAAAATTCTAGAATTATTTCAATTGACAAACAATTTTAAAGTAGTGCTTGCAATTCATAAATGGCTATAAGAGCAAAAACGATATGTCCTTAAAGGCTGGTTTGGGAGAAGAGAAGTGGAGGGAAATAATGGATTAGGGCAAAATGTGTTCTAGTTTCTCCCTTTGGGAGATTTAAATGGAAATAAAAGAAGAGAATTGAGAAGATGTCATACCTCTCTAACCCCCCGAAAGGAAAATTCTCAATTCTTCATAAATATAATTTTTAGAATACCCATCATGCCATTATCTTCTCCATAGATCAATTACTATTGTGCAATATTTCTTTCTTGGACTTGTGGCTACTCCTGAAATTCTTATCTTCAAAACAGAGCAGTGGGTGGAGAATATAGTTGAATAAAGAGGAATAAGGAAGATGGGAGGAAAGAATAAACATAAATAGCAAGAGGATAGGAGGAATAATATAGGCGAAATAGTAGAGACACTTTGTTACTATAGTATTTTTACTATAAGGGTGGAGAAGTGGGAGTCAAAGACATAAATATCCATTGGATTAAAAGAGAAAGGAAGCTAGATAGTTTTTTTAATCATTTGTATTCTCTTCATTTTTCATTAGGGTTTCAAGGGCTAATTCTGTAATTTGTACCTTTCCATATTCCTTTTTTTAATTGAATTTATAAATTTGTAACTATCATTTCACTTCTTTTCAAACTTACAAATGTAAAAGGAGAACTTATTTTATTTTCTATCCAAAACTACCAAAATAACATTTGAAGTAAATCACCTCAACCTTTTTTTTTTCTCTTTTCTCTTTTCTTATAACTTAATATTTTTCTTCTTTTCTATTCTCCTAAACTCCCAAACTCAACTTTACAGTTTTTTTTTTTTTGGTCTGAACCTTGTAATGAGTCTCTGGAAAAAGCGCATCACGAAGAGAAACCTGAGCCTTGAAGCCGTTGAAGGGTTATAATGCAACGTGTCTTTCTGCAGAGCAGCCGTTAAAGTCAGTAACAGTACCAAATAAAACCCACACGTTTCTCCAAATCCATAATTATAAAATTCAAAAAGAAAAAAAAGAAAAAAAAACCCCTTACTTTTCACTCTCTCATTCGCAGAGCCCCGAATCTGTTTCTTCAATTCAGGGTTTCTGATAAAATTTTCTGTTGATTTTAAAACCCTAATTGTTATTCTGATTCAGTGGAGATTAAGCTTTAGGAGTTTCTCCAATGGAGGAAGTCGGCGAATCCGGTGGCGGTGAGGGTTGTAGTGGGAAGGCGGTGGACAGGGGCGTCGCAACCTCATTCGAGGTTGCCGGTGGGCGGCAAAGGTTTACAGTAGAGTTGAGACCAGGGGAAACGACAATCGTGTCGTGGAGAAAGCTTCTCAAGGATGCCGGTCTTAGTAAACCTAAGGGCGTCGATATTGGTTCAGGCCCCAAGCCGGGAGCCTCTTCGTCTTCTGCTCAGGTCAACAGTAACCCTAATTCTTATCCTCATCTTCCTCACCCTTCCTTGGACGCTCGGTTCCCCTCTGTAAGTGCAAAATTTTCGGTTTTTCACTCTGAGCTTGGTAGAATTACGGTTTCTTTGGTGAGGTTTATTGGTTTATTTATCTTTTTCCCAGGGGCAAGTTGGGGACCACGAAGGGAAAGATGCACTGCAGCCGCCAAATCGCTTGAATACTGTAATTGAAAGGATTGAGCGATTATATGTGGTAAATGTTCTAATATTTGTTGTTTTTATTTTGAATTGCATGAGTAATGTAGACTAGTTAAATCAGTGAAATATTTTTATTTTTCATGTTGGGTTTGTAGGGTAAGGATAGTAGTGACGAAGAGGATCTTAATGATGTTGTTCCTGATGATGACGAGTATGACACTGAAGATTCATTTATAGATGATGCTGAGTTGGTGAGGATATTTCGATCCCCTTTTGTTTTCATGTCTTCAGTTTATTGCTTTTTGGCTTTATGTGGTTAGCTTTCAGCATTTTAGGGATATGAATCATTTGTTCATTTTGTTTCTTATTCTGCAGGATGAGTATTTCCAGGTTGATAATTCAGCAATAAAACATGACGGTTTTTTTGTCAATAGAGGGAAGTTGGAGAGAATGTAAGTATCTGATTTATGAATCTTTTTCTGTAATACCAGTTCTTTGATAAAATATGTGGAGGCTAGTTGTCTTGCAGTGTGTTGGTGGTCGTTCTCTTAGTATTGCCATTTATATCCTTTTAAAGATGCATGGATTTTTGTGTGAAAATTAACTTTTTTGTTCTTTTTGAAGCTGAGCATCTAATCTTACAATAGCCCATGACGCCATTCTGATTTCTGTCGTTATCTGAAGGATGAAGAAGAGACATGTTTTGATTTGTACCGTACGACTCTTTTACTGTGCATAAAAAATATCTCACGCTTTAGGCAGCAAAAAGAATTTTCTCTTTGCTTTTGTGTACCTGGTGTTTTTTCTCTCTGGGCTTTGCAAATAGGATTTACTTAGTCAAATATCTCCCTTCAGAAAATCATCTCTGCACCTCTTGGGAATGATAGGGCCAACTTCTGTAGCTTTTACAAATATTGATGTTGCAGCTCATTGTGCATTTTTCAAAAATTTCCTGATGTTCATTGTGCTAGTTGGAAGTGTGTTGCTCTTAAAACTACATGCAGCCATAGGTTTTTCTTTGTTCTTAATAGTCTGGAATAGGTCTTGTGCTTCTTGAGAGGAGATACAGCTGGAATCTCATCCAGTATTAACAAGAACACCTTCTAGTCTTAATCAACTCACTTGACATACTGGTTTTTGGTTTTGGGTCTAGCACCACATCCTTGTTTGCGCTTTCTGTACTGTTGTTCTTGCTTTTCTGTTGCCATTTATCAGGCCCATTGTATGGCATTCTCCTTTGGTAATGCTAAAAGTCACTTCCGTTTCTTTACCTTTTAGTTTTTAATCTCTGTAAGTTGCATTCTCTTTTATTTGGTCTCTGTCTTGTGTGGTTTAGCTGGCTATTTTTTTTTAATTTTTTTCTCACAAGATGCAGTTCAGTAATAGGATATGGAAAATGAATGCTTTGCATTTTTCATTTCAGTTACAAATCTATCTTTTAACTCAAAAAGATTTTAGGCCTCTTATAGTCACGTGGCTTTGCTTCTTTTTTCTATTAGTGAACCTAGTCTGTTGCCAAATGAGCAACCCAAGAAAAGGAGACGAAAAGATCTTATGAAAGGCCATGATGGGAGTGATGGTGTCCAGAATCCAAATAAACTTGCAAAAGTTGGAAAGAAGGCTGGAAAAGCTGTGGCATTGATTGAGCGAAATGCATCTGGTCTGTCTCCGGTTATTGCTCTACCAAATGTACATGCGGAAGATGCAAGAATCCAGAATCAGATGAATGCTTCTGAAATTTCTTTGAAGAAGAAATCTGTTGATGGTAAGACTGCTGAACAACCTCTTTTGGGAGTCCTGAATGGTGATGTTACAGCACAGGAGAAGGGCATTGACCTCCAGAAATCCGGAGTTCTCCCAGCTAGCAATAATGGTAATAAATTAGTTGCTGGTTCTGAACATTCTGATACTTAAAATCCTAAGTTGCTTGACAAACATTCATCTGCACAAAGTAAATCTCTTCTGGAAAATTACTAGGCAATGTTGGGCAAGATCAGCATTTTCAACAGAGAGAGAATCTTAATGTTCGTGAAAGACCTGAAATCCATGTTCTGGAGAACAAGAATTCCACACCCAATATGGTGAGTTGTTTTTAAAAATTTTCAAATATCAATAGCAGTAATCTGTGATATCTGATTTTATTAGTATTGTTACTGTTTTTGTTTTTTGGTGTATAGAATTCCATAAAGTTGACATTTATTACATCAATTTATGCTTATGCAGTGATGTTATTGCCACGTTTATGACTGTAATATAATTTCTCAATTTGGCCACCAAAGCTTGTATGTGAACTGATTTAAAATCGCCTCTAGAGCCCCATCACCTTCCTTCCAGAAGCAAAGAAAGATAAACAAATAAGTAGAGAAAGGAGTTGATGCTGATTTCCTCTGTGGGTAAAGCAGATTCTCATGAAGTTGAGGTGGATAGGAAATTACAAGGTGGTGATGCAGATCAAACTTGCCTAAGCTTTCCCACACAAACTTCACAAAATTTGGTTAGGCTCTAGGGTAGAAACCAGGATATGAGTAATGCTGAACAACGGGACAACACAGTAAAAGAATAAGAGAGAAATTCCTGTAGCGTTGCACTAAGATTAGAAGAACCATAGGTGTGACACCTAGGACTGTAATGCATTGCACCATAGGTTTGATTGTGTTAAACAACCATGTCTGTAGAGCACTTTTAATGGACTCTCTATTGATTGAATAGAAGAAGCATGCATTATTGAATAGAGAACTCTATTTATAGACTCAAATACCAAATCCTTATCTAACTAGAACTTTAAGATTCTCTGAAGGACATAATACCATAAATCTTTAGCAACAAATTATCTCAAATGAACTAAACCAACGACTTAGAATTTCCAAGAATAATACCTAGTGACTCTGAGGACTACTGAAAATCTTGGAAATAACTTGAACACTCTTGACTCGTACATGTAACTGAAACAAATATTCTTAGCTATCAACTTACACCAGAATTCCAGGATTTAAAGCTAGATGATAGAATCATTGTATCAAACTTTTCAACCCTCTGTTCTTCTGCATCAGATGTAGTAGTAAAATATGATAGCTAGACAATTCAGTAATTTGATGATCTAGTTACGTACTGAGCTTACGTACTTACATGATTTTTCTGCCTTTTGTCCTGTGGTAAAATTCCTATAGTTAGAAGGTCTAGGTTAACTTATTTTGGTGTTTTTACTTTGTGTGATTCTGAATTAGTTGTTGCTTTCTAATGTGCATTTAGAATGATGAACATAAAGAAAGTGAAGAGTTGATGGTGACATTGTTTAAATGACTGGTTCTTGCCTACTCTCTGAGCTGCAGTATCCTAGATAATGCAACTTGAATGTGAAATTTATTTAGCAGCTTTGAGAAATTGTATTGAATGCCTCTTAAGAAGATGGGATGCTGGAGCCTGTGAGCTTTCTAGTTCATCATCTTTAGGATGCTTCATCCCCTTTCTTATGCTTTGGTCTTGACGACAAGTATAACTTCTGTTCTCCATGATGAATGGTGAATATGGTTTTAAGTGCTTGTTGATGACAAATAGCACAAGCATCAGATGATATAGACATAAAAATATTTAGGTTTCTTATGTAAATTCCCTTAAAAGGAGGTTTTTTTGTGCATTCTTTAAGGGCTGTCCTTTGTTATGTGCCTTTTGACAGAATATCTAAGTGTTTGGAAAATTCATTCAAAAAATTTGGAGGTTTTGTGATATTTATCTTAAAATATAGATGGTTCATGGGGCAGAGACTCTGGATGGTGGCCTTGTGCTTAACACTGACTTTGGTTTATGAAGGAAGAGGGGAAAGGCATTTCCTTTTTTCCCTTTCTGTTTGGTAGAGGGGAAGAGGATAAGATAGAGATTATGTATGTACTCTTATATCATTTCTAGGACAAAATTAAGGTTTTTTCTGTCACTACTGCTTTTCACTGCATTCTGCATCTCTGAATGATCTCCAATTAGGGAGTGGAAGAAATGTTATATTACAGGAGGAATGCTAGCATTGCTAGTTTATTCTCCTCCTGCACTTGCATTCAAAGAAAATTACCGAGGTCCCTATTTCATCCACTGGAGAGAAATATTTCACCATAGGGAAGCATTCCCTTCTATTTCCTTTTTGTTTGTTATCAGGGGGAGAGGAGAATACAGAGAAATATCTATTTTCATTTTTATCTGTATTCTCCCTGATGTAATTCTAGGACACTAAATAAGAATCCTTTAATTACTACAGCTCTTCTTTCCATTAATCACTTCTGCATCATCTTTGGTTTTTTTTTTTTTTTTTTTGAGAGGGGGGGGTTAGTAAAAGAAATGCTAATACGCGGGGGAATGTTAGCATTCTGGGTTAGTTTTTGCTCCACGTTAAGTAGGTCCCTACTTTCATTTCATTTACATGCCTCATCATTTCCATCTACTTCTCATCCGAAGAAAGTTATCACATCACACAATCTACTTCCTCCGAATTGCTTGGGAAAGGTTCATTAAAGATTGTTCTTTCCCTCCTCTTTTAAATTTTTTATTGTCTTCAGAAAGATTTGTGTCTTTAATGCGGAACAAGATATTTACTGGAGTTTGAAAAAAATATTTGATGTCAAAGCTTAACTTTTTTATAGCTCTTTTCAAATATTCATCTTTTTTTTTTATTCTTAGTCTGACTTTATCTGATGCACAATCGTTTCTATTATCATTTTAAGAATGTTGGAAAGCAATACATGCTCGCTTTAATTTGATTTAAATTGTTCATACTCTTATTAGTTTTTTCTCTTTTTTAAAATTCTTAAACCTCTATAGCACCCTCATTTACCCCTTCTTTTCCTCCCATTCTCCTACTTTCACCCCCTTGTTTGTTTTTCGGACTTTTGTATTCCAATTTTTTCTTCTGGAAACAAATACCGTTGTCATTTCCTGTTTGCCTCCTGTGCTCTTAAAGAGCTCCTTCCATATTATAATCTTGTCTATGTCATGAAATAAAAGATCGAGAAAGGTTTACATGTTTTTGGTTCATCAGTTTTTCTTGCTATTAGTACTTAAGCCATGTCTGAACCTCATTTAAGGATAAAAAATTGTTATTCTTGCGTTAAGAGGATATGGTAGTCCAGCCAGAAAAATGAACAAGAAATGGGAAAGACAATATGTTTGGTGGCCTCTAGTCTAATGAGACAGTTCATTATTTGACAGTAAAAGAAAAATACATTATTATTCAATGCTGATTCTTTATGAGTCACTGAACCACTGTTTTTATATTTTATTTCTTTATTTTTTGCCTCTGTATTTAGTGGAGAGAGTATATTATGGCACTTGCCTCTCCTATTTAAAAAGTTATTGCATCTCTCTGTGTATCCTGAAGTTAAATGTACCTGTTGCTTTTGCGGTGCATGTTATTATTACTTCATTGAGGTCAGGAATTATAGCACGAAGCTGATGTGGCTTTGTATCTAAAATCTGCAGAAAGCACCTCTCTTTCCAAAGAAGGAAGGCTCCAGTGTTAGGCCCAAAAGTACTATGCTGGAGAAGGCTATCAGGGACTTAGAGAAGCTGGTTGCAGAATGTATAGTGACTCTTCTTTTTGCAGTTTTAATGATTCTTTAAATTCAAAGAAGCCACCAAGGCATGGGTTAACCTTTTCTATTTGAAATATACCAGGTAGACCACCAACAACAGAGGTTCAGGATGCAGATAATTCCTCTCAAGCTGTCAAAAGGAGATTGCCACCTGAAATAAAGCAGAAGCTTGCCAAAGTTGCCAGACTAGCGGTAGTGGTTTTGCTTGCACAATTATCTTTATGCATTTCTTTCAGCATATTACATCTTTATGTAGATTCTTCTGGTGACAGCCATATTCTCTTGACATTTGCTTGTTTGCAGCAGGCAAGCCACGGTAAAATATCTAAGGAACTGATTAATCGTTTAATGAGTATTGTTGGCCACATGATACAGATAAGGACATTAAAGGTATTTTCCCTCCTTTTCCAACAAGAGGATGAGAATATGTATCAGGAATATCTGATTTCGTTTGTACTCTTTTATGTAATTCTCTATATAGAAACTTGATTTTGAGCTTTTGTAGTTATGAAGTTGAAGCATTTTTAGCATTTAAGTTATAACCGCATTAACTAAAGGCTTAAGTTAGAGCAGAGCAGAATTGATAACTTGACTATTCCACACGCTCCGTTCATTTGTTGTTTAGACGCATTTCACATATCTCTACATCCTACTTGATACTATGTTTAAATAAAAACTTGGCTAAAAAAGCTTATACTGTCAGCTGGCGATGTAATCTATTTATTACGTGCTTTGGAGGAAATATTGTCTTTCTCTTGTAATTGCTCGACAACAGTTGCAGTTCCCATAAATGGTTGGACAAAATTAGATGCTTCACTATTTGTGAACTTCTTGGGATCGTGCATTTTCTATTAGAAAATAATGAATCAGTCATGGTTGTTAAAACAGTAATTATATTAGCTTGACTTTGATTTTAAATGGGGTGGACTCATACCTGGACAGCCTTAACATTTTTGAAGGCCAAATGATAATCGAGGGTGGTGTGCAGGTCAAACTTAGTATGGCTGCCCAAGGCATTTGGTTCTGCTAAGATTTAGATCACAAATTAGGCTGAAAATAATGATTAAAGTGCTTGAAAACCTCTCTAGTAGAGCAAAACACAGTCAAATAGGATTTTAATGCAAAAGCTGGGTTATAAATATGATTAACGGTAAAGTTGATTAAAGAGAATACGTGAGAGGACTCTTACCATGACTTATATGTTTTTTGGGGATTATTTGTTGGAAGATTTCCTGGTCTTTACTGTTAAAGAGTTTGTTCAGCACCAAACCCCAACTGAAGCAACAATAAGTTGCTGAATAACAACCATTTTCATGCCTTATGCTAAGGGTGCAAGCTTATTACTAATCTTTGTGCAATTCTCTAAAAGCTTGTATGACTTGCTTGCTAGATTGGGGAAAGACTTTCCCAGTTTGGTCCATGTCCTATCCTTTGAATGTCATGACTCAAGGCCAATTGATACAAATTAGTAGAGCTTGTGATTTAGGTTCTGTTCTGTATAGCTTAGAATGAGCTGCTTATAGCTTTTCTTAGCAAAAAACTATTTTTGAGCTGTTCTCAACTGCTTATTCACTTCTAGTTTCAACTTTAATAAAGCTGAACAAAGCTATTTTTGAGAAGCCACCCTGGTGGTGCTTTTCAAAACAGCTTTTGGTTATTGAAATTTTAAAAAATAAGAATATTATTTTAATTTTAAGTACAACATTTTTTGAAGCACTTATTTACTAGCTGCTTAAAAAGGCCTTAGTAAACTTGGCGTGGAAACTTGTTCAGCTTAATTGAGCTCTTGTTTAATTATTATTATTTTTTATTTTTTATTTTTTATTATCCAGATGGTACCTAGATCTGTATCATTACATATTAACTTGTGGCACTGAATCTGAGACTTTATTAGGTTCATAAATGAGTTTGACGATACAAATTCAGACATTTCAAGCTAGGCATAGGCTTAGTTCGGTTGATTTAACTAAAGGTGGGCAGTGGTTCGGGATTTAACCCGACTTAGCCTTTTTATTTAGCCAAAAAAGAAAAAAGGGGGATTAAGTTTGATTCGGCCTTGCAATACCATTGAATCTTCCTGCCAAATTTCCATAAAAGTTAGCAATGTTTTGTGTCTGCTACATGCTCTTCTTATGCTGCAGTCGCTCTCATTGGCTGAATTTCTTGTTTTAGTGAACCATGGCTTATGTAATGTATGAACTGGTATTTTCTGAATATGAAAAAGTGTCACTGGTATTTTCTGAATGTGTAAAAATCACATTATCAGATTTAGTATGTACCTTGTCTCAGACCTGTGGAATGCTACTAGGGTTTAGATATTAGTAGTACTTTTTATCTTTTGGGGGGGGGGGGGGGTGTTCAGATGTTAGCTATTACCTTGTTTGCTAGTTGGGCGGGATATTGTCTCCCAACTCCCATTATAAGAATCTGAAAGAAACATAAAAAAATGAAAGAAAAGGTTCGAAAGTAAGGAAGAAAGAGATTTAGAACCAGAAATGCCTTCCAAGATGAAGGTATCTTAATGGGGATATACCTTCCAAAATGAAGGTTACTAAGCAGTGCATTGAAGAAGACCCTATTTCTCCCTTTGGCTTGGGTTTGTTTTTTTGTTGTATCTTTTCGTCCCCTTCTGTTTACTTTTTCCTTTAGTCGGGATGGTGGTTGGAATGAGGTGGGTGAAGCTGAACAAGCTGATTGTCCCATCCTTTGGCTGTCAAAATACATAGAAGCAAAATATATGAAGCTTGTCTATATTGTAACATTATGGTGGAACAGATCTGCACCATGGAGATTTGAAGTGAAATAATGAGGTATTTAGTGGGACTAAATTTAGCGTCTGATAGTCTTAGCAACTCGGACAGATAATGTCAATGGTCTATTTTTCGATAGGGAGTCATAACCCATACTTAGCTTTCAGCTTGAAGATTGTGGAATCTAGGATAGTCGGTTAGGACTTATTGGAGAAGCCGACATATGTCATGCAGTTTTTGTTATTTGACAAACATTAATAGTTGTAACCTTCGAAATTTCAATATTTGTTCCCTGAATTGAGAGAGGAAAGGGTAGGCCTGAAGGAGAATGAGTGGGTTGACAAGCATTTTGAGACATCTGAGATTACCATTTTAATGGAGTGTATCTCAAATATATGAATTTCAAATATAATTTCGCTGGTAGCTTGTGGAGTATTTCCCCTTGAAGAAACCATTTAGCCCAGATATGCAGTTTATTTTTGTGAGTTGGAGATGTGTGTTAATTGGCAAGAGCTTAGCATCAATGGCCTTTGTATAGGACTTCAATAATTGAGCAAGAAAGTAAAAGAAATAACAAAGGAACATTTTTCAGGCCCAGTCTAGAAAAGGAAGAATCACATGGCATTAACTGTACCTTCTATTTGTATGTTCACAGGATTGATTTGATTAATGCGAATTCATGGCATCAAAATTCTTCCGGCATCAACAGTTTGGGAAAGAGAATCACATGCATTTGCTATTCCTTCTGTTTCCATGTTCACAGGATTGATTCATTAATGTGAATTCTGTGGCATCAAAATTCTTTCACTTCTTGTCAGGGTGCTGCCAGACGAATGCTACAACTGACCTTGAATGATAAAGTCTTTCCCAAAATCAAAGGGAGAGAACCAAGGACTCTTTCCTTTCCTGGCACATGAAAATGCCAAAACCTACCATCCTCATTCTTCTCCGTCTTTTAAAATATTACTTCCTGGATTTCAAAATATGGGGCTTTTGGGCCTTGGTTCTCCTGTCAAAGTCTTTTACGCTTTTCAAGGAGTATTTGTTACTTTACTCTACATTTGACAGTTAATGCAGCATTTTTGTTAGATGTAATTTCTTAATTTGTCTTAGCATTTGCTGATGAGGATTTAACTTTGCTTTGTTACAGAGGAATTTGAAAAATATGGTCATTATGGGATTGTCTGCGAAGCAGGAGAAAGATACTAGGGTGCAGTTGGTGAAGAAGGAAGTTGCAGAGATGATTAAGAGCCGAATTCCCTTTATGAAATCCAAGGTAGAGTCATTTTGTCTTCCATGATACAGTGTGGACTAAGATAAGTTAACTGGGGAAGTGAGGAGCTATTTTGGTTCTTTCATTAAATTTTTTATTTCTGGAACCGAACTGATTTTGTTTTCATCAGGGTGATACAACTGATGGTCTTAGATGACATATTTAATTACTTTCTGCAATTCAATGTTGATACCGTCCTGTGCTCTTTTCTTTCAGGCACTTGAGCTACAAGGGGCTACTTCTGATGATTTCCAAGATATTAGCGCAGAAGAGAAAGAAGCACTTAAGAGAAAATATAGCATGGATGACCCATTGGAAGATAAAATTTGCGACCTTTATGACCTTTATATTGAAGTACTAACTTATTTGAATGTCCTTATTTAATTAATTTTTCTTTACTTAACATCTTTTTCCTTAGCCGTTGTTTTTTTTTGGGGCATATTCTTACTTGTACATTTGACTCAAGGGCCTGGAAGAAGATGCTGGTCCACAAGTCAGAAAGCTGTATGCTGAGGTACTAGGGATGTTAATATTTTTGGTTCTATAAAAAAATTTTCCTTTGGCAGGTGCAATATTTCCTTTACCAAGTGTTGATTTGTATCTCTATGTTACAGCTTTCTGCACTGTGGCCAAATGGGTTCATGGATAACAATGGCATTAAACGTGCAATATGCAGAGCAAAAGATAGGCGAAGGGTATCATATAGCCGGCATAAGGTATGGATCCATTACCATGTTTGTTTTGTTCACTAACACCAAAGAAACGCCTTTCATTTCTCCCCCAGAACTCAGATAAGGAATCTTTAAATGTAAAGTTAAAGAAAATATCCAAAATCTTTCAATTTAATCAGTGTCTCACTAACCTTGATGAGCATTTAACTGAATTATTAGCATGGTTGATCTGTGTTTAGTTTTCGGTCAAGAAATGTTAGGATACAGTCGTGTAGGTTCTTTGATTTTTGGTTCTGAGATCTTAGAGACTAAAGTGAATTCTGTTACTCTGGTGACATGCTCGAGGCCGTGATTATTGTTGTGTTTGGGAAATATCATTCTGATGATTTGTTATTGCAACTTTTATTAAATAGTGCTCCAGTGATAGTAATATTCAGGAGATCCATTGAATCAAGTGGTCCTTTATCAAGGGGTGAGGTATGTCGGAGAGTTAAAATAATTCCCACTCTTTCATTCCACTGGAGAAGGATATTTTGTTGTGGTGGAAATTCCTTAAATAAAAGGTCAAATACCTTTTACTCCCCTTGCCTATATAGTATATGTACCTATTACTACTAGGTCTAGAACATGCTTTTATCTTTCTCAACTTTGGATTAAAAGGTAAAATTTATAAAAGAATGAATTCTATGAGACATTTAAGAAAAATCGTTCTTGCCAAAATTGAGCACCTACCCAAATTTTAAAGTTTAAAACTGTCATTTTTCGAGACTGAATTAGGAAAAATTGTTTAGAATCTTCTTGTATTTATTGTTCACATTTGAACCTTCTTAAATTTTGGAGTATCCTGGGAAAAGTCACATTTTAACTATTTAAACCATTTATTATTGTGCAGGATCCTGAAAAGATCAGGAGGAAGAAAATGTTGGCACGAAAAGCTGAGGAGAATGTCCGGGTGGATAATAACTCTCTTCCTCAGCAGTATATGTTGGTCCCTGATTCAATTGATCATGGCTTAGCTTCAGTAAACAAGCCTGTTCCCAGCAATGCAGCAGCTAGTGTTGCTGCAAGGATCCCTGCTTCGTTCATGAACGGTTCTAGTGTGGACCGTCCAAAACAAGATAAAACAAAGGGGAGTGGCAGTAATTCAGCTGACATTCAGGCGAAGGATATCTCATTGACAAAAAAAGTAAAAAGGAAACCAGAAACAATACCAGGCGAAGCACAGTTTCGACAAGAGAAGTTGTCCTCGGTTCAGAGTGACGAAAAGTATAAACCTCAGAAACAGCCTATTGCGAGTTCTCTTTCTAAGTCAAACAATCAGCCAACTGCTCCATCAAGCTTTGAACAGCACAGCTGATATGATACATAAAACTAGGCCGTCAATGTTTTTGGGTATGATAGTTGCAATGCAATCTTTTCTTGTTTCCGTTTCCTTCTATATTTAGTTCCATCGCAGTTGGTTCATTCCATTATAACAGTTATATAGCTTCTGTAGTTATTAGTTGTGAATATGATGCATTTTCGTTATGCATGTTTTTCTTTTTTTTCTCTCTAGAAATATGTCATGTTTTCCAAATTATAGATTATAATGAGTTAGTCAAATGCAAACAGAGAAATTCAACTTTCTAGGAAGCTGCAGATTTTACTTAAATCATGAAGCAGAAATCTTCTTGGTCTCATACTCTCCTGTTTGTTTGTTGAAGTGCCAGCCTGACAACATTGTTATGAAGGTAATGTATTTTGGCGTTTTTTCTGTTGAATACTAGTCATTTCAATTATTAAAAGGAGGAGAAGAGAGCAAAAATCTCTCTCTCTCTCTCTCTCTCTCTCTCTATGATGATGATGATGATGCAAATAGTGCAAGAGAGGATATGAGAGGAGGCTGCGTTGTGCCCAATACCGGTACCTAATATCTTTTTGTTGTATCAATTGGCTCAACTATCTTCATGTATTAGTGCTACTAACAAGCAAGCACATTATGCAAAGGCAATCCAAAAGGTGTAGTTGAATATTATTTTCCCTCGATGTCCTATTACTGCGTACGTTTCAAAAATTATAATGTGATCCTATACAGTCTAGCAAACATCTAATAAATAGAAGAGGTAGCAAAAATAAGCATTCAAATAATTATCGTGAAAGACATGGACCTTGGAAGAAACAATTTGAAAAAAAAAATTCTACATTAGTAGTCCTCTGGACTTTAGCTAGTAGTCCTTTGGACTATAGCAAAAGGTTTATTTTGTTTTAGTACTTTCAAAACTTAGGGGCCTTGAGCTTTAGTTTCAAGCATCAATCATGCAACTATTGAATTGACTTCTTTGTCCTCAACTGTATTATTATGCCAAAGAGGAATTGACAAGTTTATTACCCAAATTGTTTCGCTTCTTTCTTTTTAAAATATAATATCTTTTGGTCTTTTTTGTATAAATTAAAGCGCATTTGGACTACTCTCTTAAATGCAAAACGATGTATTGTTTTCATTTTAGGTTCTACATTTTCTTTACAAATCAATTAATTTTTTTTTTATTTTCAAAACTAAAATTTTCAAAAGAAAGCCAGTTGAAATATAATGATGCAAAAAGAAAATAAGATGTATTTTTTATTATATTTTTTATTAATTTTATTAATATAATATAAAATAAAAAATTATATTTATAGTGAGAATAATTTTAAAAAATATTTTTTAAAATTTTATAAAAGTTCAAATATTTTGAGAATGAAGAAAAAGATCAAAAACCTTATACTTTAAAATAGAAGGAGTATTTGTTATACATTCTTAATCTTTAACTTCTATATTTTTTCTAACTTGATGGTCATACCCACTTAATCTACTATGTATTCTTCTATACTCTTCAAGTGCACTATACATATGACATTTAGCAAGTTCAGATAAATAACTTTGAATAATTTTTCTTCAAAATCATAGCATACTATTTTCACGTGCATCAAAATTGATTATATCATTACCAACTTTATAGGCAAGGATCGATGACTTTGTAATCTAAGTTCTAATGCACGTGATAATAGTGTGATACTAAGTTTTTAGGGTAGTTAATCGACTTAAGTACATTAAAAATATCATGAAAAACAAGCTTAAAACAAAAAAAAAAAAGAAAAAATTTGCCACAATCAGGCATGTGCAAAACAGAAAAAAGTTGTTTGGATGTAGCAGGTGCAAGTCATCCCATGGTAAAGGGCATTTTTCTTATTCTGTTTGGATGGCAAGCGCCTATCTTCCTTTGATTTTTCTTCCTTGCATTTTGAGCTTCAATTCGAATTTCTTCCAACTCCTTTGATTTTCCTTTTGTACTATCAACATATGTAATACCTTTTCATTGTTCAAACTTTAATGAAATATGTTTTGAGTTCCTATTAGAACGTCTTAATTCTTACTCTAGTCATCAATCCTTCAACTAGAACTTGGTTGTATCACCCCTTTCTACGGCTTGATTCATTCTCAAATCAAAACCTACATCATGAAATAATCCATTAAGAAAAATATTATCATTGATGTAGACAAGATTCAACAAAAGGAGTGTGTAAAAGGGTGGGAGATAAAACTTGACGCAAGGTTTTTCTATTGCCGTTGAGGATGTTACATTCAAAATTTTCAATGACCACAAAACTAGTGGGATAGAAGCATTTAAATCAAGGATGAAACAACCACAGAGTTCACTTCCATTGGGTTAAAAGGATTTAAGTAATAAGGAACTTCAATAGCATAAACTTCATAAAAGAATGAAAACTTTTAGCATAGCACGTGAGGTATATTTCATCAACAGAAATCACAAATTTTTCATTGAATACCACTAAGGTAATCATGCAAGTTTCTTTTAATAAATAACAACAGATAAGCTAGACATTGTGAACTTTCCAATCCTCGGATTATACCTAATTATGTTATCAAACATCATTTCTCTTTTACCCATTGAATGCACATAAAGAATTTTTAGCAGTCAAGGGTGGTTTTGCCCAAGAAAATGCTAATAACGTGGCATCAAAAAATTGCCAAAGAAAGGAAGACTTACAGTATGAATATGCCAATCATGCATGAAAATCAAATCTTTGAAAAGATCCTGCCAACATTACACAGGAAATCATTCATATTGCTAGTAATGAGAACATCACATGAAGTTGAGAAGTTATCCATATTAATAAGTAAGGTTCACTCACTTAAAGGCATTACATAAAAAAACATGTTATAGTTTCAAGTTATAGGAAATTTGGCTAATATTTATGAAAGGATGAAATATTTCAACATAATAGCTTAAAATATGTTGCAAATAATCAAACAACTTTTCGAAGGGATGCAACAAAAATGATTTATACGAAACTCCTATATCCTAGCCTACTTCGATCATCATCGTTGAGTACATTTCATGAACAACTTTTAAGTATCTTCGTGTATTTCTTCACAATTAGCATCATTGGATAGCAAACAATAATTCCAACTTCTATCGCAATATGTCCATGTAAACTCATCAGAAATGCAAATGAAAAAGAAAAAAAAACTAATGAATTGGCAATGTTTACCAACAATATGCCCCATAAATGACAAATAATATTCCCAACTATTTTCAAAAGCATATATTTTGTTCAATTTATGATGGATGCAAATAATACGTATTGTTGAATCAAACTTATATAAGAATTCCTTAAGCTTTTCGAAGCCTTTATGAAGGGTAAAGGATATCCAAAAACCTTTAATCCACCATAAGGTCATCATCAACATGCAAATACATTGATGTTAAAGAACTCAATAGTAGGCAACTTCATAGGAGTAAAACCTCTTGGGAAAGAATGATAACTCCTAAAAGCATGACATAGCAAGATGTTCTTAGATCAATAATAAGGAATCGTGCATATTACATCAAAATCTCATAGTGTTATAGTTCTCACAATGTTTAATCCATGATCGCCTTTGGTAAGTAAATTATGTGCGGAACTATTGAACCCAAGAGTACCTCTCCCAGCAAACAAAAATTTAAGCAAATTATTCCTCTAGGCAAATGATCCACAACTATGACAACTAGAACAAGATGTCATAAGGTGCTTCTCATGAAAAGTGTGAACAAGTGAAAGAAATTTAACTTCCTCAAAGAAATTTAAACAAAGATATTTAGATAATAAGTTTATTGGATGTTTAACGATTCCCATTGAAAACTCTCCTCCATTAAACTTTTTTGATGCTTTAAATTGCTAAACGAAAGATTAAACAATAGAAAGAAAGTGGTCAAATTTATTAGACAACAAGCAAATCTCCTAGTAGGAGGTGAGTTCATTAGTTGTTTTGCAATGAAAGTGTTATCAAACTCTCATTCTTTGAGAATCCTCACAATCTTTCGTGTTTTCTTCTCCCCTTAGTTTTTCTATGCTTAACTCTTCTCTTGTACTTGATGATTTGTTCATCTATTTCTAGTTAATTAATGTCAACTTCCCCTTTTTTCCTTTCCAAAAATTCCCTTCTATCAAATATACAAAAGCCTCTTCAAGATTAGGCTTCCCAAGAGGTCTTGTATTGTCATCCCTTCTCATAGAGTTTGTCCTTTCATTATTCTTCATGGTCTTCTTTGGTTGTCGTTTTGATGAATCCTCCACTTGGAAGGTGGTTTACTATGTGATACGGAGGTGGTGTTGGAAGTAGACCTTGGAAATATTTTTATTTTAAAGTTGTTTCTCAATTATCATGGCCATGTGGACTACTCCCTCTAATGTTTCATATGAATGTAGCTTAGCATCGGTAGCTATCTCACTATTCAATCCACTTAGAAACCTTACTAATGTTACCTTTTTAACTTCAAACATATTGACTTTTACCATTAATAGCTCTACTCCTTTTAGTAGTCCTCCACACTTTTACTCCTTTGTTTAAGATTTTGTAGTTTTTAGTACAAATCTTGATCATAGTGAGCACAGAAAAACCTATTCTTATCAAGTCTTTCAAGAGCTGCTTAGATTTCATTGGCTCTAGTCCCATTCTTTTTCTACAATTAAACACTTTATTCTACTACCCTATGGCATAATCTGAAAATCAAAGTATTGCAAACTTCACTTTAGCCCTCTCGAGGTACTCATAGTAATCAAACCACCAATCCATCTGCCTTTTCTATTCTAAGTATACCTCCACATCACTATTTCCTTGAAAACAAGCTATTCTTACTTTGTTGCTGTTAAATCACTTCCATATTCTTCTTTCACTTCCTCCATCATCCCTTTATACCTATCACTCCTACACTGCATTATAGTTATCCACCCACAATAATCATCACCATGATGCCCATCATAATCATAATCATTGTCCCATCTTTTGTTTATTCTCTTTTAAAGAGAATCATGTGCTTTATATATGATGCAATATTGGCAAGGAAAAGGTTAGTACCAAAAAAAAAAAAAAAGAAGAAAATTTGACTCTTTACTTCACTATCTTGTGGTTGCACTCCTGTAGGTCACTCTCGTGTTTGCTCTATTCTAACTTCTTTTATCACTCTCTTGCCTTTTTCAATACTCTCAATCTCCCTTTTAGTAATCTCACACTTTCCTATTTCAAAGGGATTAGCCCAACTTGTACCAATCAACTAATCCTATCAATGTATGAAAAAGAGGTGATTTGAGAACTTTTATCGAAGGCTCGAAAGCCAATAAGGAATAAACTCAACAAGCAAGTAAATTCAAGATACAAGTCAACAAACATAATTATAAGGATGCAAACAAGGATCAAATTAACTAACTAGTCCAAAGAACCACATAAGATCCAAAGATCTATGAAAACTAGGATAAAAAGTTTCTATAGAAAATAAAGCATTAGCTATATCAACCAATCACCAAATAGAACACAATTACTACAATCTAGGTTGTAATCGTCTTTTAAATGAAACTAAGAATGAGAAGAGACAACTAGAAATTGTAAATACAAATGGTTCTAAGTGATTTAGAGCAAAGGCATAGTGTATTCCTGTAGATCAAACTCTTGGTATGAAAATTCAAGTAAAGCATGTGTTCACAATTTTGCCATTTATTACAAAGATTTTTGTAATATTTCATACTAATAATTTCTCAAATAACAAGCCAACAAACATAGGTATGAATTCAACAAAAAGATTGCAATAAGAATTATTTTTCTTGACCTTTTGATGGCTTCCATTTTCTCCCTACTTATGCTCTTTTCTAGAGAAGATTTTCAATACTATTGATGATAAATCAATTACCACACTTGCAAAAAAGAGCACTGAAACTAAACTGATATGAAATGCACAATTTCAAGACATTAACATTTTGTTTGAGCCGTGGAAATAAATGCATTTACTTCTATTTTGTTTGGTTGGGGTGGAAGGAAAGTAAATTATAAATACTTCCCCTCATTCGGTTAGAGTGAGAAGTGGAAGGAAAATAAATTTTATTACAATAATTTTCCCATTATACTATTTGTATAGATTTATTATTCCCTCTAATTATATATTATTAATATTATTTCATTCTTCTGTAGATATAGTCATCAATAACATATTTCTAATCAATTATGTTAAAAGTACATTTGTAATTTATACATCTAATATAATCTAAGTGATGCACTAAAGTTGAGTTTTGGTTGTCGTTTAAAGCATTATCGTAAGGTGTTCTCCACTTTTTTTTAAAAAAAAAAACTTCTGCGTCACAAGGACACATTACCGTAAAGCAGTCATATATTGACACATTACGGTCATGCATTCAAATGCTTACCCTTTTGAACTATGCCAATGTGGACGCATTATAGGGATGCATTGAAGAACCTTTCCCCATACCTCCGAATGCAATATGATGACACGCTCAATTGTTTTTAGGAAGACGCATGATGATCATGCGTTCATGTTTTGGGATGTGCAATTTCTAGAGAATTCTACCATTTTCTTCTTCCCCATCACTATCAATATCCCTCACGTTTTCTTCCTTTTGCTCCTCCTTTGTACGATGATTCTGGAAGACTCTTCCCCTTTTCTTTCTTCCCTGCCACTCACTTCTCTCCTCTGTATCATCCATTGATGTTTCTCCCTAGTAATCCCAGACCAAAGTTGACAATCTTAATGTGTTCATTTTTTTTGCTTTTTATACCAACGCATATTTATCATGCGTTCTAAATCTTTTTACTTCTGCAACATAAGAACGCACTACCTAATGTGTTTAACATTTACTTTTTTGTCAACGTATTTTTATCATGCATTCTCAGCTTTTTTGACTTTGAAATAAAAAAATATTATCGTAACACATCATATATATACATCGCATTCTGTTGTTGTGTCATGTATGTTTTGAACCTTTGAACGAAGTGCGCATATCCATAATGCGTGGTCAATTTTTATATGGTTACATCACATGCCTCTAATGCACGGTCAACTTGTTTTTTTTACTTTTGAAGTTTAAGAACATATCATTATAATGCGTTCTTAGGTTACATCGCAACATTCTTCTCTTGGGTCGTGAACCTTTTGAACGCAAAACTATTTGAATGCATTACCATAATGTGTTTGTCAATCCCACTTCAGTTCTATGAACCTAAAACCATTATGAGTGAAGCACTAAGAATGCATTACTCAATCCGTTCTCACACTTATATCGCATTCATCTCTTGAGTATAATGCGTTCTAAAGTTCACATTACATTCTTCTATTGTATCGTGAACCTTCCATTCTTACTAAAATTATTAACAAATGAAAAAAACATACAATTTAACAAAATCTGACCATAAGATCACTAATTAGATCACTACTTAATTCCCCCACATAACTTTTCTTTTTTGAAAGAGTAATTTCATTTATTTTTTATCTTTCATTGATACATAAATTATTAACAAATTGAAATAATAAATAATTTAATAATTTTTTGATTTGATTTCCTCTATGTGGTAAATAATTTTATTTTAACTAATTTTTTTGTAGCCATAATTAAACTTGATTGTAAATGATATTATTTTGTCTTACTCTTTGTTTCATTTTAGAAAAGAGTAAATAAAATTTTATTCTAATATTTGATTCCATTTGATCATATTATACATAAAATTTTTAGCCATATACTCATCAGATCACTGATTCAATCACTGATCAATCCCTGCATGTAAAGAAGCTTGGTATCAAAGAATATAAAGAAGAATCATATTATATACTAAGTTTTTTTTATTTAAAAAAATATGAAAAAAATTAACTATACGTTTGTGATCTAAACAATATATTATGAAAATAATTTCATATGACAATATTTTAGTATTAAATTTACAATTTCGATGTCTTTTTCTCTTAGTCTTTTATTTTTCTAATTTTTGTTAACCCATAAATTACAATATAATAACTAAAATATACATACAGAATCTTACCATGGATACTATATTCACATCATCACTGATTTGATCAATGATCGATCCTTGCGCGTAGTGCGGGAGACCTTGACTAGTATATACTAAGTGAGAAGTGGAAGCCACACCAAAACTTTGTCTTTTTGTGGCACTTTTTAAATTTTAATTTATTTATTGACCCCTCTCGCATGAACCTCGAGACAATATAGGTTTGATTTGAAATTTTAGAAACTATTTTTGCTAGCCAAGTTATGTTGTCATTGGCTCTTGGTTGCTCAGGTTGGTCTTTTTCCCCTTCGTTCTCACAATTTCTAATGACAATTTAGTTGGTTTTGTTCAATTAATTTGGGACACTTGCTTTTGGGAGTTTTCAGCCATAAAAATATTCCATTTTTTTTTTTGCTTCATCAAAAGATGGGAAACAATAATAATTGCCACCTATTTTCCTACAACACTCCTATGCATATCATTTTGACAAAAAAGGAGCTTACATTTTAGTACGTGATATTTCGTAGTGCTTGGTATATATATATATATATATATATATATATATATATATATATATATATATATATATATATGCACACACACTAGCATTAAAACCCATGCTATGCATGGATATTAAAATTTTTAATTACAATTATTAAAGTGTATCTAATAAAAAATTTTATAACTATGAAGCAAATTGTATTTTAAAGTTTTAATAAAAAATTTTATTTTTATTTACATAGTTAGTAAAGTATGAAGCAAATTGCATTTTAAATTTTAATAAGAAATTTTTATTTTTAATTACATAGTCAATAAGCTATGAAGTAACATTATGTGTTTAATGAAAAACTTTTTATCCACTTTAGAGTAATTATAGGTAACAATAGGAAGAAGTAGTAAATTCTCGTAAAGAAAAGGAAGTAGCTAATTATATGTAAAAAATGAAAAAAAACAACTATACATGCCCTTAAATTATTTTCACATTCGCAATCTTTTTTTACTTTTTTTAATATGCATAAATCATTTTTTTCATATAACTTGCCTCCACCTTTAGGATAGTTGCTAGGAAAAAAGTGCTTGAATTTTGCATGTGAATAATTTTTTAGGGACAAAATCTATACATAAAAATTTTATACTCATGCATAACTTGGGTTTTTACGCTAGTAAGTAATATATAATAGAGCAATCTAAAACTATTACTCAAAGAACTCAAACCACAAATGGAAAGTATGATATTGGCACGAATCGATATGCTTCTATAATTTTTCATATCCATTCTCTTGCTACAAATTGTATTATAGCGGTTGTAAAGAATTGAGAAAGTTAGAAGTTGGTGTTTAGATAAAGTCAAATATCCTATCACTTGAACCATCTAATTACTTTCCACTAAGCTAAAATTTCCTTGTGAAAGGTATCATAGACATATAAATTCATTTTACGTGTGCTATTCTACCTCCATTTCCTCCTCTCTCCTCCCCAAAATAAATAAACAAACGTAGTGTGTTGCATTCTACAACCTAATTTACTTAATTTCCAACAAGATTAAGGAGCAGATTTGGTTTCACTAGTTAAAAATATAAATACTTAAAATTCTCTTATTTGTATCTTTTCTTTTGGTAATGATAGGAGTTCCTGCCACCCCCATAATATTTAATGTAATTTTCTTTAAAAGAAAATAAAGATCTATTCATAAATAAAATTATTATTATTATAGTAAACACTTCATTTAGAATGCATATTAGGTTAAAGAAACAATAACACCAAAAAACCCCTAGCTATAAGACTTGTCCTTTTGCACGACAATTTTGGTCTTTATCTTTAAAGAAATATTAAAAGAAAAAAGACCAAAAATTGTATATTCTATATAAATCTTCAACACCTCTCCATTGCTCCTCCCTTTAGGCATTCACGAAAAAAAATTGAAACTAAATTTTATTCATAACATCTATTCAAATTACCTTTCAATCAATTATCTAAATTTTCAAATTATTTTTTTTCCAAGGATAACCCCCTTCAATTAGAAAATATGTTGGAAAATTACATCAAACATATCCATTTACTATATGTTGAAATTTGATAACTTTACAATCATAAAAAATTCAACTATTTTTTGTATTAGGTGAACATACACAAATAATAACCATAAGGACCATACAAAAAATAAAAACAAAAACTAAGGGTTTAATTACGAATGGATTAATTCATGTACAATTGCAGTACCAAAAATATTATGCAAATAGATGTGAAAATATAAAAGTTTTCAAAATTTCCATTTAATACAATAAAGAAAAGAGAAGTAATAAGATAGTTATCAACTCTAGAGTTTCCATCGAGTGAAGAGCCAAAGAATCCTCTGCCGGCAAAAGGTCTCCTTGCGTTACTGCTGATCAACTGAAATTGCAATTGCTTTGGCTTTAAAAACTAAGAGATTCAATTACTAACAGTAAAAATAAGAGAAGACTGATTCGATGCAGAAGATGGTAACTAATTTTCGTTGGAGCCTTATGTTCTCTGGAAGTCACTAGAAAGTTGTTAAATAAGAATATGAGAAATAGAAAGCAAACAAGGAAAAACTAGAATGTGATAAACAGAAGAATAGGACAACTAATAGGAACTACCAAAATAGGATATAGAATTGCCAATACAGAATATGCGAATTGCTAAGCCATTGTCACATGAGAATTACATAACACATAGATTAAATTAAAGATTGAATGAAGAAAAATAGACAAAATTTTAACACCAATTTTTTTTGGAATTAAACATTGAATGAGGAAAAGTTATCTTACCAAATTAGAGCATTATGTTGTAGTTTGTATTAGTTGAAATGAGAATGTAATTTTAATTTATTTAAAAGAGTTCGAACAGTGGTAGAAGTGGTGAGAACGTGCGAGTTGGTTTTTTTTAGTGGTAGAAGAGTTTGTATAGTGGTAGAAAAGTTTGAATTGGGATTATTTTTTTTCTTGTAAAATCTTTTATAACCAATCAATATTTGGTCCTCTAAAGATTTAGGGAAGTAGAGAGAATAAAAGTGTTTTGAATCACTAGATGAGATTGAGAACGTGTTTCTGCACTTTTGAAACATAAAGTTTATTGAATTACTTTTTTGGGCGTAGCCTCGCAAACGTAGGCTGTTAAGTTGAGCTACATTACCAATCTTGCTGTGTCAAACTTTATTGTTCTATTTGTGTATGTTGTGTTAAACTGTGTAAAATCAACTTCAACACACATAGTTTGACAGACGCGAAAAAATTGCATAAACCTAACCATTCAGTAAGTATGAAAAATGAACCTCCTCTGCAAACATAGTATCTAATTGATCTTGATAGGTGGGCAACACGTGCATTGACAACAAGCTAATATCGAATGGCATATACCAACAACACTTGTATGCGGCATGTGGAGAGATGGGTTTATGAGCCTCTAGTCATCTAGGGCACAATAATGGGATCTGCTCCCAGGCCCACAACTAGACAAGAGTGAATGGAGATAATGTAAGGCACCAATATAAGTACCCTAAAACTCCACTGCCCTAACTATATGATCCAACAATATACAAACCCTCTAGGAATTGGAGATAATGTAGTTGTATCCTATTGTTCAAGTGATTGAAGAACAAAAGACCTCCCATAAGCATAAGTAGCAGTCCACGTTCCAATCACAAGCAATCCTACTCTGATGGATAATCACTAAGTGGTCTAATAATAAACGCCTCCAACGACTCCTTCTGCATTTTGGGTCCAATGTGTCAGTTGTCGTGGGTCTGAATCTGAGAAATTTGTCAATGATCTCAATCTACTCAAATTTCGATTGGGTATATAGAGACCCACTAACAAGGTGACCATAAATGGGCAGTCCATACATGATCACTATATCCTATAGAGTAATAGTGGTCTCCCCTAAGTGAAAAGTGTGGGTCTCCAAATGCAATTGCTCTACCACTCACTTATCAACATATTTGAACATCGTGAAAAATGCATGGTCAACAAATCTGAACCCGACTTGGGTCAGTGCTCCAAATCCCACTATATCTATCAACTTATAAACTCTAGCTGGAGCTTCATTATATGCTTCATAAAATATGCGATCGAAGCATGATACTCTCAAAGACTCCTCTAAAGTCTCCCTATAGTCCTCCAAAATCAAAATTGGTCGATGCTCCGACTGTCTGGTCAGCAAACTTGTGTCTACAGGCCCGGGATGAACCTCTACACGTACTATACTCACATTCATCTACAATTCTCCACATTGAGATTAGCTTAATAGATTGCAATTTTACTCAAATTTTGGAGAAAGACAAACTTTTTACATATTGAGATTTAGATATTAAAATTTAGGGTTTAGGATTAGGGTTAGGGTTTAGGGTTTAGGGTTAGGGTTAGGCTTAGGTTTTAGGGTTTGAAAGTGCTTATTTGAAGTTTTTATATATTCATGATTTCTTTTTGAATGAGTAGTTTGTAAATATTCTTTTTGAAGATCATGTATACTAATATATTTTCCTATCATTTGTAGAATATATCAACATCAACTAACAATTAATCTATTAATAAAAATTTAAATAATACAACAGTAATAAAAAATTCCATTTCTATGCCAACCGAGATTTTACCAAAATTAATAAACAATATATAAGCAAAGAAATAAATTTTCTAGTATAAATAAAAACAAGACACTAATGAAACAATAATATTAAATAAAGAAGGAATAGAATTCAAAGCAGTCTTTCACACACAATATTCACAATATTTACTACACATAAAAATAAAAAAATAGTGTTCCCATAAATTACTTAAATCTAGACCCTTCCACTCCCTCCTGCCCAAATAAAACTCTAAATAGGTCCTACATAATCCGTAAATAATACAAGACTCGAAGAAAGAAACAAAAAATTTTTTAAAAAATCCCTACAGCTAGCAACAAAAAAGGAATAGCACCAGAATAAAGAAACAAAAAAAATCCACAAAACCGGCACCAATAGGAAAACAGAAGAAGAAAGAAAAAAAATTTCTCCCTAGTCGGCGACAATAATTGGAAAATAATGGAAGAAAAAAAAAAGCCAGCAACAACCACACAGCAAAAGCAAAGAAAACAAAGCAACAATGGTAAAAAGAAACGGGGAGGAGAATACCTAACCTCGTTTAGCCCTTGTCTTCACCGCTGATTCGCCTTGCTGCTGTGGTCTTGACTGGAGCCTTGTCGCAATTACTTATGTTGCATTCACGGGTTGCTATTGGATTTAGAGAGAGGACTACCAGATAACACCTACTAGAATTGCATTATTTTAAGGCAAATAACGTCATTTGGTTTAGTGTTATCTAATAAAATAATAACGCTAAACTGAATGACGTTATTATTTTAAATTTTTCTAACCATTATAGACGTATTCAAATGACGCTTTTGGAAAGACGTTATATCTTACAATGACACTTTGCCAAAAGACGTTATGGCCAAACATAATCACTTCTACCAAAACCTGACTCCTTTAATACCATTTTACAAAAACAAGGATAAAATGAGTAAAGACCCATATGCTTGTCACATGATAAACTTTTGTAATGCCTTAATAGTTAATTGGCAACATTCATCTCTGTCTTACTTGGGAATTGATATTTGTTCTACTTTCTTTTTATATTTACAGCTATTTTTCTTTTTATTTTTCCTCTTTTTTCTTTCTTCTTTCTCATCTTTAGATAAAGAAGAAGAAAAAATGGGTGATAAGAATATATATATATATATATATATATATATATATATATATATATATATATATATATATATATATATATATATATATTTGCTAAGTAAGGGATAAGAATAGTTGCATATATAAAAAAGAGTGCTGTAATTTAATTTGTTTTACTAAGATCAAAAGATGAGGGTGAGATTGGATTGTATTTTTTAGTTAAGTTGCATTAAAAATTGTAAAAATAAATTAGGTGTTAGAGAAGGAGTGAAATTTAAAAAAAAAAGTAGAAAAGTAAAATTTTTTTGGATAAAATGCCAATCGCGTGAATTTTGAAAAAGTTTAAGCCGTCATGCAGACTTTTTGCCCTGATAATACTCGGAAATTTGATTCTCCACATTGAACCCTCAACCTAAAGCATCGATATAGCCTCAGATTGTAAAGAATTTCACCGAAAGGTTCGTCAAATTTTACAGTTACGCATGATATTCTTTTTTGCTTACACACTAACACTGGCCCGTTTGTGTAAGAAATGATTTCACTTTTAGAGTTCATTTGGTACGAAAGTTTCGTAGTTCTAGTCTAAAATTATATTTTTTATCATGGTTTTGGAGGTCGTAGAATGTTACCCGGCAATTTTGAACCTCAACTAGTTAGACTGTTATTTGTCGTTGATTAGATTATTTGTTTTGCTGAAAGTGGAAATTCTTGGATTCCTTTTTTCCATTTTTTTTTGGTGAATGGATGTTATTGGTTTCATAGCTATCTAAATTAATTTTTTTTGATGTTTCTAATATTTTATACTATTTAGAGAAATAAGTATTTGGGCTAGGTTAATTTTGGCCAAATTTCTACTATGGGGGAAGTTTCTGAATTGCTGATTATGTCAATCGGGACAGACATGGAACCCAACGGTTCTCAGTTGCAATCAGACAGATTTCATGATATTGAAGCTGCTGCTCAAACTGCTGTGCTACGTGAACAAGTATGTTATTTTCCAAGATTGGGGCTATAAAGTTGGTATATGTTTTTCATTTTAATTGTTTGAGTAGATATTAAGATTTTTCTGCATTTTTTCAGGAAATTGCCACTCAACAAGTTTTTCAGAGTCAAAGGTTTTGGTTGATTTTCTCTTCACTTGAAATTCTGAGTTTCTCAAGGTTGTTTCTTAATACCCTTTTCTGATCTTGTGAATTCAGAGGGGTAAGATGTGGGGATGGAATATCTGAGGATGGTGCAGACTTTTTGTCTGGTCGTCATGATCCCAGTGCTTTGAAGGTGTTTTAGCTTTTGACACTGTATCTCTTTGCACTTGTTTTTCTTTTCTGTTGTTTGCTTTGACATCTTTCTGTACCATGTTAATCTATGACTTGGAATTTACAGGAGCATCTGCTGAAAATAACTGCTGAACATCGTACTCAAATTTCTCTAAAACGTGGAAAATCCTGTTTTCCTGAAGAAGGTTTGTTGACTGGTTTGTTTTACTCCTGTTCTTATGCTTATTTATTTATGTTTTTGAATTTTTAAATATTGGTCAGGCTGGTAATCAGGTTCTTTTTTTCTATCCTTCATTACCACATTCGCCTTTTTGATGTAAAGGAAATTAGTTATTTATTTTCTTGTTCTGTGTTTCATGATTGCCAATCCTGGGGCATCTTTTAGTTCACTGGTTTTGCTACCAATATATTTTTGTCATTCTAGCTGTTTTATATTTGTTGATGGCCACGACAGAGGCTGAACAGAATAAATTATTTCTTACTCCCTATCTTCTGAATATTAACAGCTTCAAGAAAATTAGCAAATTTAGAACAAATATGGAAGCTAAGGTTTGATAGAAACATGACCAGTATGTGTGCTCAAATTGATCTGTGTGATAGCTACTATGATAATTAAATTGAACTCCTCATGAGCCCCCTATTTCTGTTGAGCAACCAAGAAAATGACAATAATTGAGACATTTGAGAAGCAATATCTTATAAAGTATTTCCCAAATCTGTATTTTTACCTAAGCTGCTTTCATATTCATCCTGCTCTATGGGAGAAGAATATGCTACCTGTACCTGTATTCTGAAAAAAATGAACATGGTGATCATTCCAATACCAATGGCGGAGCCAAAAGGTTTCCCTTCTAATACTTGTTGAAGTTCAACTTCTGACATCTTTGTAAGCATGCTTATGTTTACCATTTTGGCCATTCAATAGCATATAAGCTTCACAAAAGGAAAAAAGAATTTGATCTTGTAAGGATTCAGTCTATTGTTTTTCATGGTATCAAAAAATTATCTGTATTGGTAGGCAGGTCTTAGTGTCTCTAACAGAACTTTTGAGCTGCATCAAGAAGTGAAGTAATTGAATTCAGAATGGGAATGCAAATTTATAGAGGTACGTCTCTGTAGAAGTTGGAAAAACTTGTTAACTATTTACCATGGGGTTCAACGTAGTAAAACCTCTTTCCCTGATTGTTTTAAGAGGGAAATTGAGTTGGAAAGCTTTTCAGTGTGGCTTTTCTTTTCTTTTTTTTTCTTTTTTTTTGGGTGGAGGGGAGGGGAAGAAGGGATGAAGTAGAAGAGTAACTAATACCTGAAAAGTTAAAACTTCTTACACATGCTGTACTATTGAGATATTTTATGGTATTTCGTACACAACTGTAGGCCAAGGCAATTAGATGCAGTACATATATGTTCAACATATATATGACATCATATGATTGTACATGCTGCTAGTTATTCTTTTAGAGTTCTCTATTCATTTTGAGTGGGCAAAGTGTATATGCATTTTGGAGAGGCCTTTTAAATCCCTTTTATTTGACATTGTTTAAATGTTTGGCCTATGATGTTGGAGTTTCTCTTAAGGATCTATTGCATTTGATTTGTCTCTAAATAGGCTGCAGTGCTTCTTTGAGCTTGGGGAGCCGAGCCCTTATCACAGATATTGTGGCTCGGTGCAAGTTTGGTGATTTTGGGCTCAGTTAGATTTCTAGTATAAATTCAGGCTTTCATTTTTACATGAGCTAATGTTAAATACTTGAAATATTTTGCTTGAAAGCTTGAGAACCTGTTAGATTATATATTTAAATAAATAAATAAGTAATATATATTATATTTTTATTTATTAATATATTAGATAATATATATTATAATAAAATATAATCTGGCTTTTAAATAGAACTTGAGCTTGAAAATGAGTCTTCAACCCTTTTCGCTTTTGAGTTCAGTTAGAAAGCTCAGCTTGAATTCAAATTTTTTGATCGAGATTGACCTTTAAGGATTCTTTATGGAGTTGAACTCAATCCTTAACAGTTTTTTATCGAGCTGAGCTTGAACCTTGACTAAGGCGCAAATCAATCTCGAGCACGAACTTGAGCCTTGTCTGAAGCTCAATTGAGCTCAGCTCCTCGTATACACCCTTATGCTGGAGGTTTGGAAAGAAGGTTGATCTACTTGTTAGATTACTTGTCGTTATTGCATACAGTTGAAGACTCTGATAAACTATGGCGCATGAGTTTCTTGGATAATTTTTGCATATGTAGTGGCGGAACCAGGATTTCAATTTTGAGGGTGCCGAGCCAAAATATAATATACTTTATTCATTTGTAGTCTTTAACTAGTTTAAGATCTTTGTTTTACATGGTATGAGATTTTGAGCAAGACCACATAAATTAATTCTTTTGAGATCCTTTTGAGGCAAGAAGATAAGAGTTTTATTAATTTTCATATATGATGAAGTTTCTAGATCTCATTTTATATTATCACCTAGTGATCCTGGAGATGTAAAGTTATTTTATAAAAAAATGAAAAATCTTGGAGAAGTAAAATCATAATTTAACTATTTAGAGTATCTTTGTTTGCTACAAATTTATTTTACATATTACTAACTTGTTAAAAAAAACAATAAAGCATTAATTATCTTGTACTTATTGAATTTCACAAAGTGATTAACTTAACGTTTGATTAGATAAAACAAAACTTAGGGGAAAGAAGAAGTACAAAGGAGTCAAAGTTTACAAACATTAACTTTTATAGACAACAATTTATATTTAAAAAACTACATGTAAATTATCTTCAAAATACATATGGTATTGAAAGTTTTCCTCAAAATCTTTTTTTTTTTGTTGGGGGGGGGGGGGCTTGGCACCTTAATTGCTCCGCCACTGTGCATATGTGAATTTTGGAGGAATTGTGATATTCCTATGTTCCCAACAGCTTCTCTAGTCATTATACTAAATCCTGAATTTATTGGAACTTTCATGTTTTTTAACTACCTTAATGGTAACATCAACTTATTTTGCATGTAAGACTCCAGTCCGCAGACGATTTATTATTTCTTCTCTGACAATGTCTCTAGAAATTGCTCCTTTTACTTTTTCGATGCTTATATAGACTTCTCTTTTCTCCACGTGCATTTTGTCTGTATCTATGGGAAATCAGCAAAAATTGTGTTTTGGTTCTGTGAAGCTCAATAGCATGATTTTATTTTTTTGTCTGCAGTAATTGATCTTATTCTTTTGTGTATTTGCAGCACCAAGCTTCAAGAAATACACATTGTTTTCCTTTTAGCATAACATTTCAATTTTTTTGAGGACCGAAATAGTTATTGGTTTAGTTTTGAGAATTTTGAACTTGAATTTTCTTTATGGTTCCCATCTTTCTTTTAGTTGAATATTCTATTTTGTGAAAGCGCCCTCGTTTCTGCTTTAAACATGATCACCAGATGAACATGACTAACTGTGGTGCTGAACCCAGATAAGGTTACATTGCAATATCAATGCTTATACATTTTTTAATTATTCCTAAGGAATTCATTTTGTTTGCTTTTAGTCACTCTACAAAGTGAATTATTTTTTAAAAATATACAGATTTTAACAGTTTATTGGTGTTCTTGGAGAATGATTGGGAATATTTTCTCTGTTTCCACCCAGAAAAATTTGATGTGGTCACCAATTGTAACTTTCACAGTGGGGTTGAGCTTACATGTCATGGGCAAATCTGTAATGAGACCTGTAACTTTTGAAGCATTATTCACTAAAGTTAACAAGATCTCATGATCCAATCTATTGGTATATCATAGTGCATGGTGGTGTGAACTGATTTTGTCTTAGGATCACTCTGCTGGATTTCATAATATTGATTTTAGGTTTATAATACGTTTGAAATGCATTAAGGCCTTTTAGTGCTATTGGTTTTGCACGAGATGAAGACTCAAATCTTGCATATTCTATATTACTTTTGTACAAGAAAAAGCTGAATTTTGTTTTTTCGCAGTTGCTCTCCTTTTTCCTCTGTTTTGTCCCATTTTCATTCAAACTCTATTTCTGAAGTTATTGAGTCATCCCCCTAATCTACTGCTGTTGGCGGTCCTGTTTCATCATTCCCTGGCCTGACTGCATGGCTTTGAGCAGCCTGAAAGAAAGAGATGGCAAAACTAATCTTTCTTTCCTTCTTTCTGATATAAAAGATGCCAGGAGTCTGATGGAAATTTTTACAGTTTTTTATTTATTGGAAGACAGAGGAATGTATCAGGGTATAAAAGATTACTGGAAATAAGTACTTGAAAATACTTGATATTCACATTCTTTGATCTTGATTTGATTTTGGATTCAGTAAGTTATTGAGATGAAAAATGGCTAATTGCATTTTCTTTTCTTAGGAAATCTGGAAATTGGAAATGGCTATGGCGTGCCAGGTGGGGGTGCTTATGGTGCTTCTAAACCTAATATTGCAATGTCTAGTAAGAATGCTTTCAACTTTTTCACAGTTCACCTATACCGTAAAGCTGTTCAAAGTTTAATTTGTTAAATTATACATCAGATGTCAATGGAAGTGATGGTCGTGAATCGGGTGAAATAGATACTGAGCCTGGTACTGAGTCTGGACAGAAATCTGTGGCTAAGGAGTTGCCTGAATACCTCAAGCAGAAGTTGAGAGCCAGGGGTATTCTTAGAGATAATCCAGAAACTGAGAACCATCTTACATCAGATAATGCAAGTGGACCTTCCCTTTATTTTAAGCTTTGGCTTCTCTCCGTGTTAATTTTCTTTGTACTTGGTGTTGATTCAGTAGCATATGTATCTATTGGGGTTGTTAAATTGTTGATGTAAATTTTTCATGGATTCTGTGAATGGTTATTCTAAACATTGTCATCTAACAATAACAATGTGTATGTATCTTGCTGCAATTCTCTGGAAATGCTTAGGCATATTTTGCCTTTTTGTTGAATCTGAATCTGAATCTACATTTAGAGATTAGTCTTTTTTGGGGGATTGAGTCTGATCTTTTGCTCTCATGTATTGGCCAATGCACTAACAGCTTCTTGAAACTTTTCATACTAGAGCTCAGAAATGGAGTCATCTCAGACCAAAGTGCATGGGAAACTACCTCCTGGATGGGTGAGCAGCATTTGCTTTTCCCTTGTTGTCTTCAATTTATTGCTTTCGTGTTTATAATTTTTTTCCCCACAATTATTATGAGGGATATCTGAATTCACCTTTGAGTTGGGTAATAAATGATATTGATATGGCTCTTGATGTGCTTTACTTGCTACATCGAGCTTAATTTTTTGTTCGTTTTTCACTGTTCAACTGGGTTGCATGGGGGAAAATGTTGGGCAGACATTAAGATCACACTAATAAAGTACATGAAATTTGATTAGGGCTTGCACTGATATGTACCTTTAATATCCAGAATACAAGAAAGTATTTGATGCAGTTGGTCTATGACTTATCTTCAAAAATAACAGGGTTAATTCCATTTTAGTGCCCCAAACTTAAGGGGCCTATCTATTGAGTATCACATCTTTTAAAATTGTCAATTGAGGGTCTAATTTGACCGACAGTTAAAAATAAAACATTTATACAATGCGTTCGTGAGGGCAGATGGGTCTTTTAATAAAATTGATCTAGGAAAACAGATTCCATCTGCTGAACGCATTATTATGATTATGTTTTCTGAGGCCATCTAGCAATTTTTCCTTCTACTTTTCTTGTCTTCTTGTCTTTTTAGCTTCTCCGTCTGCTCCTTCTCTTCTGCTCCATCGCCTTTGTCTACCTGTCTCCTCTCCTCCTTTTCCTTGCCCCTAACCAAATTGCATTTTTCATGCCAAGTTGCATCATAATTGATACCACCTGCAAACAAAAATTTCACATCAGGGAGGGTATGGTGGTTATGTGGTGGCGATGGAGGGAGGAAGATGGACAGGATGAGGAAGAAGCCATTGATGGCCCATAAGCTTTTTGATTGATTCAGGTTGCCGCTCCCTTCTGGTCTTCCCCATTCCTATGCCATTGCCCTTTCGTGAAAGCTGCCGAACTTAAGACTCGAGTTTAGAATGCTTCATAGGATGCAGTGAGTAATCAATTAAAGAAAGTGCCTTGGATGAAAGCTCTCCCACCTTTGTAATCAATTGAGGTAGGGAGGGAAAAAAAAAAACAGAAAAGGTTGGGAACATTTGACTGGTTGAGGTGTATCTGGCTGTGGCTATGGTGTATGTTGGCTGCGGTGGTGTTTGTGGTGGTAATACGCTATTTGGTTTGTATTTTTGGCTGAGGGGAAATAGAAGAATGAGTTAAAGGGGAGGGTAGGTAAGATGGGGTTTTGCAGTAAAGGGGATGGTTGCAGTGAAGGGTGGCATGTCTATTGGTGGTAGTTGGTGGGCAGCATCAACAGTGGCTGCTGGAGGAAGGGGAAAAATTCTAAGTGAAAAAATAAATAAACAAGGAGTTCTTTTTTAGAAAGAAAAACTAAATATAGGAGTTAAAGTGAATTTTCCCTTTTTTGTTAAGCATTAGATAAATAAAAAGAAAATTTTGGATTTTTTATTTTAATTTGAAGGGTAAATTACACATTTAGATGTTGCCTTATTCCATATACAGCCATCTTTTGTCCGAAACATGAATGGTTGGATGACTGATGTTTTTATGTCACTTTGTCCTTATTGACTGCACTTATTTCATGCTTACAATACTACTCTGAATAATCCTTGGTAAATATGATTTGTTTACTAGAAATTGTTTGCCCATTACACCTTGTATGTTTCAGCATTTAAGTGTTTTGTTTTTGGCTTCTGTTGTTTTAACATCTGAGGAAGGACTAGAAACTGCTCAAAATGAACTAATATATAATCTGGAGAGGTAAGTACAAAAGCTGCAGAAATCTTGGTTACTGCAAAGAGAGAGAGAGAGAGAGAGAGAGAGAGAGAGAGAGAGAGAGAGAGAGTAGCAAAGCAGATAATCTTACTGAATGATTAAAGTATAACAGGTGACAAAGAGTGGAGCACGGCAATAGAATCTTTTGGCAGGAGGAATGAGTAATCAATACTTCTACTAATAGCACACGAGATGGTGTTGAAACTAGAGTTGCTTGAGAACAAGCATATGATGGCAGCAGATAAATTTTATTAGTAAAGCTTAAAGATAAAAGTTACAGTGTGACTAGATCAATGTTTAAAAAGCTGGGCCGGACTGACCAGTCCAACCGGCAACTGACCATTGGTCCTGCCGGTTTATATTATAGAACTGTGGGTGCTATGAACTGGTAAACTGGCAGAACTAGTGCCGGTTCCAACAGTTCACAGGCCTGTAATTTGGGTTTTGTTTTTTTAAAAAAAGATTTCCAGCATCAAAACGACGTTGTTTTTTACTTATGATGTATGATTATGACTTTGAATATTTAGTTATATGTTTATGACATGAATTTGTATTTAATCGAGGGAATTACTTTTATGTTAAGGTACTAATTTCAAGTAATGTTTTTGATTGTTTAGTAATTACCATTTATTAATTTAATATGCATATAAATTTTATTTTATATATAAATTAAAAATTTATTTTTAACTAGGGCACTGGTTCGATGATGTTTGAACTAGTAACTGTTGAACCAGTCCCTTCACTGGTTCAATGACTGGTTCATTTTTTAAAACGTTGGGCTAGATTTTACCTAGATGAGACTAAAGAAATGTATGTATATGCATAACAATGAAATTGCTGGGTTGCTTTTTGCTTTGCTAGTCTATATGTTCTTTTAAGTCCATGTTTCCTCAACAATTGATCTCCAATAATGTGCTGCAAGCAATGTCGAGACCAGTCTTCCAGGATTAAAAACTGCAAACACATTGTTCAATCTTTTCTTGTTGTATTTGTGTCATGGTGGTGGAAAATCCCTTAGGCATTTAATGATGTCTGCCTTTGTGGGGCTTGCATAAGATGTAATGTGAAATAGCTTGCAACTTTACTTTGCATTTCACAATTTTACACAGCAGGAATTTTTTAATAATAAAATAACATTTGTTAATGAAAAGATATTCAAGAAAAAGGATGAGGTATTGTCCAGGAGTGAAGTAAACGCAATGAAAAGAAATACAAGAAAGAAGATGGGGCTTCCTAAAGAAGTGGGGGAAAAGAGGACACTGCACGGATGCAGCAGCCCAATCTCTTTATATGCCTCCAATTTCTTTCTATGTTCTGAGAAAAAGGACCAGATGCTATAGTCCAAACAAATTATAAGAAACTGGCTCTTTCCTATAGTAACCCAATAGGCATATACTGATTTTTAAAGTCCTGTAATTCCTTCCTGGCCAAGTGACCCAAATTGCCCCCAGAATTCTCCCTTTCTACAACAGAAATTTGTATGCTGAATTTTAATTGATCACGTTACTTCCAATGATCTGATTTTGCTGAAAATCTTATATTTATTTAGCTGCTTATTTTATTTATTTTTTACTTTCCTTTTCTGTCTGTTCTCTGCTCAAGAAGCTGTTATGCGTTCTTGATTTTCTGTTTCTTAGTTCAACACCCGTTGGCAACAACTTTTCTTAGCTTTTTTGCATGACGAAGTTTTGTTCTCCTGAAACTTTAGGAACCTGTTCTAGTTCACCATGTAAAATATAGCTTCCTCATACTAATATTAGTTACTGTTCCGTTTCCTAATTTATTGTTTCTGGCTCATGGAAAATCAATATAGGTTGAGGCTAAAGATCCTTCAACTGGTACTTTATATTACTATAATGAAAGTTCCGGGAAAAGCCAGTGGGAAAGACCTAGTGATGCTGCTTCCATCCTGCCGTCAGAATCACCTCTCTCACTTCCAGAAGATTGGCAAGAAGCAGTGGATGAAACCACTGGTATGCTTTGTATTGGTTCTAGCCACAACTATTTTATTAGCCCCTTAAATAATAAATGCTACTTCTGCTCCAGGAAAGCTGAAATTTTCTTCTTGGTTTTGTGGTGATTTGATGTCCTAATTGAAACAATCTTATTGATAATACCTACTTGTTGGATGCTAATACAATTCATTGCTTTCATCTATTGCTTTGACTTGTTATTCTTTAGTGTTTTTACTCAGAATTCTATGTTAGCTAACATGTGGCTTTCTTCTTTTCGAACAAAATATATGTCTAACTCCTCCATCTTTGCTGACTTTCTCTTATTCTTTTTTATCAAAATAAGTCTCCATTTACTCATTTGTTGAAAATCGAAGGTAGATAATGAAATTTATTGCTTTGTAAGTCTTGTTATCGCAGAAGGCAGAAGATGGTGTCCTATGATCTTAGAACAGAGTCCATTTTGCACATGGATATTTCATCCAGACGTAGAGCATTACAAGTTTAGTTTTTCTGCTGTGTTCTCTCTCTCTCTCTCTCTCTGTCTCTCACAGATGCAGGATACGTATGCAATTTTAAGCTATGGAAATAATGTTGACACAGGTCCTTGACAACAATTCTTAGCTTTTGACTTCTAGGAATCTTTTGACTGCATTTCTAAGCTAAGAAGGGCTGTGGAAGCCAGAAGCTTCAGGAGATCAAGCTACATGAAAAATGAACTAAAACAAGGATAATTGTACCTGGACTACTATACTTGTAAACTATTCCAAGTAGAATACCAAACCATTGCTAAACTACCCAGAAGGTGAAGGATTATAACTTCAATTCCTCCAAAAATGATGTCTCGTTGGCAGAACTTGAGAAACATAGAACACCTAGAAAGTAATATAATGCCTTTATGTCAAGACTACAGATCATGAAAAGCTTTGAAGGTGACTACTTTTCAATGAGTAGAAGTCTAGGATTATCTTCTTTATCTTTTTTTTCTTTTATTTGAATTCATTTTCTGAGTTATTTTTAATTCTGCAACTATTTCTCTCATTTTTTTTTTTAAATTTTTTATTTTGGTGCCTTCATAGGTCAAAAGTACTTCTACAATACAAAGACTAATATGTCACAGTGGGAGCGTCCAGGCACAATGCAGCGACCTGTATTTCAGACAATATCTCAACCTCATAGTGATGAATCATTACCAACAAGATGTATGGGGTGTGGTGGATGGGGTCTGAGCCTGGTAAAATCTTGGGGTTATTGCAATCATTGCACTCGGTATAGACATTTCTGGTCACTCATCTAATATTACCTATGTCCTTTCTGTTCAGCTTTAAGACACCAAAAAATTGATGCCTGGTTCTTTGAATATAGAATACAGAAGATATTTCCAGGATGGAAACTCTGTGCAATATTTTGTGTATATCACACACATCCTTTTCTGCTAAACTGACCCTGTAAAAGGAAGATAGAAGAACATCAAGGTTCAGGAGGATAAGTTACCATAATTGCTTAGTCCATTGGTCTTGATGTGGTTTAACACACTTTTGGCATCTTTTGGCGTTTGTTTCCATTAGGCTTACCAACCATAATTGCTTAGTCCATTAGTCTTGATGTGGTTTAACGCACTTTTGGCATCTGTTTTCATTAGGCTTACTGAGTGCATTAGTTTCCATGATTGTGGAAAGAAAAGATGGAGTTGGATTTAGCTCAAATTTGAAAACTGATGCTCTGGCTTCCTCATCTGTCTCCTTTAAATTACTCTAAATTCTTGAGGTAGGATTTTATCAAAGACAGGGCACACTTGGGAAAAAGATTACTCCCCTGAACTTGTAACTTTTCTGCATGTCATTAAACAAATAACTGAAAAGAAGAAGAAGAAGAACTTGATTTTTCTTTCAATCCTTTCTTTCAATTCTCTGTGGAAGGTTGGGTCTGTGTGACAGTCCCTGTTGAGATATTAACTTTATAAGATAAAAGAATACTAGAGTTTCAGTCACTAATCATTTTATAGCTGACTACTTATTTCTAGGGCTGTCAATCGGGCTCACTGAGCCGGGCTTTGCCAAGCCCGAGCTCTGCCCGATTAACAGCGGACCGAAAAAACATAAGCCGGGCTCGGCCCTTTCGGGCTCGGGCCGGCCCTAACCCAATTTTTAAAATTTTTTATATAATAAATAATATTTTTTAATAATATAATAATATTTTTTAATAATATAATAATAATATTATTATATAAAAATATATATACATATAAAATATATATAAATATATATAATTTTTGGGCCCGGCTAAAATTGGGTTGAGCTTACCTCAGCCCGAAAATTATTTGGGCTAAATTTTTTAGCCCGAGCCCGGCCCGAACTCGGGCCAGCCCGGCCCAATTGACAGTCCTACTTATTTCTTGCTATCAAATAACCTTTTCCTGAAAAACATGCATATCTTAGGAATATAGGAAAACTTACTAAGCAAGTGTCATGAATGAGACCACCTGGCCGTTGGATCTTTATTTTAATGTAATCTGCTCATGACTATCATTGCCTCACATCTTTTCTGTCTTTACAATATGTTGCTATTAGAAGGATTTGCTCATAATATTGAACTTCTATTACTGATAACCTTTTTCTGGTTATAGGGTTCTTAATCTTCCTCAAAGCCAATTTTTGTCGATTAACATGGAAAGCCAGCAACATACCTCCAATGGAACAAGCAATAGAGAGAAGTTGCCAAAGCAGAGGTAGAGTATCTTTTCTGAATAGATTGACGTACTTATGTGGCTTTAGCTTCTACTTCTCCAGAATAGGTTGTTGAACATGGATGGTTGATGACTCTGGAGCTTTTCTCTTTCTTATTCCTCCCTCTAAATTGTTTCTTTCTATTCTTGGATGATATTCAACCTCCTTTCCTTCAGAAAAAGTAATCTAGAAGGATAATTGGTTCTTAATTAATCAACAACAATAATGTTTTGCAAGTGAGGAGAAGTGTTAAAGCTCTTAGTCCAGATAATTTTTTTATGTGGAAGGCTAGTGATGAAACTAATAATCATCTTTTCCTTAATTATCAAGTTTTGGGATGAGAAGTGGGTGTGTCCTATTACCATTTGGGATCATGCAGATAAAATTTTGTGGTTCTGGCAAAGACTAAGTGAGGGAGAATTCTGTAGCTATGTGCTTGGTTTGCAATTATTTGAGTGATACGGGTAGAAAGGAGGAACAGGATTTCTGAAGATCAATATATACCTATTTGAGTTCTTTTGGGACAGTTCTTTTTTTTCCCCTTTCTTTCTTTCTTTCTATCATCTCTTTTGGCAATAGCATCTAGTGTTTCTGGGGATATAGATGGCATTGAGAGAAATTGAACGGCTGGATTGATATAGTTTTTATTATACTTTGTGAAGATATTCATCCTTTTCTTGTGTTTCTTCTTTTCATTCTTCTTTTCATAAATATTCTTTTTTATAAGCAAAAGGTTCAAAGCAATACATGCGATTGTTAGGTTGCTTCTATGGCGATACATCTTGGAAAGCTTAAAGCAATTGCCTAATCAGGATAACCACAAATGCCAATGCTCTGACTTTGTTAGTTGGTTAAGTGAAAAAGATTTGATAATCAACAGAACTCTTCTATTGAACCATGATTTTGAAGATTGAAGCAGTTTGTTTTTTAAATATAGCATGTGAAATCAATTGCACTTTCTTGCTGGGTAGGGCTTGGGAGCCGTTACTGTTCTCTTTTATTTACTTTGTATGCATTTGTAGTATGAAACTCAAAATCAAGACCAAGAAGAGGAAATGATAATTTGATTTTACATGCATAATTTGTTGTTTCATAGTGTGGATGTTTCTTCAATAAACAAGCCAGAAGAAAGCAAGGATGGTTTGTTACCTTTATGAACCTAGTTTGTCATAGGTATTACCTTTAGTTAGAAAATTGTGGAGGTTGGTGAAAGCCAGTGCGGGAGAGAGAATTAGTGATTAGCAGGGGTATTTCTTGTTGTACTTCTATATGTTCTTAGTTGTAGCATGATGTAGAAAGCCAGTTCAAAATAAACATAGAAAAGAAAGGTAAAAAGGGAAAAATTTATAGATAGCTTAAAAAGATTTATAGTAGCCAAGCTTGTTTTAACTGTACTTATTTAATTGTTATATATGCCACAACTTAAATGAATCTCTGGAGACAGGTCCAACATGAAACCCCCAGCAGGAAGAGGCCATAAGAAAGAGAACAGAAAACGTTCCTACTCTGAGGATGATGAATTAGATCCCATGGATCCAAGCTCTTACTCAGATGCTCCTCGCGGTGGATGGTATGTTTCCTAATTCCCTCGCAAGCAATGTGGTGCAATCTTCTTACATCTTTCTCCATGTTTCTCATTTTCTCCAAGGGAATTTTGGACAAGTAGGAAGGGGACTGGGGGGAGGGGATGGGTTGAGAATTCATTCCCTTGCTACTTCTTTGCTTGATGGTGCTTATCTCTGAAGTTGCATAATTGAGATTTAGGTTGTGTTTTGATGAAGAAGAAGTTAGAGCAATGAAGGGTTAATATTTAAACCTCTGAAGTCTGAAATCTTAATTAACTAACGCCCAAGGATTAGTTATAATATTGAATTTTGAAAACTGAAATTTTTTATTGCCATTCTTTTGCTCGAGAAATTATTGAAAAGATTTTCTTTTGTGCAACTCTTGATTACCTCTAAAACGATTATATTAGTAATAAATTTTATGGTAAATAAAAGAATCTATATAAATTTAATTCATCCATAATTTTGTACCCAAAACATTGAAGTCTGATAACTTTTATAGCTGGTTTAATCCTTTTTTCCCTTTTCTTGCCTTTTTGGAAAATTTAATTAAATTAAAGTTTCAAGAAGTTGATGAAATATTAGTGCTTCCATCCAGAATTGGATGTCCACATTTTCTTTTTAAGATGTTTGGAATTGAAGTTTAGTATCCTAAAGTAGTCATATTTTATCTAAACTTCACCACTAACCTCCTTAATTTAAGAGAATTAAACTCCACTAACAAAATAGTTCCACCATTAACCTCTTTGTCTCGATTTAAGCTGCACTAACACGAGTCTCATTGCTAACCTCTTTAACTAATAAGAATGCTATATTAATTTATTTATAATTAGACTACTCTTTAATTTTTGAGTCAACATAAGACATCTAATTCCGGACAAAAGAAGTAATAATATTTTATTTACAATAAACTTAGTTTTGCCTATTTGCAGGGTTGTAGGCTTGAAAGGTGTACAACCACGGGCAGCAGATACAACTGCAATGGTATGCTATTTAATTAATACAAATGTACCCCATCTCTGTGTTATTGCTTGTTTCCTTCATCCGATTAAGATGGGCAGTCCTATTGAACGATAGCCTCGCTTTTGCACATTCATTCTTGTACTTGTGGCCTCAAAAGGTGGTTTCTTGATGGACCTCCAGTATAAAATCTCCTTTTCTTTGAAATGAGGGGGTAAAGAAATTAATGGGTTGAAGAAATCTTTCCATTTTCCTTCTGTTAGTAGAACAAAGAAATCTTAAAGTTAGGGCAGGATATTAAATTGAAGAATACACAAAATCAATTTTCAAGATTGATTTAATTAATAAACTTTTGGTTTTACTCTTTTCATCTGTAAGCATGTCCTTATTCACGTTTAAATAATGTTAGTTGAACTCTTTTATTTGAGATCTAGTAAATCTATATGCATAATTTTCTGCATGAGTTGGCAATCTTATCCTGCTTTTAGTTGTTTTACTTATGACAAGTTACGTAGTAGCCTGAGCGTTGCTTGGATCCTATCACTTTTATTTTATAATACTTGAATCAGTAAAATCATAACTTTAGATATTAGTATATTTTTAATAGAGATGAAGAATCTTGTGTTTGGCATTTACTTACTGACTAAAATATTAATGTCTTCAACTTGATTGTGAATGTCTTCTAATGAAACTAACCTCAATTTGTAGCCCTTGGACAATTCATTGAGATTCTTTAAATAGGTAACTGATATAACAAAAACCTTTTAAGAGCTCCTAATTTATAAAATCTGAAGGGTTTTTTTTGGAAAAGATTTTGAAAAGATACAACTGTCATGAACAGTTATTACATAAATAGATATATCTATTTACAAGGCAACAATTGTTTGTAAATGAGACAGATATGCATGTTTAATAATTTACTTGATAACTATCTTTCCAAGAAGAGATCCTTCAGTCTATGAATTATGTACATATATCACCTTAGGCTTGGTAATTCCTTGATTAGTTAACAGCCACTGGTGGATCAAAAGTAATTATGTCACGCTGCACAATAAGAGTGCAATTTAAGTTCATGAAATCCAAATGGCACTTCCAAAGCTATCAATGGTAGCTTTAATATATATAAAAATAAATATGGATTTGAATAGGCTCAAATTTGTCATTCCTTAAGATTTTGGCTTCAGAATTAGGTTTTTCCTGATGCCATCTCAGTTTTTAGCATCGGTGTCTATGGTTTCAATGCTTCATCCTGTGCTCTTGCTGATGATGTTATAGCTTATAAATGAAATCCCCCGATAATCCTAGTACTGTCAAAACGGGCCGGAGCCTGTAGGCTGGCCTGTTTATCTGCCTAAATACGCAGGCCCATTTGGCCCTCTCTGTTTAGCCCGTGGGCCAATGTGGGTTGGCCTGCGGTTTTTTTTTCTTATGTATTAAAAACATTACAGAAAAAGAAATATATGACAATCTTGGCACCAAATTTGTCTCAATTACACATGAATCATGCTCACAATTAAGGTTAATTAATTTTATTTTATTTTAAATATCTTCTTTATATATATATATATATATATATAATTAATTAATGATCATTTTGTATTTTAAAAATATTGGCGATTGTTCAAATTTTTTTTATCATAATAATGGATTTATTTATCCATATATAATAGAGAGAGAAAAAGAGTGACGAAAAAAAACATAAGAGCAAAAAAAAAAAAAAAAAAAAAAGCATTGGCCCGTAGGGTAGCTATGGCTGGCTATGGACTGGTCTGTTTGACACTACTAGGTAGGCCCCAAAATCTGCCCTCTTCTGTTTTCTTTATGTATTTAACATGTGCTGTTTCACCCTTATTTTCAGGGGCCTCTCTTCCAGCAACGTCCTTACCCATCACCGGGAGCAGTCCTGCGCAAAAATGCTGAGATTGCATCACAAAAGAAAAAGCCTAATGCTAATTATGCTTCTATATCTAAGAGAGGTGATGGAAGCGATGGACTAGGGGATGCTGATTGAAAACTCTGCAGCCTATCATGTGATTTGGAGCTATTGTCTTTTACATAATAGAGTAAGTGATATCTATTGCATGTAAGTGAAAAGGTTTTAGTTTGAGGCACAATTTTGCTGAGTCAAAGCTGGAGCTAAATTCTGTGAAATTCCTAAGAATAGTAAAGAGGATTCTTCAGAAACTACAACAAATATATTTTTGCAAATGAGAGCACTTTAGTTTGAAGCGCAACTGCCAGGAACTGAAACTGGATCTGGAGTTCTTCGGAATTCCTGGTCCTGTGAGATTTAGGAAATGTAGAGGAAAAAGCCTTTTGGAAACTCTATAGAAACTTTAAAGAAATTTTGGTTTAGATTTTACCACATTGCTAACTTCTTCCCAATTCTTTTTCCTCGTTGTGGTCCCTTGAGAAAAGGAAACAAGCAACACTTTGTATCATTTTGAGAGCTCTTTTAAGGTTTCATTTTTCGTTTCTGCAATTTATACTTTCTTAACTGCAGAGCTTATAGATCTGAAGTCTCTAATTTGATCGTCAACTATTTCTCTACCGCACAGTTTCTTGTTCCCCTATTCCATTCTTCTTACCCTTATTGACTAATATTTATTAATATTGCATCTGTTATTTGATTCTCTGGCTTTTTTTTTGACACATTAATTTTCTTCTCCTGGGAAGCAGGGCATCAATATTTGAGCATAGATTACTTCATTATACCAGCTCATTTAGCGTATGGCTTTCAAAAGTCAATGCTGATGGTATGACAAGGGATCGTTCTCTTTGATCATGTTTGTAATGCAACGTAAATACCCCAACTTGTATTGGACAAAATGTAGGATAGAAGATAGGGTAGCATTTTGACAAGGGATTTTTTTGTGAGTTTGTGACAGGCTAATTGTCAGAGATTAAAAAGAAAAATTAAAAGTTCTTCAATTGGGTTATTTTCACTTTTGTGCGGTACTTGCTTTGTATGATTTTTGGCCTGTATGATTTTTCTTGCTGTGAATATTCTATTTGCCAGTTTGAATTTTGACAGTAGCCAGAAGTGTCTTCTGAGAATTTCAAAAGTTTCTTCACTAAAGAATAGATTACACTGCTTATCACTGTTTTCTTTGTTTGGAGACACTCAGGCCCTGCTTGCTTCAAGGACTGAGGAAAAGAAAAAGATACGCTAAGGAAATAGAAAATGATTTTTAGGAAAATAATTTCCCTTTTTGGTATATGGATAAAATAGTAAAAATGAGAAGTAGGGGATTGTTAAAGGTAAGATAATTTTACCTGTACTATAATTTTTGATAATTTGATCTTTATATAAACTTTATTTTAATGGTCTAATCTCGATTTGGGATTAAGGTTTGGTGTTTGTTGGTTGTTGTTGCTATTGTTAAAGGGAGTATCTATATATAATTTTCTTTTGAACTATATACAATAAACAATTTGTTTATTATTTGATATTCAATATTTGGACTTCTAAGGTTTTTCTTAAACATTCGAAATACTGATATTTAGATCTATCAAAAAATATTTTGTATTTGTGTTAAAAATAATTTATTAAATTATATTTACTTTTACGTAAACATTTCAAAATTTGACCTTAAAAAGGGCAGCTTTTTATGAAGTGGCGCAAGTTGTGAAACTGGTGCAAGTTGATTGCCACTTGGGTCATTATCAAGTTGCCAGTAGCAAGTTCAAGCCTTTTTAGGTTTTTTTCTGTACTTAATTTATTTTTTATTTTCTCTATTAGTTATATTGAAAGATATATAATTTGCGGTGGCCATTCCTTTCACCGCATGATGTAATTAAGTCTTATTAATTTGTCTGAAAAAAAACATATAAGTCTAGCCAACTTAAAAGAAAAACATTAATTGGGAGCCACAAGTTTTTTAAATTGGTAGTTACACTCTGGCTGAACTCTCATTTTTTCGGACAATTAATATTTTTTTAAAATATAATTTTGTTTAACAAATATTATTAACGAAATATTTTATGTGATTATTATTTTTTTATTATTATAATACTAATGTACTAATTGTGAACAATTGATCATAAAAATAGATTTATTTATACTTTTTCAAGTATATGTCAATGTTCAATTTTTAACTTCTAACCATTTGTCCTACCTAGCAACATATGCCAGCCTGAAGTGAGTCCATGAAGGATGTATATCTGGCACCGAAAATTCATCATCTATTCAAAATTGTATAGTCACAAAAACTATATATGTTAAAAATAGATAATAAAAAATTGTTAAATGCATTAATTATTTTTATGAACATCCAAGTGTTCCAGTTAGCGTAATAGCCATGATACTATTCAACCCTCCCCAGATATCCTTGTACAATCTTGAATGAATGTGAACCTTCCGTTAAAGTTCTTGTCGGACTTGGAACCATGTCTTCACCCCTGTGTCGCAAATGAGCAATCGCTTGGAATCTTCAATTATCATCCACCCTAATGTTAACCAATCAGATATAAAGGGGATAGTGAATGTAGGAAACTGGTCCCTCTAAGAAAAGATAGCAGTTCTCATATCTCTACTGCTAGAAGCACCCGTAAAGGAATTAAAAGTACAACTGCTCAACGCCGACCCCCGTCCTCTAGAATTGTTGTGCCTTTGGACTTGCTAGGTGAGCAGTTGCCCGGGCCTTGGGAACTGCTATTACCAGACAAGCGCTCAAAGGCGCTGTAAGAAACTTAGATGTATTTCAAATGGAACTTATTCCTATTAGTCGAGTCCCTCTTTGTGCAACCCTTTGTCACCCGGTTCTTGAAGACCACTGTATTAGGAAAAAGTATATGGCTCATTTTAACTACAAATAGTCTGCGCTGTTTCTCACCCCTCTTCATCAACAACTTTACAAAGTCTCAAATTGCACTTTGGTTGCCGTACGGATGCGATGAAGAATGATTGAGATACTAACACAGAATGACCAAATTGCAAAGTCTCCAAAATAGATGCAAATCATCAACCAACAAAGGTTGTCCGCTGCTTATACGAGTACGAATCTCATAGGAACAAGGAAATACTTGGCTTTGCAACAACTAACATCGGCAAAGATTGATGTCGCAATGTATCCTGTTTATACGGTCCCACTCATTTAAAATGAGCTATAGCACATTGTGAGTTCATTTGTAGCACAGGGGATCCAAGATGGGATACAAACAGATCTTGTATTTGTCTACAAATTGACACTACTCTAGTGTCACCCTAATCTCTGGAATTTGGGCCTGGATAATGGAATGAATTTTCAACCAAATGGTGTTGAATGCACCGAAAGCCATCTCGAGATAGGACTTCATAACTGAGTGAGAGCTTTCGGCACAATTTGTATTTTTTATTTCGAAGTGTAAAATTCGTCCTGTGTAGATTCGAACAAACAGCTTCCAATGTGGATCCAACTATGTTTTGTCTGAATACCTTAACATATTCCAGAATCACGACTAGGATGATTGTATGTTTGAATAATTAAGTTGGTATTCCTCCTCTGTAAGGGAATCAACCAGCTTTCTCCACAAACCCTTCGAAAACTTTTCTACAATTCCCTTATCACTGCAAGTCTTATGGCATAGATGTTCAATGTTTTTGGGTAATGTGTCGCATGCACAACATATGTTCAGAATTGGGAAAGGCATCAGTCAGAATTTGTATCAACTCTGACTCATGATCAATCACGATAACATGTGGGGGGTAATCTCTATCAAAGATAGTATGAACACACTGTAGAACCCATTGGTAATTGTTCATCAGCTCATTCCTCATCCAAGCGCTAGCAACCAGAAAGTTTCAACTGGTAGGTGTAACATCGACTATCTCTAAGTACGGCATATTTTACCTATTTCAAAAAAAATTATGACACTAAAATACATACTATGTTTGGCCCTATATTATTAATGGCGCAATGTCAAAGATAATTAAAATAAAATAATTCTATTTTATCAATATAAAGTATCGATTAGTCTTGTACGTCTTATCCATTATCAATACAAATGGATATGCAAAAGCAAATGCACATGAAATGGATGAACTAACACACAATCATTGGAAATTTCAGTTCTTGGCTCCACTCTGTGCCAGTGAATGTACCAATGGTCAGTGAATAATTTGAAAAGTTGCTAAACCACTGTCCCACCTTCCATGCTCGCTATTCTTAGCTTGTGCTTGGCATTGTACAATGTCTTTGGCCTGTGATAATTAGCAAGATATGTTAAAATTACCATTGGCAAATGTCAATATAGAGATGTACGTGCAACAATAAGAAGTTTGATTAAGATATTATCAAATATCAAACTTTAAAACACTATTCGGATTCTTTCCTTTCAAATGATCTAATATTTATTTTGGTTTAACGTGACATTTACTTATTTGTTCCGTAATCTTCAATTCGTGGTCAATCATTCTTGCTGCTAATGCATGATCGTGGCGGGTCTTGTTCAAGTTGTGGTTGTGTTTGCTGCATATTACCACAAGACTTCATGCTCCCTCGTAATGCTTTCGATCTATTAATTTTTGGGGAAAATGATAGTTCTTTGTATCCTTAGACTTTCGGCATTTGTCTTCCTTTGCTTCTGATATCCTTGCCTCTGTTGTTGGCTCATCCTTGGACACAAAAATAAATTTTCTGTAAGCTCCGCTCTTCTCACACCTAAGCTCGATAACTCCATTGGCATTTTTGTCGTCTCGTTTAGGACGAGTAATTATCAACAAGGTCTTGACCTGCAATGTCGTTGCATTCATCCAATGATCAACTCCTACTTAGTCGAAAAAATATCGTGTGTCTCCAAATAATGGCTCAAATCATCGACTCTATTAAGATCTAAGAATTCTTCAAACAAATCGGACAATGATGAAGGCCCTTAGCCATCCTTATAAAGCACTCAATAAAACCTCATTTTGTGGCCTTATTCGTGCTCCTGCAATTCATACATTGAGTGTCGATAAATATGTGTTGACAAGTACTATAAATTTAATTTAACAATTACATTGCAATAAAATATATTAACTATATTATAAGTAATTTTATTAATAAAAAATAATAAATTTAAATAAAAATAAAAATAAAAATAATTGAGTAATGATCATGCAAAATGCAAAAAAAAAAAAAAATTGCAATTTAGGAAAAATTATGATGATTTTTAATGTTTTTTCTTTAAAGTCGAGAGAATCCTTTATATGAATGTTGTTCATTACTTTTTTTAATTAATGTGATGCATAATCTATCGATTTTATTTTATTTTTTCAAGGATTGAGAGAGAGAAGAGATAGGAGAGGGAGAGATTTGAATTTGAAATGAAAAGTTTTGTTATTGTATATATTATAAAAAAATTATATATAATATGTGTAATTTTGGAACACCGCTAGTGATTGGGGCCCCTAATTTGGGAATCCTAAGAATTATGTAAGCCACAATCTATCATGACTTTCACAGATCCAAACCCTATCACCTCTTTTCTCAAACAGATTACCCCTTCCTCTACCATACTTCCTATCCTCCCTATCTCAACAGATCCGGACTCTTCACCTGATACATCCTCAGAAAGCCCCAACTAAGGTGCCACACGGGAGGTCTGGGTGGCACTTACAAATTGGTCGGTGCCCAACTTTTTTTTTCAATTTTTTAAAATTTTATTAGTTTATTTATACTATTTGTTTTAAAAATACATATTCTATTATTCATTTTATTTATGTTATTTTATATTTTTTTGTTTTTTAATTCACAGATGTATTTGTTCTATTTAATTTTTTATTATTTATTTTTTACTTATTTGTTTTATTTAATTCATTTCATTAATTTATTTTATTATTTTTTGTAATATATATTTTTTTATTCTATTCCAGAATTTAGAATGTTAGAATGAAATAGAATGTCTTTCTCCTAAAATCTCTTTTCACTGCATGTTTTTTTGTGTTTGATAAAATTACTATTCAATATTAGAATGGAATAAAATTTACATGAAAATGACTTAAATACCCTATTAGTATATAGTATTAATAAAGTCAAAATATATTCAAAAAAAGTTATATTAAATATTAATCTAGAAAATTTCATCTAAATAAATTTGATACTAAAATTTGAAGAACTTCAAATATTTTAAATGTTGAAGTGTAATTTAGTCATAAATATAACTTTCATTCTAGGCTAGGTTAAAGTAAAAGAAATATTACCCAGAGAAACAAAACAAAATTAAATACTAAGTTATTTTTTTCTTCATCAAATGTTATGAGAGTATAATAGTCATAAGAATTTTTTTAAAGCTTCTTGCTTCACCTGGAAAGGTTATTCCTTAGCTTTATTGTGAAAAAGCTTTTCTTACTTTTTTTTTGAATTGAGCTTTCTTGTTGAAAGACCTTTTCAACTTGAAATTTTCATATTTATTGGAATAAAAAAGTTAAAAAAGTCATTTCATTCCATTCTATTATATTTCAATGTACTAAATGTATAATTAATTCTTAATTCGACCATTTTTATTTCCATCTTTATTATCCTTTAAATACTGAATCACAAAGAATATATTCAATGAAATACCAACATTTGTTGTTAGAGTTGTATTCGAAAAGAACAAGCTGTGCACTGAGTTTTTTAGCTCAAGTCATGTAATACTCAAATGTTGTTCGAGTTCGTTCAATCAATGTGTCTAGTATGAGGTTTTTTTTAAGATCTTTTATTTATTTGTTTGTAAAGTTTAAAAAAATTTTCAGTCGTTAAATGTTTACAAGTTATTCAAATAACTTAAATAATGTCAAATAGTTTGAATTATTATTTTTTCTTTACAATGATATTTTTACTTATATATAGGTATTGTAACTATTATATAATATCTATCAATGTTGTAATGTCTCTTGAACTCATAAAAGAAAAAGAAAAAGCGATCACAGTATGCCTTACTTCTATTTAGGGTTTGTTCTTAATTGTTAAAATTTTTCTTTGCAAAATGTTCAAAAAGAAATGCTTATAAGAAAAGCTATTTTTAAAAATTAAAATAATATTATTATTTTTAATAAGCAAAAGTTTTGAAAAATACCTCCACGGCAACTTATCAAAAGTAACTCTTTTCAATTTAATGATGGATTTTGATAGAGTTTAAATTTTATATTTTCTGTCTTAAATTTCGTAAAAGTAAATTCTTTTTTTGTAAGAGGACTGTGACTCAAAATAAAAAAATTGTATTGCGAAACTCAATTCAAATAAATCTTAAAATAAAAATAAATAATTAATTAAAAACATCTTAAAAACAAAATTTTCTTTAAAAAAAATAACTTTTCTTTTTAGCAATTGAGAACACGTCATTAGCAAGTTGGACATTGGAATTCGATAGAATGGTTGTAAAACTCATGACTTTTTCTTTTGTTATTCTTGATAACTTGCTTAGGAGAATCAAAGGATTAAGAAATAAAGGAGCTGTAAGAAGTAGAGGAAGGTCGAGGAAGTTATCAAGAAGTAATCATTGTTTTTTATTTTAATGGGAGTATAACCTTTGGTAAGAAAAAATGGAGAGAACGTATTTACGTTGACAATAAGAAGTAATCATTTTTTTTAGTTGATATATCCCACCCTGAATTCGGACTAATACTTGGTTGCCGTTATTGAATTGTTCAGAATTTTCTTTCGCTTTTACTCACCAAAATGGTGGTGTAAGAAATTTTCCTCAATTAGAAATGAATTTTTTCTATTGATTGCTTTACTTTATTTGCTATAGCTTATACGTTCGTAGTCGAGACTGATTCTCTCTCTCTCTATTGTTTATAGATTTTGTTCTATCTTTAAATATCTTTCTTTCTTAAAATATTTTGTTCTGCAACGAATGTTCCGACTCAATTTTTAGCTCAAGAGTTTCCTCTTTTTTTTTTCCGAAAGGAAAAGAAAATGATTTTTGGGTCAATTATGCGAAAATTGCAGCAGCTACATTTTGAACTCCACTACTCTATTCCTATACTCATCAAGGTTAAGAGTTCAGGAGCTTCAAAAAAAAAAAAAAATCATCAAATAAGAAGGGTATGAAAACAAAAACCTAAGAAGCTGTAAACCATTGAAGAAATTTTGTCATAAGATTTGTGTCGAAGGTGATTTTTAAAAAGTGGATTCACTTGAGAATATTGTCTATTTGCCAGGCCAATAATTCATTAACTTAATAGAGTTTTCAAAATTCACCATAAATATACAGACTTAATATTTAATTCAACATCATTCCTTCACATAAGCAGGATATAAAAATTAGAAAAGAAAAACTAAGAAACAGTACACCAATGAAGAATTTTTGGGTTGAAGGTGACCTTTTAAAATTGGATTTACTAAAAATCATCAATTTATCAAGTGGCTAGGCCAAGAATTCATTAAATTTAAAATGTTTTCAAAATTCATCATATATGCATTCAGGCGTAATATTTAATTCAGTAATCATATAACTATTGTTTTTTTCCTGAATATTTACTATTAGTATGGTACTTTATAAGGGATGCTTGTTCAACATAAGAATTTTTCTAGCTCTATTGATGTAAAAATACATCGGTAGGGGAGCGTTCTGCCTTAGAGAGAAACCCGCGTGAGCAATGGTGGACAAAGCGGAAGTGAGAATGTCGGCTTGAGTAACGCAAATATTAGTGAGAATCCAATGCCCCGAAAACTTAAGGGTTCCTCCACAAGGTTCGTCTACGGAAGGTGAGGCAGGGCCTAAGATCAAGCCGAAAGGTGTAGTCGATGGATAACAGGCGAATATTTCTGTACTATCGTTTGTTGGTCTTGAGGGACGGAGGAGGCTAGGTTAACCAAAAGATAGTTATCGGTTAAAAAACATAAAGTGCCCCTACTTTTTCAGGGTAAGAAAAAGTACCAGGCACTATGGATATAAACCAAACAATTCAGCATGCAAATATGCCTACTTTGCTTCATCAACCAAAAAAATTGTAAATTGTTACATTTTTTAGCTTAAATATCATTTTTAATCTGCAAAGCATCTACAATCTTTCTTTCTCTGTTTATTTATTTATTTTTGTAAAATCTGTATATCAATTTAAAGCCCTAGGGCACTGTTTGGATTTAAGGAAACGAAAAGAGAGGAAAGGAATATAGAGGAGTGGATTAAACTTTTTCCGTTTGAATTGATATTTATGAAGGAAAAGGAAAGGATTGGAAATGAAATAGAGGGATTGATTTTAATACTAAAACTTCAATCTTCGTGGTGGACAGAGACAGAAAGAAGGGTACCAACTTAACACATCCTTTTTATATCGATTAAGTTACCCTTATCCTAACAACTAATTACTCGGATAAAAATGTCAATAGGAACATATCCCCTCCATTTACTTTCATTAGTTATCCAAACAAATAAACGGCACCTTTCCTTCCTTTCTTCTCTTTTCTCTCCCTCTAACCCCTCTCGTTTCCTTTCATCCAAACATAGCCAGGAGTATCGCAGGGAAAAATAAACATTGACGTAAATTCATGCAAAGGTTGTTCCAAAACCGCCGTCCAAGCAAAGAAATTCTATGCCAAAGAGTAAGTAGTGTTCATAACTCAAATCTGTATTTGCACTGATTGAATCAGATTAAGGAGAGCAACATCAACAAAAATACTTAATTCAAATTAACACTTTATTTCAGAGAGCAACCGTTCACTGATAGAAGTACGATATATTACGTTAATTTAAACATGAAAATTTCCGATGAAGTTTTTACACATCACAAAGAGAAATGTCAATATGTTCATAATATGCACTAAGTTTCAAGAAAAGCCATAAAAAGAAGAAGCAAAAAGAAAGGCTATTCCATGTCTGAAGCAAGGAGCGTCTAAGAAACAAGCGGATCAGTAAGCAGGTATTGAGGAAAAACGATAACCTTGAGTTCCCCTCCAAGAGTAATATGCAATCCGAGTTTCATAAAACCCTGAAGCCATTTAATAATGATTGGTAAGAAATTAATCGATTGATAAAGCCGCCAAGTACATAACAAGAGCTTCATGTGAGAATGCAAGAATATGTTTTCCTTAACTAACAAGAATTTATGTACCATTTACCAACAGTTCATCATTAATCATGTTTCCGGGCATAGTTGTGAGAATAGTGAACTCTCTTAATACATAAAACTGTTACATATGACAGCAAAGGTTTACAGACTAACATAAAGGAACAAGAAGAAAGCAAATATCTTTTTCATTTGCATCTGTGGATGACATATTTGCATGCCCGTCCCTTATACCTGTGCTATTTTCCAATGGCTTTCCAAAAAGAAATTAGATATAGAACCTTAAAAGTAGATCTTCAATGTTTCCTTATAAGCAATGCTCAGTTGCCCAAGCAAAAGGTCCCACAATCTCCTACGGGAAAAATCAGAGAAGAGAAGAAAGAACGCGACTCATAACAATATGTTTTCTGCCTGAAGGGATGCAGGTGGGACAAGATTTTCAAGTGAGCATCATATGCCACAACATTCTTATTCTTGCTTAAATCAGCTTCCAGCTTCAGTAATCCACATTTCTCACCTTACTCTAGACCACTATCAAAACCGTTCATTGATATGTTTACTTCTGTTGTTTCTTTAGAGAGATCCTCGATAACACTCCATTAATTTAGTGTTGGTGGAATGGAGACAACAATTCAGAATAATTCAGACCACATATATAGAAGCAACAAGATATTCTTAATCATGCTATATCTTAGCATTTAAAACAAGGAAGACATGATTCACTTTATCAAATTAACAATGTAGGTAACATGCAGCATTAGTCACCGTGCCAAATCAAAATGATATGTCTATATAAAAGTTCGAAAAAATAGTCAGTAAAAAAGAAGACTGATGGAGAAGGTTCTGCAATACCAGGAAGAAAGGCAAGAATTCCAAGTCCTAAAAGGCCATATGCTTGGGAATGCTCACCAGCCATGTGACCTGTGAATATGAAGAAAGATAGCAAGAGAAGCAAACACCCAAGAAGTAACAAAAACAATGCAAGGGCAATGGATTTCCAAGGAACTTTGTCGTATGATTTGGGTGAGTAATCAAAACGAGAATCAACTTTTCCACTTCTTCCATCATAATCCTCATCTTCATAGGCAGGAAGACGACTGTATTGGTTGTTCCGCCTAGATGCCATATACAGCTCAATACTTTGTAGCTAGTTTACCACCACTACCACCTTCAATTCAAAAGGAAAAGTGAAGCTACATGAATATAGGGTGCAAGACTGCTATAAAATAAGAATGTGACTGGAAAAAAGGCATAATTTTCCAGCATATTAGCATGTACTTGCTATAGAAGGCTTAAAGTATATCAAGGAAAGATAAAATCAACGCAATCCCATTATTCACCAGAAATGTATAGCCTTTAAATTTTGATGAGTTTGCAGCCTATTCTAATATAATTCTTCATGATGATAGTCTTATTTTCTCTCTTACTGCCCCTAGTTAGAATTTAAACTGGGATAAGAAAAGGGAATTACTCTGTTGGTGAACTAGAGCAAAAAGTAGAAAGTTAAGCTACTATCATACTTCAATCTGAGAAACAACTTCAAAGTAACTTGTGTCCCTGAACACAACAAAATGCTAAGAGCAGTTTACTATCAGACTATAATTGCTTATTCATTCTTCATATACAAGATTGCAAATCATTCCAAGAACAAAATTACCAACTATTATGAAGAGTTCCATTCGAGCAGTGGCATCTGATGCTACCTAAAAGAGTTAGCACAGCACTCTTAAACATGTTATACTTTTGAGCCTATATTAAAGTCACACTAAACTATCGTGTTCTATCCAATTGAAATACCCTGTCTAGATCCCCAGTTAAATTATTTTCATAATCTTAAGGACAATAGCAGCCACTGCAGTGCAATACTCTCATTTCCTATTCCCAAGTCGGAAGACAAAATGTTTTCGAATTTGCAATAAAAAATTAAATACTCCTGAATATATGAGGCAGCAAATAAGTCATTTTGATTTCACTATCCATCGTTAATTTCTTATTTCTATTCCTAGTCAAGACTACTTAAGCTTTCATGCACATTAATGTAACTCTCAAGCTAAGTCTTTCCCAGTAAATGCATGTCATTGACCTTTAACAAACAATTAAGTGCTTTTCTTTTAATGGGCATACGTGCCAGCATGTGTGTTTGTATGTCAATTAAACAGACACCTGTAGATCTAGGCGACTGAAAGAAACAAGATGCACAAAGGGAAAACAATTGCAATAAATTAAAAGAGCAATACGATCTCTTTTTATCAAAATATCTTACAGAATCTTGAATGAATTTTGCAAGAAAGATTAGGTGATAAAATAGTCAAAGGGGTTGTTTCATTTTTCATTGAATGGATATCAACCCAAGGTGGCGCTAGTCGCTATACCCTTTTTGCTTCAATAGGAGGACAGATCCTGTTAAGTAAATGAATGCTCCCATGCTAGGAAGAATTCAGGCATTAACAAAGGAAGTTTTTCTTGTCAATAGATGAGGAGCTCCATCAAATGCATAAAGAGTTGCCTATTCAATACTAAACAAAGTTGATTCAAATGTCCGACATACTCATCAGCAGTTCATTTACGCAAAGCAAATAATCATGTCTAAGTATATAATCATTTGTGCACTTAAGAACTAGAAGCCAAATAGCATATGTAAATCTTTTTACTGTGACATTTGAAATATCTAAAAATCATGAAGCATATAACAATTTAACCATAAACAGAAAGTTGGCTTTTTGTTTGGTTGTGTACAAAATTCATCTTGATTACATATTTTACTTGATTCAATGACCCAATTACTTAAAGCTTTTATGAAGCACATAAGATTAAACATAAAATGTGTGGATATAAACATAATAGCATTTCACAAAAATTTTTATTTATGTACCTAAAGAAAGATTGTTGTGAATTCAATATCTTTCACCCATCAATCAAACTGTATGATTTTCAAAATATTTGCTATGCTTTTTCCACAAACGATATAGCATGGCAGGATTATCTGTAGCTAGCAATCAAACTGTATGATTTTCAATACAGTTTATATGCTTTTTTTCAGAACTCTGTAGTATTACAGGAAGATACGAGAAGAAGCAACAAATACATAACAAAAGACATACAAAGACAAGTCCCCCCACCCCCACCCCCTCTTCAAAACAATGAATGCGAAATTTAGAATAAGAAACAGTTTGACAGATAATATGGTAAGCCACAACACAGTAAAATATCAAAATTTAGGAAAGATGCTATCTTTCTGGATCATACTAACTGGAACACAATCAATAATTGCAGTTGCAAGTAAGGATGCCTTTCTCATGGGGTGTTAGCATCATATATGGGTGATTGATGTCTTACAACATTTAACTTGTCAAGAACTTTCCAGGAAAGCAACAAATAGTAGGAAACTAATCCCTATGAAAAAAATTTCATGTATGCTTCAAATAGAGTCGAGAATTACTTAGGGAAACGGAAAAAATTTCATTAGTGAAAATAAACTTCTTGAAGCAGGCTTCATGGAAAATATAAACTATTTAACTCTCCAATATATCAGGTGAGAAAAACTTCAATCTTGACTTTTCTTAGCTGTAAATTTAGAGAATGTCTCTTGACTCCAAATGCTGTTTCTCACGAAAGAGTTCATTTTAGAAAAAGTGTATTACCCCACAAAGAATTAAGTAGTAAAACCATTAGCTGAAATGACAAAAGAAGGGAATATAAATGGTAGAAATTTTAACCTTAGTTCCAGACTCCTGTATGTGCATTTCAACTCATAAGGCAGTGCATGAAACAAAAACTCATCTCACCAAAAAGAGCAAAACACCCAGATAATATGAAACTGAAGACAGAAAATAACAGGTATAACACGCATGTGATATACAACAAGCTATTGGATGAACTAAGGGCATAGACTTGATGCTACCTAATATGAGCTCCTCTAGTTTTCATCTATTATTCAAGGGAAAAAAGAACATTTTATTAACTTCTACCATAATCAATTCATCCAATATTGCGAAAGTTCTTTCTGTACCAGCTGCTGATTGAAATGGTGACCAATAAATTACATATGCCAAAACAGAGAAGAACAAAAAAGAAACTATCATTTAGCCGGCTATAAGCCAAAACTTCTCTGCGATCTAAAATTTTCTCAAAATGAAGGCAAAGTCATATAACTTAAGGGGATTGGTGCATCCTTTTGGCCACAAAAAAGAAAAAGAAAAAGAGAGAGAGAGTAAAAGACAAAAAATGGAACTATCAACAAGAGAAACTACGTGAGAGAAAATACAGATTGTCTGAGCAACCAATTAGAAATTAAATAGAAGAAGCAAAAATGCACAACGAAAAATTACATATAAAAAGGCTGGTCATTCTCAAAAATCAACATCTTTTTCTGATACCAACCTAAGCCATAAACAATGTCACCATTTTCGTGATAGCATGTACAACAAACCTCAATATATCAAACAGGAAGGGAAAGTATACATGACATATATCTGAACCATATATGCCTGTAAACTGAAATTCCCACAAAGAGCACAGTGAATTTGCATCTTTACAAGGGAAGAGACATAAAATAGACCTAGCATCACCACAGCCGAATAGGGTTATAGATAGCACGACTGGAAGAGGCAAACTCGTAACAATGAACTCCTTTACAAACCAATGATTGCAATATCATTCAGATGGAATGTCATTAAAGCAATTATTGAAGACTGAAAGGACAAAACCCGGAATTAACAAGCATTACAAGCCAAAAAGATTGCCACTGCAGCAAGTGGCAACTCTCCATAATCAAAGTTTTACAAAACAAGAATTCCAAAGTCATAAAATTGGGAAAAAAAAAATTCAACATATTGGAGCCTTAAAGCGGAAACCCCAGAGTCAATAAAAATTACAAACCAAAAAGTTGGTATATAGGCTAGAGGCCAACCCATCTACAATCAAATAACCAGAAACCAAGAATTTTAATGTTATTCCATTTGAACAGCGTAAAATTAGTATATTCAAGAGCTGAAAGCATGAAACCCAGAGTCACCTTTGATAGGTACAGCTCTCAAATATTGATTATAAAATTCACAAAGTTTCTTACCCTCTGATGCAAAACCAGAAGGAAATGTTATGTAAATCAGCAAAACCCGGAAAAACTAGAAGATAATTATTAATAGTGTTAAATTTCAAGCAAGTCCAAATTCAAACTTCAAAGCAGAACCTGGAATTCCACTCCTTGAATTCTTCGATTCTTCTTTAGATTTTTCTCGCATGAACCTGGATTTCTCGGGTGGAAATATCAGCGCACGCCAAGAATACAGTTCTAGAAGCATTAGCCTTCTTCCAAAATGGACAAAAGAAAAAAATTAATTTTGTTATTAATTTAGTAGCGCACAGTATCGTCAGCATAACGAAATATTAATACTAATATAGAGAACTTAATATAGAAACAATAATGTAGAACATATCTCCTTAGATATATTTTAAACTATATTATCATCCAACAATATAGTTGGAATTCATTCTTAGAGGATATAGATTTATCTCGAATACATTAATCATGATTACATATATTCTCAACCAACATCATAAATTTCTATTTATTCAACATGAGTTGAAGATGTGGTTGTTATAATCAACACATGTCTATAAATACATGGTTTATGTGGATCATATAGGTAACTTATACCTTACATATCCATCTCAACAGGAGTTGAATTTTCTCAATTCGAGATAAACTATCTCAAGGAGATATTAATAGGCAAGCTTAATGCTATTTTAAAATTTATTGGGTAGAAAAGAACTAGAATATATATATACTTACACGCGAGCAAGTGTATTCATACACTCAATTGCAGAATTATGGTATTTTAAGACCAATTAGTTCTTCATTATCCTTTAATAGATATAAAGGATCTCACTATAATAACCCAATATTCATTGATGTGTTTTGTCCATATGAAACATTTTTAGGATGTTCAATCAAAATAAAATATTGATCATAATATTTGCTCCTCTAAATTCTTCAGGAAAAATATCTTGATCATCAAATTATTTTCTCTTTTGAGGATTTTATCAAGAGATCAATCACGCTTCAGGCGTGTATCAAAATTATATGACTATAGAATTCATATATTTGTCCTGCTGGGACATTTATTCAAATAAGAATATTTATAGCTAAAATATCATATTGACTAATTCTATAGAAGTCAGTCAAATAATAAATTTGTAATTTTATACAAATAAACAACATTTTGAATTTCCAGTTCATTAATGGTTATACATAGATCAAAATAATGAAGGTCATAAATGATATCCTCTTTAATTGATGATTTTCTCCCCCTAATGTGGGGAACACTAGGCCAATCAATAGATCGTACAACTGATAGCAAGTACAACTAAGTATATAATTTCTACATATATGGACATACTCGATCATTCTTTTAATAAAAATTTACTAAGACAATCTCATTATGTTCTATAGGAACAATTATAAGCTTCAAGCATATCGAGTCCATCAGGGACTTTAAATATATGTATCATTATCAAATATAACAAAGATAACATATATTAAGTGCTATCATGCACTGTTTTATCCACCACTAGAAATATATATTTCTTCGTTAACAGCGGCAGGTCTTACGAAGAATCATACGCCATAACTCATGGCAAATATTCACTTTTATAGTTCATATTTTATAAGCAAATATTAATTGCTATCTCTTTGGGATTACACTTCAGGTGTATAATTCCTGCTGAGAATACAAGTACATTTCAAGTGTACTTGTCAATAGTTTAAGCATTTCATATTTCTCATGCGAACTTTATCATTTCGAGTCTGCAGACCTCGATTTGGAAATCCTCATTTTGAATCAATATATTACGCGCATTAATATTGTTGACGTCATATACTTGTATAGTTCCAATATTTCCAAATCATGTTGAGATCTCATCATTTGTCAAACTTTTCAGGTACCTGAATTTCTTCTGGAAATAATATATCAATCATATTGGTCAGTTAACATTCACGACTATATAAATTATCCTTTGAACTTCTGGTTCAAGGTATCTTCTATGAGGATCAAAATAGAAGATCAAGATGAGACACAAACTAATATCTTTATCCAACTTCATGTTTATGTTGGGGCAACATATTCAAAATTAACAAAATATGAATCTTCCCCTTGAGATTCGCTCCCAACATATTTGATAATATCTTTGAGAACCTATCTCATTAACTTTGTGGTGGAGCAACATACGTAGGTGAAAGACCTAAGAGGGGGGGTGAATTAGGTCTTTGGCTAATTATCGAAATCTTTTCACCTTTTTGCAAATCCTTTGTCTTAATAAAAGCTCTTCTTTAAATTCACAAACTTCAAGTTATATGTGATTTGATGATTAATACAAGATTATCAAACTATAAGACCATAATCAATCAATCAACAACTAAGCATAAATAATAATCACAAGTACGTAAACAAGTAAAGCAATAAGAAAATGAACATACGATTTATAGTGGTTCGATCTCTCCAAGATCTACATCCACTACCTTGAGTCCACACTCAAGGATTTCAACCAATCTACTATATGCTCAAATTCAATAATTACATAAGAGGCTAACCACACTATGGTTTTACACTCACAACCTCTTCTAGTAATTATACAAATAATACAAGGTTCACCAAACACAATGGTTTTATATCTAAAGACAACCTCAAGACTAATCTAATCCAAGGCTCACCCACACACGGGTTTTACACTACAACCTTGATTAATCTAGTCTATGGCTCACCCTTCCACAAAAGGGTTTTATGTCACAAGATAACCTTGCAAATGAGCTAGTAGAAAACACAATTAAGATAAGAAAAGAGAGAGTGTAAGATGTTACCACTTTGTTGGTAGATGATTACACAATGTTTCACCTTCACACTTTGTTGCCTTTGGAATTTTGAATTTCAATCTTTGAGCACAAGGAAATTTGAGAGCTTTTGATATAATTTTGATGTAAAACAAGTTAGAGCTTCAAAGATTTCTTTTGTGCAAGAGTTCTCTCAAAAATCTAGAGTTCTAGCCTTTATAGAATTTGAAAATCAGTTATAACGGTCATAAAACGGCTAGTAACGGCTAGTTTCAGAAAATTCGGATGACCGAATTCTGCGTCCGAATTTTTCGGACGACCGAATTTTTTCTGCTGCATCCGAATCTTCTTCCGAATTTCTCTGGAAGAACAGTGACCATGCTGAAGGTCAAAAATTCGGACGACCGAATTTTTTGGCTGTGTCCGAATCTTCTTCCGAATTTCTCTGGAAGAATAGTAGCAAACTTTTGCTACAAAATTCGGACGACCGAATTTTTGGACTGCGTCCGAATCTTCTTCCGAACTTTTCAAACTTTGTCAAAACATGTTCAAATCAATTCAAACAAGTTTGGAAAACATTCTAGCCTTAAAGATAAGTCATTAAAGACCTTTTATGTACCAAAACCATTTATGAAAACTTGATAATTTAGGTAACTTCAAAACCATTGAAACCATTTAAATCAAGTTTTGTGCTCTCAATTGCAACTCATAGATTCCAAGACTTAAGAGTGTAGGGTTTACAATATTTACCTATTAACCACATGTCACCTACACTTCATGTCTTCAAAGCCTTCATTAATCTTGAACAAACTCTTCAATCTTTAATCACTTTGACATATTTGAGTTGTTCATGCATTGCTAGCTCCAAGGCAATGAGACTTCATACTTCTTAATCCAAAAATCCTATCACAACATACAAGCATATTAGTCCTCATCAATATTTGTCATTAATCAAAACTACATGATTTGCCCTTAGGGCTAACAGTAGGGCATCTCTAAATTTAGGATATAAAATATTTAGTTTCTGACCACAAACCAACTACTATGAGGAGAATCAAAATGTGTTGGCAAAATACGAAATAAGTGCTAATATATCACAGTTATGAATATTCTGTAGGATGCTCAATATCTCAATACAACCAGTATTATTAGGACAAATTATGTCTTTGGGAGAATATTAAAATATAAGCTCATTATCAATAAATTGTGCAAACTACAGGTTGCAAATACAAGAATATACACATGACTATTTGTTGATGCATCAACTAATAATTTATTCATATTCATCCCAAAATAACAAATTTAACCCCAAGTAATACTAGTAACTTTTAAAAAAATAACACTTATAAATTCATCATATTAGAAAATTTCTAGTTCCATAATAAATTCATAATCATTCTTAGTATTTTAATGATACGGGATGGTCCAACCGGTCATGCCAACTGATAAATTATTTATCAGTAAACTTCAAGTTTACTCAATATTGCATCTCAATTTCATAATTCTGTGTAATATAAAGCAGGAGAGATGAATAGTAGTATCTATAATTGACATATATTTTATGTCATAATGGCAATACATATGGCTCAAAAGTTTATTCATCCAATGTCTCGATATACTGATAATATAATCAATGTTCAAAAGTTTTAAGAGACTATATGGAGAATGATGCATTATAACAATTGGCCATCAGGTGAAGATTATGTAGCTCTTCTGGAGCTTTTAATCAATTAACTCTTCTAGAGTTATTGATCAACTAGTTCTCCTGCAACTTTGTATTACTATTTATACTTTGGACATATATTTTAAATTTTGCCCAAATAAATAACAAATATTGTTTAGACAAATTTGTATCTTCACCATTCTTGATCCAAAACAAACTAAAATAATATATAAATACTAAAATATAAGTTTATATTATGAAAAATTTTCAATAATAATCACAAGATGATAAAATAGAAAAGTAACAATTTGATAATTCAAAACTTTGATTGATATTCAAAATGCTAAAAAAACTATTTTTGGATATTCAAAATAATTGGCAACATTCACATGTGTCATATCAATATTATCGACACAAGCATCATTACTATCAGTAGCATAATTTACGGAAGTAAAGTAATATCAATAATTAATAAAGATTCATAACATGTTTGACGTACTACATGTACATGACAAATTTTCATATTACATCAATAACATGTTAGAATTCTTACTTTCCCTTTTTCATTCTCATTATTTTCTCACTTCTGGTGAGTATCTATTCACTGAAGATTTAATGAGTCATTCTTATAGTATAAGAACAAAGTGTATATCTACTAGTTGCGACCAAAATCTTGTACATAAATATATTATAATTTCTAATGTCATTCACTTCAGGGAATTGCATAAAAATATTTGGTCGAGCATCAAAATATTTTATACATTACTCATTTAGTCTCAAAAGATATAAATTTAAAATATTTCTGAAAAATTTATTCTCGATATTACTACTTCAGGAATTGCATAAAAATATTCTCGATATGAGAAAGGAAAAATATTTTATTCATCACATTACTAGTAATATTTCTCCTTATAATTTTAATTGAGGAGAAATTCTAAATGTAATAAAATTTTACATATTAATAGACATAAAATCTTGTAGGCACACTTATAACAAAACATAATTGGCACACTTATAACAAAACATAATTGGTACACTTATAACAAATCATAATTAGCATTTATATATCAATCATCTTCTGGTGATTGTATGTTTCATTCACAATTTGCTAGTAATCAAGTGGCTCTGACGCTTTGTATTTTAAATGGTATCTTCAGGATCCACAATATCCAGATGTATATATTCTGATTGCCATGATTATATAGATTATTCTTACCATATCCGCGTCTATGTCCACGGCTTCGAACATGATTACGATCTCTTCTAGGGCCATAACCATTAATTCTAATGCATTTATTCATAGATTTAAAGTAAAATGTACTTTTGGTAGAATGACCATCTTCTGGTGGTCAAATCTTTCTTTTAGATCCTTTCACAAAATAAGTGGATCTTTCATGGTAAGATACTCCGGCTTTAGATCTTCATAAAAATTATGGCGGAGAAAAATCATGGCTTTTATACGATTTTGAGATGATGATGCATTATTTTCAACAATGGTGTCTGCCAGACCCATTACATCTCAATAAATTTGAGCATCTAGTGTATATGACATATAGTTCGTTCTATAAATATCAAGAGAGGAAAAACGAGTTTTGAAAAATTTTGCCATATGAATTCAAAGGTAGAAAATAATACCTCTTTTTTTCTTGATTAAGCTCTCAACTTTGGTGGCAGAGACTCTTGATGATAACGTGTTATGAATTTGTTGGCGCGCAGTCATCGTCAACAGAATGAAATCGTAATACTAATATAGAGAACTTAATAAAGAAACTATAATGTAGAAAATAAGAAAAACTATAGAGAGAAAATAGAGAGAGAATGCAAGAGCTTTTATTGATTCTTTGAGAGTAAATCAATGAATGAATGAGTGTGTACAATACACTAGTCTAAAGCCCTATTTATAGGGTTCAGGGGTACATATCAATAAGAAGAGGTAGAGAGTAATCAGAAGACAAATCTTATCGCTAATGAAAGATATGATAGAACTCTTCCATCTATCTTCTGGATAGTTGGAGTATCTCTATAACTCTGATATTGGATTACCTCTTTGATATTAGATAATGGACATCCACAATATTAATTTCATAACAAATTTTACTTTAATATTCAAATTTAGAGGGTCATTGTACAATGAGTATTATATTTTTTAAAATTATTAATTAAGAAATAAAATTTAACCGATGACCTTTGATATGAAATTCTTAAATGATTGATTTTTTTTAAAATAGGAACTAAAATTTTAATTTTATATTTTTACTTAACTAATTAATAAAAAAATTTTAATTTAATGTCTAAAAATTAACTTTAATTTTTTCCCTAAACTTCTTCTTCATCTTTTTCCTTCTTCTAATCGCCACCTTGACCATTATCAATAGTTACTGCTAATGCTGTTGCCACTATTACTTGAACTAGATTTCTTCCTCCAATCACCACCCTTGACCACCACTAGCAGCCACTTGAATTAGCCATCCCTTCATATTCCAAAACATCTTCTGCTGCATTCCTTCTATCTTTTTCTTCTTTTCCACTCCTCCTTACACCGCCAACCTTCATAAATCATGTTGTAACCAACTAAACCCCCCGCCGCCGCCAAATGCACCACTAACAAACACACAAATCACGCAACATTCTAAGCAGCTCAAGAAAATATCAATAAATCCAGATCAGTGGTAGAATAGTTTTTGTATTAACCTGTTACATCCCAAAATATCAGCAGTCAAGAGGATTGTAATTGCCCAAAACATTTGCAACTGTTCTAATAGAGAAAATATCTCAATGAGCAGCAAGAATAGAGGGGTGGGGGCAAAGAAGGAATGGCCAAAAGGTAAGCAACAGTGGGCAAGAAGAAGAAATTAGAAAAAAAGGAAAATCAAGACTAAAGGAGATGAGCAAGGAAGAACCTATAGTGTTGTTAAGAAGGAGGAAGATGAAGGCAGCATAGTGAAGAAAAGGAAGGGAACAAGAAAAGAGAAGAAAAAAAAGAAGAAACTAATGATGAAAGTATTTTGTGAATGCGTTCTTATAGTTAGACGCATATCATAACACATTCAGATAATGCATTCATTTTCTATTTTTGGTTTCTTAAAATCTATGTTATTAAAAGACTCATATACCTCTATGGTCGTATTATTCGAATGGATTCTTTTACATCGTCGTTGAAATTTGTCTCCTAATTAAAAATTTTAAGAGATTTGATACTCAACTGACAGGAATTCCTAACTTTGGGATACTAAAGTAGAATTAACCAAAAAACCGTTAGTAATTTTGGAATATATTAAGTCCATTTTGCCCTTGAAATCTTGGGGCTCTAATTTTTAGAGTACTTATACTTTTGAGATTTAACAGTTGAGCACCTAATTATAACTTTAGTCAAAACCATCAATTAGATAACAATATAAATAGCCTTGAGTACCCTTAACTATTCATATAAATGACATATTTATGTTATCAATTGATTTTAATGAGAATTTCCTCAATAATATAAATATATTTTTTGAAATATTATTTTAATAATTATCATTTACTCAACAACATTAGAAAACATATTATCTAAATATGTAATCACAATAACATTATCAATTACTAAGTTAAAAAAAATCAATAAAGAAAAAAGGAGATATAAGGATCGGGAAGAAACTAGGAACAAAAAGAAAATGAAGGCACCAACTAAGGCGTTCGTTTGAATTTTTGGTTTGGTATTGTTTTAAAATTTCAATAATTTATAATTCAAATTTTTATAAATTTAAAATTTTCAATAAAATTGAAAAAATAATTTTTTATATTTTATTATTTTATTTACTTAAGAAAAATTAACTGTACATACCCAAAAACTATTTTCACTTTTCCTTTCTTAGCCAAAAGTTTCTCTTTTATCTTCTAATACCCATAAACAATTTATAATCTTACAATTATGACAATTTTTATAAGTTGCGGATTTGACAATTTAAGCATGCCTCTCATTCTTATTGAATTTGGCTTCTCTCTCCTTCTCCAATGCTTTAGGGCAATCTGCTACAAGGTGTTCGGTACTTTTTGAAAGACTTAAGAGGGGGGGGGGGGGGGTGAATTAGGTCTTAGGCTAATTATCAAAATCTTTTCCTGTTTTGCAAATCCTTTGCCTTAATAAAAGCTCTTCTTCAAATTTACAAACTCTAAGTTTATATGTGATTTAATGGTTGAGACAAGATGATCAAACAATAAATTCACAACCAATCAATCAACAACTAAGAACAAATAATAATAACATAAGTATGTAAAAGTAAAGCTATAAACAAATGAACACACGATTTATAGTGGTTCGATCTCTCCAAGATCTACATCCACTACCTTGAGTCCACACTCAAGGATTTCAATCAATCCACTATATGCTCAAATTCAACAATTACATAAGAGGCTCACCACACAATGGTTTTACACTCACAACCTCTTTTAGTAATTATACAAATAATACAAGGTTCACCAAACACAATGGTTTTATATCTAAAGACAACCTCAAGACTAATCTAATCCAAGGCTCACCCACACATGGGTTTTACACTACAACCTTGATTAATCTAGTCTATGGCTCACCCTTCCACAAAAGGGTTTTATGTCACAAGATAACCTTGCAAATGAGCTAGTAAAAAACACAATTAAGATAATAAAAGAGAGAGTGTAAGATGTTACCACTTTTTTGGTAGATGATTACACAATGTTTCACCTTCACACTTTGTTGCCTTTGGAATCTTGAATTTCAATCTTTGAGCACAAGGCAATTTGAGAGCTTTTCAATTTAATTTAATGTAAAACAAGTTAGAGCATGTAGAATTTATTAAGTTCAAAGTTCTACTAAAAAATCTGGAGTTTATGGCTTTTATAGAATTAAAAAATCAGTTCAAACGGCTAAACAACGGCTAGTAACGGCTAGTTTCAGAAAATTCGGACGACCGAATTCTGCGTCCGAATTTTTCGTCCGAATTTCTCTGGATGAATAGTAACCATGCTGAGAACAAAAATTCGGACGACCGAATTTTTTTGCTGCGTCCGAATCTTCTTCCGAATTTCTCTGGAAGAACAGTGACCATGCTGAAGGCCAAAACTTCGGACGACCGAATTTTTTGGCTGCGTCCGAATCTTCTTCCGAATTTCTCTGGAAGAATAGTAGCAAACTTTTGCTACAAAATTCGGACGACCGAATTTTTTGAAAGCATTTTCAAACTTTGTAAAATCATTTGAGATATAACTTCAATGAGTTTGAAAAACATTTGATATATATAGAAAACTTATTTAACTATATTTAAGCTCAAAAAACATGAACATATGAAGTTTACAAACATATCTTATAAAAAGATTCATTCAAAGCCTTTTAAGATCATAAGACTATTTTTATGCTCTCTTATGCATTCAATGATAACTAAGACATGCAAGTGTAGAGTTTACATAGAAATTTACCTAAAAGTTAAATGCACTCTACACTTCAAGTCTTCAATGCCTTTTGATCATCTTTAGAACAACATTCTTCAAACTTCAAATACTTGCTTAAATGAAGTTGTTCTTGAACTTTTGCTTCAAAGTAATGAGACTTCATACTTCTCAAATTACAGAACCTATCACACAATAATTAAACATTTTAGTCCTCATCAATATTTGTCATTAATTAAAACTATATAATATGCCCTTAGGGCTAACAATCTCCCCCTTTTTGATGATGACAAACTTTGATGCAAAATGTGATAGATTAAAACAATGTAGGACATAGAAGTATTAATGTCAATAATAGATAATAACCAATTTAGCACATTGACATGCAAAAGGCTCAATATGAGCCTATGACCCAACCAACCTCCATTTGCCTCCTTCCTTCCAACTACTAGGATAGAAGATATAGCATTTAAGCATTAAGAAAACTTCTAAGAGAGGTTTTAAAGGTTGTAAAAGTTTAACAATGCTCCACTTAGATTGTGCTCTTTTTTCAACAAGTTTGGACTTGAGATACTATGCATCCGAATTTTGACATATCAAGTCCGAACTATAAAATAAGTGAAATGAAGGCTTCAATTTTTGAAAATAAGCTTTCCTAAGATTGTTCAAACATAGTAAAAGAGATTGAAACATGTTTGAATCAATTTGAACAACAAAAGAGCACGTTTTGGTAACAAAATATGGATGCATCCGAATTTCAGAACATGCATCCGAATTTTTTAAACCTTGCATCTGAATTTTTCGATCTTAAGTCCAAACTGCAATAAATGCAATATAATGAATGTTTGAAGTGAAATAAAGTGTTCCTAAGGTTGTTCAAACATAATTGAAATACCTAAGAGGGGGGGGGGTGAATTAGGTATTTAGATAATTTTCGCAAACTCAAACCTATTAAGTTTAGACCAAGAACAAGTTATGTGAGCTAATTATAGATATTTGATAGCAAGACAATAATGAAAGCAATAGCAAAGAACTCAAACAATTTATAGTGGTTCGATCCTCAAGATCTACGTCCACTACCTTAAGCTCACACTTAAGGATTTCAACAAATCTACTAATTGCTCAGGTTTACAAATTACAAGAGAGGTTCACCACACTTTGGTTTTACACTCACAACCTCTTCTAGTAATTTCTTACAATACAAGGCTCACCAACCTATGGTTTTATATCTCAAACAACCTTGAATCACAACTTCAAGGATCACCCTTATCTAAAGGGTTTTATGTTATCAAGATAACCTTGCTAGAGCCAGTAGATCAACACAATTGAATAAGTAAAGGAGAGTGTGTAGAAGTTACCACTTGATGGTAGATATTACACAAATTTGCACCTTCACACTTTGATGTCTTTGAATGGATCAATTGAATGCACAAGATGTAAGAGAGCTTGAGAAATGTTTGTAATAGACTTTTGTAAGCTTAGAATATTCAAATTGTAAGTTCATATAAAAAGATTGCACGTTTATAGCTTTTATAGAATTTGAAAATCGGTTGAAACAGACTATAAAACGGCTAGTTAACGGCTACTTTTCAGAAATTCGGGACGACCGAATTTCGCGTCCGAATTTTTCGGACGACCGAATTCTTCCTCGCTGCGTCCCGAATCTTCTTCCGAATTTCTCTGGAAGAACAAGAACCATGCTTTGAAGACCAAAATTCGGACGATCGAATTTTTCTTCATGCGTCCCGAATCTTCTTCCGAATTTCTCCCGGAAGAACAGTAGCAAACTTTTGCTACCCAATTCGAGCGACTGAATTTTATGGAATTGTGTTCAAACTTTGTAAAATCATTTGAAATCAATCTTCCAAGTATTTGAAATACATTTGATATATATGGATAACTTATTTAGACAAACATAAGTTTGAAAACCAAAATCAAACTCATTTGATCATATAAAGTTAACTTAAAAACTTTTAGGACACAAAACCACATTTACTAAGAATTCATTCAAAAAAACTTTTAAACTTAAGAAACCAATTTTATGCTCTCTTATGCATTCAATTGACTCCAAGACATACAAGTGTAGAGTTTACATAGATATTACCTATCATCATACCTACTCTACACTTCAAGTCTTCAATGCCTTGAGTTCATCTTTGAATAAACCTCAAAAGACTCATAGCTTACTGAGGTTGTTCTTGCTCTGTGTCTTGAAGGCAATGAGACTTCAAACTTCTTTCTTCATAAATCCTATCACACAATATAAACATATTAGTTCTCATCAATATTTGTCATGAATCAAAATTACATGATTTGCCCTTAGGGCTTACAATCTCCCCTTTTTTGATGATGACAAACTTTGATGCAATATGTGATGGATTTAAACAGATTAGCACAGAGAAGTATGGATGTCAATGACAGAAATTAACCAATTTAGCATATTGACATGCAAAAGGCTCATTATGAGCCTATGACCCAACCATCCTCCATTTGCCTCCTTCCTTCCGAGCAATTAGGATAGAAGATATAGCATTTAAGTATTTAGAAAACTTCTAAGAGAGGTTTTAAGGTTGTTAAAAAGCTTATCAATGCTCCCCTTAGATTGTACTCATTTTTTCAACACATTTGGACTAGAGATATCATGCATCCGAATTTTTGTGCATAGTAAGTCCAAACTTTAAAAATAGGATAAATGAAAGCTCCAAATTTTGTGAATAAGCTTTCCTAAGGTTGTTCAAACATATTAGAAGAGATTAAAACATATTTGAATCAATTTGAACAACAAATGAGCACTTTTTGGTAACACAATATGGATGCATCCGAATTTTTATATCATGCATCCGAATTTTGAATCACATGCGTCCGAATTTTTGAACCACATGCATCCGAATTTTTAAACTCATGTCCAAATCGCAATGCATTCAATATAATTGAAGGTTTGAAATGATATAAAGGTTTCATACTGTTGTTCAAACATAATGGAGTAGAGTAAGACAGATTTGAACCAATGTGGATAAACAGAAAAAAAATTTTGACCATAAATATGAATGCATCCAATCTTAAAACCTTGCATCCGAATTTCATTAAGGACTCGAGTTCATATTGCATCATATTTTTTCTCCCCTTTTGTCATCATAAAAAAAAATTTTAAAGGGATCAATGAAAATGAGATGTTCAAGTTAGCATATAAAAGAAGCTCTCATCACTATGATTTCATCATTGAGCTTGAGAATAGAAAATGCAACAAAATGCTTAGAAAAACTCGAACAAAATACAAGTAAAGAGATTAGAAGAGAAGGCTTAGTCTTGTGATGATGAGGTTGATGGAGAGGCTCGGCTCACTCCTTTCTTGACTCGCCAAGTGCTTGACTCTTCCTTGACTAAAAGAGATTGTTGTTGGAGATACAATTGCAGCTTGATCTACTGGGCTCCCGACCATCGGTGGATCTTCAAGAGCATGTTCTTGTTCTTCTTCTTCGCTATAGTCTCTTCATTTCCACCCTTATTATCATCTTCATCACTGCTATCTTGATTATCTTCTTTTTCTCGCTTCTCTTTTTCTTTCCTCCTCCTTTCCATCTTGAGGTTTAGAGGTTCCTTCACCACTTTGAGTATTTCTCATAAGGATATCTTCAATGTGTTTTACTCGTTTTCCAATCCATCTAGTTTTCCAAGAACCATTGGAGCAAATGACTCAAAGAATTTATACATTTTCTCCATTTCCTTGACATGATTGTTCAAGGCTTCTTGGAATGTTTTGGCTATAATGGTGTCCCCCTCTAGATACTCCTTTCTATCGCTAGACTTAACTCCAGACTTCTTCTTCAAATAATCTCCTTTTTGTTGGGAGGGTTGCTCCCCTCACTTGAGGTGTCATGTTTTTCTTTTTGTTTTCATTTCCCTAGCAAGGGTTTCCTCTTCATCCTCTTCTTCTTCTTCCTCTTCACTTTCTATAGCTTTCTCTCTTTCTATCCTTTTTGGAGGAGTTTCTCTTTTTGTCCTCCATACATTATCCTCATCATGAACTAATTGCATTCTCTTAAGAGTTTCATTTGTATAAATTTCACCACTCTTAAAAAGTTTGCCCTCTTCCGAGAAGTTTGATCTTAAAATGCTTGAATATTCTCGGTTAATAACCTTCCAAATGGGAATGCCTTGGTAATCTGTTTTTTTCAGCTGCAATCATATGTTTCAATGCTATATACCCAAAATTCATCCTTCTATTTTCATGCAGGGGCTAACATGATTACCATATGCATATTTCCAATCGATGACTTATGTCCAAAATTAGGAACAATCATTGTGGTCACCATGTGATGTAAAACTCTACCTCTAGCATCCAAATTCTTAATTTCCCTTTCCTTTATGGCCCTAAACTCTCTTCCATTTGTAAATGCATCTTCAAATCTAACATGTGTGAATAGTTCACGATCATAGCAATGCATGGATGCTTTGAATAATATCTAGCTCCCTCATCTCCTACTCCACATATTCTATTTATCAATCCTTCATTGAATTCAATGTCCATTTGTGATACTCGGATGAATACCATTGTATCACATTATCCCCTATCATCTCAATTCTATCCTCTTTCGATTTGCATAGAATTCATATATCAAAGTGAGATAAAATTCTTCATCAATGAAGAGCAAACTACTCCAACCAATATCATTGAAATGAGATATGACAATATCCATATTTGACTGACTTATCAATATCAACCTTGTATCCGAGAATGCTTTTTCTATTATTCTTATTCCATTCTTCAAATTCATGAGTAGATTTGATAGAGATAAACCTGTCAACTCCTTGTGCTTGAGGAATGCGAATCTTTCTTGGTCGATTGAGGATTGGATCTCTATCTCCTTCCTTAGCCTTTCCTTTTCCTTTCTCAACATTGGGGATCTTTGTTCTCACCATGATGTTTTCTCTTGAGAAGGATTTGTTTTTCAGTATGAAATTAGGGCTTAGACGTGTAAAAATGAAGGAAAATCGGGATGAGAGTGTGGGATTTTGAAGAGATTTTGATTTGGATGTGAATGGGTGTGAGATGTTTTAAAAAAGATGTGAAATTCGGAAGTAGTAATGTTGAAGAGATTGTTTCAGCTTTATTTAAAAAGTCTCGTCCGTAAAATTCGGTCGACCGATTTTTCAGGTCTGCGTCCGAATTTTCGAGCGAAAGTTTCTGTTTCTTCAGTTCAGAAAAATTCGGTCGACCAATTTTCGACCATGCGTCCGAATTCTTGATCAAAAGTCTGCTTTCTTGACACTCGGAAAATTCGATCGACCGAATCTTCTGCAGGTGCATCCGAATTTTGAATCAAAAAATTTCCTGCATTCATTATGACTTCAACAAACACATTAGTCATTGAATCTTGAAATTCCTAAGAGTCTTCTTAGGTGATTAAACCTTTCCTCAGCCAAAGGCTTTGTAAATATGTCAGCAATTTGATCATTTGTATTTATATATTCTAAGCATATATCTTTCTTAATCACATGGTCACGAATAAAATGATGTTTTATCTCTATATGCTTAGTCCTAGAATGTTGAATAGGATTTATGCTCAAGTTAATGGCACTAGTATTATCACATAATATGGGAACACAATTGAATTTAAGACCATAATCAAGTAAAGTATGCTGCATCCAAAACAATTGTGCACAACAACTACCTGCAGCTATGTATTCAGCTTCTGCAGTGGATAAAGACACACAAGCTTGCTTTTTACTAAACCAAGATACAAGACAACTACCAAGAAATTGACAATGCCCACTTGTGCTTTTACGTTCAACTTTACATCCAAACGATAATCCGCATCGAATATCCAATAAGTTCAAAAGATGAATTTTTTCGAAAACCAAAGGCCATAATCATGAGTATCAATCAAGTAACGAAAAATTCGTTTAACGAAAATTAGATGAGATTCTTTAGGACAAGATTGGAATCTAGCACACAAGCATACAAAGCAAACATAATATCTCGGTCTACTAGCAGTGAGATAGAGTAATCTTCCTATCATACCTCTATATAATTTTTTCATCAATACTTTTACCTTTTTTCATCTTTGTCAAGTTTAGTTGATGAACTCATAGAGTACTTATTCCTTTTGCTTGATTCATTCCAAATCTTTTCAATAGCTCCTTAGTATATTTTTTCTTGATTGATGAAGACTCCATCCTTGGTTTGCTTAATTTGTAGTCCAAGGAAGAAACTTAGTTCTCCCATCATGCTCATCTCAAATTCATTTTGCATAGTTTTAGCAAACTCTTCACAAAGATAAATATTAGTAGAACCAAAAAATAATATCATCAACATAGATTTGTACAAGCAAAATATCATTTTTTAGAAGATGTTTTAATAAAAAGAGTTGTGTCTACTTTTCCTTTAGTAAAACCTTTTGTGAGAAGAAAACCACTTAATCTTTCATACCAAGATCTTGGAGCTTGTTTCAGTCCATATAGAGCTTTGGTTAGCTTATACACATAATTTGGAAATTTTTCATGGATAAAACCAGGAGGTTGTTCTACATTAACCTCTTCTTCAATAAAACCATTTAGGAAAGCACTTTTAACATCCATTTGAAAAAAGTTTAAAACCTTTAAAGCAAGCAAATGCTAAAAGTATTCTTATAGATTCTAATCCAGCTACTCGGAGCAAAGGTCTCATCATAGTCAATGCCTTCTTCTTGGTTGAAACCTTGAGCTACAAGTCTAGCTTTATTTCTAACTACTTCTCCTAGTTCATTTAACTTATTTCTAAAAACCCATTTTGTACCAATAACAGAATGATCATGAGGTCTAGGAACAAGAGACCAAACTTTATTTCTTTCAAATTGATTTAGCTCTTCTTCCATAGCAATAATCCAGAAATTATCACACAATGCATCATCAATATTTTTTGGTTCAATATGAGATAAAAGAGCGAAGTTATCAATAAAGTACCGCCTTGTTTTTACCCCTTGAGAGACATCACCAATGATTTGCTCCTTAGGATGACCTTTTGCATATGTGATATCTTTTGGAAGTTCTTGATCATTTCTTGATTGACCAACTTGTTCTTGCTCCATTATTTCTTCTTCTTTGGCATGATCTTCCATCGTGGGTGCTTGGTGTTGAGTATGATTTTCAACCATTGATGTACCTGTGTCATCTTCATTTCCTCTTTGAAGATAAATGTTAGATTCATCAAAGGTTACATGAATAGTTTCTTCAACACACAATGTTCTTTTATTATAGACTCTATATGCCTTTTTTATTTGATGAACAACCAAGAAAAATTCCTTCATCCGATTTTCTATCAAACTTCCCAAGATAGTTGCTAGTGTTTAAAATGAAGCATTTACAACCAAAAACTTTGAAATAGACAATTGATGGAGTTTTGTCAAATAAGAGTTCAAAAGGTGTTTTTTCTTATAAAAGGTCTTAGTAAAACTCTGTTCATGATATAACAAGTCTGTATTAATGACTTTCACCCAAAAAATACTTTGGTAATGAGTTTTCACAAAGCATTGATCTAGCCATTTCTTGTAAGGTTCTGTTTTTCCTTTCAACAACACCATTTTGTTGAGGTGTTTTGGCAACTGAAAAATTGTGAGTAATACCATATTCATCACAAAATTTTTGTAAAGTCTTGATTACAAAATTCTCTTCCGTTATCACTTCTAATAGAAATCAGCTTTGCAATCAAGAGAGGTTTGAACCTTTTTGAAGAGTTTTGAAAATTCATGAAATGTTTCATCTTTTTGTGCTAAGAAGATTACCCATGTAAATCTTGAAAAATCATCAACAATCACATAAGCATAGCTTTTACCACCAAGACTAGTAGTCCTCATAGGTCCAAATAAATCCATATGAATTAGTTCAAGAGGTTTTGTGGTAGAAACCATTTTCTTTGGTTTAAAAGATGTTTTTGATTATTTTCCATATTGACAAGCATCACAGAGGTGAGTTTTATCAAAATGCAATTTAGGTAATCCTCTCACCAACTCTTGTGTAGAAAGTTTGTTTAATAAATCCATGCTTACATGTCCTAATCTTCTATGCCATAAAAAATCCATCATTGTCATGAATGGCAAGACATTTAATATCATTTGTAATAAGCTCATCAAGATACAACACATATACATTACCAACTCTTTTAGCAACAAAAATAGTTTTGTTACTTGCATTGTCAAGAATAGTACAAGTATCACATTTAAACTCTACTTTGCATCCATTATCACATAGTTGACTAATACTTAGTAAATTATACTTTAAATCTTCAATAAGTAATACTTTCTTGATAAGAGGAAAAGAACCTTTACCAATGTTACCTATTCCAAGTATTTTCCCTTTCTTCTTATCTCCAAATGTGACAAAACCTTCACTTGTAGTTTGAAGTTCACTGACAAGTGATGCATTTCCAGTCATGTGTCTTGAGCATCCACTGTCAAGGAACCATTTAGTGGCACTTGATCTTGAGGCAAATTGTACCTATACCAAATTTGAAAGGGTGATTTTTGGTACCCATATTTTCTTGGGTCCAAGGGGGTTAGTAAAAGTTTCTTTGACCTTCCAAATGGTTTTAACACCACTTTCTACTTTTCTTTTGACAAAACATTTAGAAACCTTGTGTCCATGTTTACCACAATAAGTGCAGCAAATATGTGATCTAGAATGATAAGATTCTTTAACAAAAAGATTTTCTCTGTTTTGGAGCAGAATAATCATGAATAAAACCAAGACCATGTTTTACAAATGAAGGTCTTTGATAGCCAAGTAATTTATTCAAATTTTCCCTTCCATTTGTAAATCTCTCAATGCATAAAGTTAGATCATTAACTTTCCTTTTTAGAAGCTCATGATCTTTTATCATTAACTCAAGAGAAATAATTCTAGTGCAAAGCTTTTTGTTTTCAAAAGATATATTTTGTATAGTTGTATTCAAAACTTCTTTTTTCAATAGCAATGCAACTAATGGTTTCAAGAAGTTTTCCATTTTCAACACATAATTTTGAATTCTCATTAGATAAATCATTTATTTTGAGTTTCATATCCTTATTTCTTTTTGAAGCCTTTTTTAATTCTTCATATAATTCAACAATAAGATCACTGGAATCAATATCATCATCATATATATTTGAGATAGAGGGTGAAGATTGTACCTCATCATCAATGGCCATGAAGCATATGTTGGCCTTTCCTTCACTTTCATCCTCACTTTCCCTGTTGATCCCATGTTCCAGCTAGTCCTTTTCCTTTCTTGGCGATTTCTTTCTGTTTTTTCTTTCTCTTTCCCTTTCCAACACTCGGGACAAATCAGCAATAAGATGCTCAGTACTCTTGCATTCAAAGCATTGAGGTTTATATGATGAAGATTGTCCACTCTTCTTGACTGGCTTTCTTCCTTTCTTGAGAAATTCCTTTTTGTAGAAACTCTTGAATTTCTTCACTGCCATTGCAATTTCTTTTCTTCTCCACTGTTTCCTCCTTCTTCTTCACTTGAAGATTGTTCTTGTTCACTCAAGTTGTTTGAGGCATTAAGCACTACTCCTTTTCTTCCCTTTTCTTCATCCTCCTTGTCATTTAGCCGTTTCATCTTCATTTCATGAGTCAGTAGAGATCCAATGAGCTCTTCAAGTGGAAGAGTCTTCAAATCCTTGGATTCCTCAATGGCAAGTGTTTTAGGTCTGCCGGGATTTTGGTAGAGCATCTAAAATCTTTCTGTTTTGCTCTCCCATAGTGTAGATTTTACCATAAGCTTTTAAGCCATTGAAAATGTTAGTAAATCTTGTAAACATATCACTAATATTTTCACCTTGTTTCATGGTAAACAGTTCATAATCTCTAACTAGCATGGCAAGTTTAGATTCTTTAACTTGATTAGTACCTTCATGTGTGATTTGAAGTAATCTCCATATTTCATGAGCAGAGTCACATCCACTAACTCTATTGTATTCAGTTACATCTAAAGCACAACTTAATATATTCATGGCTTGATAATTTAAAGTCATTTTCTTAGAATCATGCTCATCAAATTCATATGTGGACTTGGGTACTGAGGTTATTCCATCAGCACTCATTTTCATTGGGACATAAGGACCTTTCTCAATTATGTTCCACAAATCAAAATTAATAGAACAAATATAAATTTTAACTCTAGATTTCCAGAACGTGTAATTTGTTCCATTAAACAAAGGTGGTCTATTTGTGGAAGATCCTTCTAGGTAAGGTAGGTTTGACATATTAGCCATAGGATCTTTGTCTTCTAGGTTGTTAAACCACACACAGAAGTTCTAGCTCTGATACCAATTGAAATACCTAAGAGGGGGGTGAATTAGGTATTTAGATAATTTTCGCAAACTCAAACCTATTAAGTTTAGACCAAGAACAAGTTATGTGAGCTAATTATAGATATTTGATAGCAAGACAATAATGAAAGCAATAGCAAAGAACTCAAACAATTTATAGTGGTTCGATCCTCAAGATCTACGTCCCACTACCTTAAGCTCACACTTAAGGATTTCAACAAATCTACTAATTGCTTAGGTTTACAAATTACAAGAGAGGTTCACCACACTTTGGTTTTACACTCACAACCTCTTCTAGTAATTTCTTACAATACAAGGCTCACCAACCTATGGTTTTATATCTCAAACAACCTTGAATCACAACTTCAAGGATCACCCTTATCTAAAGGGTTTTATGTTATCAAGATAACCTTGCTAGAGCCAGTAGATCAACACAATTGAATAAGTAAAGGAGAGTGTGTGAAGTTACCACTTGATGGTAGATATTACACAAATTTGCACCTTCACACTTTGATGTCTTTGGATGGATCAATTGAATGCACAAGATGTAAGAGAGCTTGAGAAATGTTTGTAATAGACTTTTGTAAGCTTAGAATATTCAAATTGTAAGTTCATATAAAAGATTGCACGTTTATAGCTTTTTATAGAATTTGAAAATCAGTTGAAACAGCTTATAAAAGCGGCTAGTTAACTGCTACTTTCAGAAATTCGGACGACCCAGACTTCTGCGTCCGAAATTTTTCGGACGACCGAATTCTTCCCTCGCTGCGTCCCGAATCTTCTTCCGAATTTCTCTGGAAGAACAAGTAACCATGCTGAAGACCAAAATTCGGACGACCGAATTTTTCTTCATGCGTCCGAATCTTCTTCCGAATTTCTTCGGAAGAACAGTAGCAAACTTTTGCTACCCAATTGAGCGACCGAATTTTATGGAATTGTGTTCAAACTTTGTAAAATCATTTGAAATCAATCTTCCAAGTATTTGAAATACATTTGATATATATGGATAACTTATTTAGACAAACATAAGTTTGAAAACCAAAATCAAACTCATTTGATCATATAAAGTTAACTTAAAAACTTTTAGGACACAAAACCACATTTACTAAGAATTCATTCAAAAAACTTTTAAACTTAAGAAACCAATTTTATGCTCTCTTATGCATTCAATTGACTCCAAGACATACAAGTGTAGAGTTTACATAGATATTACCTATCATCATACCTACTCTACACTTCAAGTCTTCAATGCCTTGAGTTCATCTTTGAATAAACCTCAAAAGACTCATAGCTTACTCGAGGTTGTTCTTGCTCACGTGTCTTGAAGGCAATGAGACTTCAAACTTCTTTCTTCATAAATCCTATCACACAATATAAACATATTAGTTCTCATCAATATTTGTCATGAATCAAAATTACATGATTTGCCCTTAGGGCTTACAATAATGGAAGAGATTAAAACATATTTGGATCAATTTGAACAACAAAAGAGCACATTTTGGCAACAAAATATGGATGCATCCGAACTTCAAGTCCAAACTTTTGATAGCAAGTTTGAAAAGGTGATTTTGCATTCTTAAATGAACTATAGAAGTACTCAAATATGTATAGCCGCAATAGCACTCTTTAGCTTTGCAAAACCACAAAACTCAAGCATTCAATTGTTTTTATGAGGTAAACTAAAATCATAAGTTAAGTCAAGAACTAGTATCAAGATTTCAAAATCTTAACTTAACCATATTCAAAATCTCAAAACCTCACATAGTATAACATATTCAATTTAAATTTCAAATGCAGTCAAATATTTTCACAGTACACATTCATTTTACATTTCAACTTATAGCACACATACATAGCACATTTACAACAAGCACATAGTACATAGCACATCTTGCAGTCAATATTCTTTCTCCCCCTTTTACATATGTATGGATTTTTCAAAAATTCTTGAGGAATTCCACTGGTATTTCTCATTTTCACACATTTTGTCATCATATTTCTTCTCCCCCTTTTGTCATCAATCAAAGATGGGGTTAATGAAAGTGAGACAACATGTATCACATATAAGCAGTATATGGACTAAACCTCATTTGGCAATTTAGTAATATATTAGTCAATTCTCATAAACTGTATATTGGCAATATTCAGCAATTCTCTAGTCAAATAATTATTATCCTAATAGCAATAAGCATTATGTAGTATCTTCAATAATAATACAATAAGCAATATATTATCAACTTCTTCTCCCCCTTTTTAGTAGCAATTAAACTTGGGGTGAGAGTATTTGGACAACAAAAGTGAAACAAAAGAAGCTCTTATCACAAAGATTTCACATATTGAGCTTCAAAACATTATAATGACTAAAAAGGCACAAGTAAATTTCAATGTTAAAGCATAACGTGTGCATCAAGGAATAAACTAAAATAAGCATCAAAATAGACTTTAGGGATAGAAAGGCTTAATCTTGGATGCGCTTCATGGTCTTCACTTCCAAATTTGTTTGTTATGATGGCCATGTCTCCCTTGAGCTCTATATGATGGGGTCCTTCATTTGTTGACTCCTTGCTCGTGTAGTTGTGCTTTGGAAAGTTACTAATCGAGAGGATCTTTGGATCTTCTTCCTTTGAACCACATTTTCCTTCTCTCTTGGCTGAAGGAGATTGGTGATGGATTTGTGATTTGACTTTGTGAAACTCCCTTCACTTTCTTCTTCTTGCTTGTTCTCTTGAGCATTACCTCTTTGTTCTTCATTCTCAAGCTCTTCTTTCTCTTGGAGTGCTTCACTGCCTTTTCCTTCATCGTAGTTTTCTTCTTTAGCTCTAAAGGAACTAGCACCATTTAAAAATCACTTGAGAAATCTTTCTCAAGTCTTCTTCCATATTCTTGAGTCTAGCTTCTAAACCATCAAATTTGCCAAGAATCATTAGAGCAACAGACTCGAAGAATTTACATAGTTGTTCAATGCCTCTTAAAACACCTTGGCAACTATGGTGTTACTTCTAGTGAGATTATCACCTTCAATGGAGAATACCTCTTCAAATAGTCTTGTTTTTTTTTTATAGGGATTTGCTCCCCCTCACTTGGTGACTTATGCTTCCCTTTTTTTTTTAAATTTTCCTTTCTCTAGCAAGGATTTCCTCTTCCCTAAATGACCTAAATTGTCAACCATTTGTGAAAGCCTATTCAAATCTCTCATTTGTGAACAATTCAAGAATAAAGCAATGTTATCCCAATGAGTAATACCTTGCCTCATTATCATCTACCCCACAAAATTCTGTTCACTAAGGCATTATTGAACTCAAAATCCACTTGATACACTCTAGAGGAATACCATTAAACTACATTATCCCCCTAATGTTCAATTCTTTCTTCTTTAAGATTTGCATAAAGCTCATATGTAAGGGCAGTATAAAATTCTTCATCAATTACTAGTAAATTGCTCCAATCAATATCATCAAATAGAGATAGAACATTATCAATATTGGAGAGTTTATCCAAGTTTACTTTGTTTCCAGGAATAATTTTATTTTATTTTTGTTCTTCTTGCTCCATTATATTCTTTAGCAATATATATCCAAAATTCATTTTTTTTATGCATGGCTAGCATAGTTACATCATACATATTATCAACAGAAGATTTGTGTTCAAAGTATGCTATAATCAAGGTAGTAAGCATGTGATGCAAAATTCTTTCACTAGCATAAAAAGGCTTTTATCTCTCTCTCCTTTCTAGTCTTGAGGCTTCTTATCATTTATATATATAGGCATTCTCAATTCTTTCATGTGAGTATAACTCAATTATAAAACAATGTCCCCAGAAGAATAATGCCTAAACGCAACATCCTCAACATCACAAATTCTATTGAGCAATGCATTATCAATTTCAAAAATTAACTTGTGATATTTTTGAAGAATACTACTAAATAGCTTTTATTATCAACTTGCTTAACTCTTTCTTCCTTAATATTTGCATAAACTTCATAAACTAAGGAAGGCAATAGCATTCATCAAACATAAGCAAACTAGTCCAACTCATATCATTTAAAAATAAGAGTATATTACCCATTTCGGATAGTTTGATGACATCCACCTTGTAGCTGGGATTTTTCTTATGATTCCTTTTTGTCCAATCATCAAATTTAGTAGTAGCCTCCACTGTGACAAGTCTATCAAGCCTTGACATGCTTTGAGGAAAATGAACCTTCCTTGGTTCATTGATCACTGGTCATCTATCATTTTCTTTGGCTTTTCCCATTCCTTTTCCCATGCTTGGCTTTAGTGTCCTCACTTGGATGCTACAACACTTGAATACACTTTAGTTATTGGATTTTGAAATTCCTAAGCTTCTTCTAAGATTGGTCAAACCTTTCTTCGACCAATGGCTTAGTGACAATATCATTAATTTGTTTATTAATGCAAACATGCTTTAAACAAGTATTACCTTTAGTAGAGTGATCTCTAATGAGATGAAGTTTGATCTCTATATGCTTTATCATAGTTTGTTGAATAGTATGATGATCAAATTTATTGCATTAATGTTATCACATAACATAGCCACACATTTGAAATAGACCATAATGACTTGGAGTATCAATAAGTTAATAGAGAATGTATTTAACAACAATCAAATGAAACTCTTTAGGACAAGATGAAATCTAGCACACAAGCACATGGCAAATATAATATTGGCTCTACTTGCTGTCAAATAGAGTTGACTACTCCTATGAAACAATTTTATTCTTGTCAAGCATAGTTGATAAACTTATGGATGATTATACCTTAACTTGATTCATAAAAGTGCCATCCTTGGTTTGCTTGATTTGTAGGCCAAGAAAGAAATTGAGTTTTCCTATCATGCTTATTTCAAATATACTTTGCATCAACTTGGAAAACACATCACAAAGTGAAGTATTAGAAGCACAAAAAAAATTGTATCATGTATTCGAACAAGTTATAGTTCATTGTTGCATGAGGATTTTATAAAAGGGTAGTTTCAGTTTTCCTCTTGAAAATCTTTTGAAAGAAGGAAACTACTCAAGGAAACTAGGGCTGGTTTTAAACCATTCAAAACTTAGGATAGTTTGAAAATATGTTTAGGAAACTTTTCATGAGCAAAACCGGGTGATTGTTCCATATAAACCACTTCCTCAATAGAACCATTTAGAAAAGCACTTTTGACATTCATTTGAAATAACTTAAAACAAGTACAAGTCAAAAGCATTCTTATGGACTCAAGTCTAGCATTCGGAACAAATGTTTCATATCATAATCAATTTCCTCTTCTTGATTGAATCCTTAGGCAACAAGTCTAACCTTGTTTCTAACAACTTCTCCGGATTCAATAAGTTTATTTCTAAAAACCATTTAGTTCCAATAATAGAATAATCATGAGATTTAGGAATATCCAAAATATTGTATCTTTCAAATTTATTTAATTCCTCTTGCATAGCAATAATCCAAAAATCATCACACAAGGCATCATCAATACTTTTAGGCTCATATGAAAAAAAAGAATAAAGTTATTGATAAAATACCGCCTTATTTTTACTCCTTGGGAGATATCACCAATGATTTGCTCCTTAGGGTGGCCTTTGTGGGTATCATAAGTTCTTTGAAAGCTCTTGGTCACCACTAGGTTGGTCATCTTGATTTTGTTCTCTCATTTCTTCCTCATTGGTATGATTCTCCAAAGTTGGTGCTTGAAGATGAGTTTGATATTCATTCATAGATGTACCTACATCATCTTCATCTTTTCTTTCCCAAGTGAATGTAAGATTCATCAAAAATAAACATGAATGATTTCCTCATCATATAAGGTTCTTTTCATTATAAACTCTATAGGCCTTTTGTTAGAAGAATAGTTCAGAGATATGCTTATACCCGGCTTTCTATTAAATTTAAGTAAGTTATCACAAATATCCAAAGTAAAACATTTATAACCAAACACTTTAAAATATGCAATTTGAGGCATTCTATAAAGGAGAATTCAAAAGATGTTTTTCTTCAAAATGATCTTAAAAGAATTCTATTTATCATAACATGTGATGTTTACGACTTTGGACTAAAAATATTTTTGAGGAAGAATTTTCACAAAGCATGGACCTAGCCAATTTTTACAAAGTTCAAATTTTCTTTTCAATACCACCATTTTGTTGTGGGGGGTTTTTGCAATTGAAACAATTATATGAAATTCAATTTTCAAAGAAAATTTTGTAATGACTTGGTTGTAAAATTCTCCCATTGTAACTTCTAATGGAAATCAATTTGCACTTAAGGGAGGTTTGAACCTTTTTGAATAGTTTTAAAATCTTATGAAACACTTCATCTTTGTGAGCAAAGAATAATGCTAAAGTGAATATTGAGAAATCATCAACTACTATTAATGCATACTTCAAGTCCTCAATACTAGAGTTCCTCATAAGTCCAAATCAATTTATATGAACAAGCTCAAGATGTTTTGAGGTCTAAAAGCATTTTCATGGGTTTGAAAGATTCTTTTGTTTGTTTTCCCTATTGACAAGTTTCTCAAGAATAAATTTCTCAACACATATTTTTAGCAATCCTCCAACTAGATCTTGAGAGGAAAGTTTGTTCAACAAATCTATGCTCACGTGACCTAATCTTCTATGCCAAGAAAATCCATCATTATCATAAGCTACAAGACATTCAAGCTTATCAAGATAAAACACATAATGAAACATTTTGCAAGTAATTGATCAAAATCACAAAATGTCATATTGTCATATAAGTTCGGACGACTGAACTTATTGTCTACATCCAAACCTTTTGGTAGAGTTTTAAGAAGATGATTTTAGCAAACCAAATGCATAGATAGTTAATCATCTTATCATGACATATAGTCAACTTCAAGAACATATCAACAATGAATTTAATTTCACATTATCAATGTTATTTAATCAATTTCATAGAAGCAATTGGTAAGTCATGGTTGGCAAATCTTTAAATCTTAACAACAAAGAATGCTCAACTAAAACTTCACATGTTGGTATTTAACTTCTTATCCATTGTCACACAATTGGCTAATACTAAGCAAGTTAAAGTTCAAATCAGCAATAAGCCACATTTGTTTAAAAAAAAAGAAAGAAACCTTTACCAACATTGGTTACTCCAAGAATTCTTCCTTTCTTCTTGTCTCAAAAACAAATCCTTCATTGTTTGTCTTGACTTTGATTATGAATGTGATGTTTTCTGTTATTCTTTGAGCTAACATCATCAATATACCCCTTTAGTAGTGCTTGAGTTTGAATTGAAGCGTACCTGCAATAAGGAGAAGAAGTATCCTTTGGTACCCATACTTTCTTGGGTCCATGGGGGTTAGTAATAATTCCTTTAACTCTCCAAATAGTTTTAACACCATTTTCTATTTTTCTTTTAACGAAGCACCTAATGGCTTTGTGTCCATGTTTTCCACAATATGTACAACAAGTATGAGGCATTGAACTAGAAGTAGCTTTAACAAAGAAATTTTTATATTTAGGTCCATTATTTACATGATCATAACCAATACCATTTCTAATAAAAGAGGATCTTTGAGAGTCAAGTATTTTGTCAAGCTTGTCTCTTCCATTTGTAAATTTGTCAATACATAATGTAAGATCATCAACTTTCCTTTTCAAAATTTCATGGTCACTAAGCATTCTTTCAAGAGAAGAAACTTTTGTACAAAGTGCTTTATTTTCAAAAGATATATTTTGTAAAGAAACATTTAAAACTTCTTTTTCAATATTTAAACAATCAATAGATTCAAGAAGCTTTTTATTTTCACAATATAATTTTGAGTTTTCATTTAATAACTCATTAATTTTGAATTTCATTTCCTTATTTCTTTTTGAAACCCTTTTTAATTCTTCATACATTTTAACAAGTAGTTCATTAGGATCATCTACAACATCAACAGCATCATCACAACAAGTAGAGGTAGAAGGAGTGGATTGTACCTCATCATTCATTGCCATGAAGCACACATTTGATCTTTCTTCTTCATGAGTGATTTGAAGTAGCTTCCACATTTCATGAGCGGAATCACATTCCATCACTCTATTGTATTCATTGACGACCAACGCACAACAAAGAATGTTCATTGCTTGGTAGTTTAATGTCATCTTTCTTGAATCACTCTCATCATACTCCTCCATAGGCTTTGGTTCCCTTGTAACTCCATCGGCTTTCAATCTCAATGGCACATAGGGACCTTTCTCAATAATATTCCACAATTCATAATTAATAGAACAAATGTACATCTCAATCCTAGACTTCCAAAAAATATAATTAGAACCATCAAACAATGGAGGTCTATTAGTGGAGGAACCTTCCATATAAGGCAAATTTGATAAACTAGCCATATGATCTTTACTTCTAGGTTGTTAGACCTTAAAAAAGAAGACCTTGCTCGATACCAATTGAAAGACCTAAGAGGGGGGTGAATTAGGTCTTAGGCTAATTATCAAAATCTTTTCCTGTTTTGCAAATCCTTTGCCTTAATAAAAGCTCTTCTTCAAATTTACAAACTCTAAGTTTATATGTGATTTAATGGTTGAGACAAGATGATCAAACAATAAATTCACAACAAATCAATCAACAACTAAGAACAAATAATAATAACATAAGTATGTAAACAAGTAAAGCTATAAACAAATGAACACACGATTTATAGTGGTTCGATCTCTCCAAGATCTACATCCACTACCTTGAGTCCACACTCAAGGATTTCAATCAATCCACTATATGCTCAAATTCAACAATTACATAAGAGGCTCACCACACAATGGTTTTACACTCACAACCTCTTTTAGTAATTATACAAACAATACAAGGTTCACCAAACACAATGGTTTTATATCTAAAGACAACCTCAAGACTAATCTAATCCAAGGCTCACCCACACACGGGTTTTACACTACAACCTTGATTAATCTAGTCTATGGCTCACCCTTCCACAAAAGGGTTTTATGTCACAAGATAACCTTGCAAATGAGCTAGTAGAAAACACAATTAAGATAATAAAAGAGAGAGTGTAAGATGTTACCACTTTGTTGGTAGATGATTACACAATGTTTCACCTTCACACTTTGTTGCCTTTGGAATCTTGAATTTCAATCTTTGAGCACAAGGCAATTTGAGAGCTTTTCAATTTAATTTAATGTAAAACAAGTTAGAGCATGTAGAATTTATTAAGTTCAAAGTTCTATTAAAAAATCTGGAGTTTATGGCTTTTATAGAATTCAAAAATCAGTTCAAACGGCTATACAACGGCTAGTTTCAGAAAATTCGGACTACCGAATTCTGCGTCCGAATTTTTCGTCCGAATTTCTCTGGATGAATAGTAACCATGCTGAGAACAAAAATTCGGACGACCGAATTTTTTTGCTGCGTCCGAATCTTCTTCCAAATTTCTCTGGAAGAACAGTGACTATGCTGAAGGCCAAAAATTCGGACGACCGAATTTTTTGGCTGCGTCCGAATCTTCTTCCGAATTTCTCTGGAAGAATAGTAGCAAACTTTTGCTACAAAATTCGGACGACCGAATTTTTTGAAAGTATTTTCAAACTTTGTAAAATCATTTGAGATATAACTTCAATGAGTTTGAAAAACATTTGAAATATATAGAAAACTTATTTAACTATATTTAAGCTTGAAAAACATGAACATATGAAGTTTACAAACATATCTTATAAAAAGATTCATTCAAAGCCTTTTAAGATCATAAGACTATTTTTATGCTCTCTTATGCATTCAATGATAACCAAGACATGCAAGTGTAGAGTTTACATAGAAATTTACCTAAAAGTTAAATGCACTCTACACTTCAAGTCTTCAATGCCTTTTGATCATCTTTAGAACAACATTCTTCAAACTTCAAATACTTGCTTAAATGAAGTTGTTCTTGAACTTTTGCTTCAAAGCAATGAGACTTCATACTTCTCAAATTACAGAACCTATCACACAATAATCAAACATTTTAGTCCTCATCAATATTTGTCATTAATTAAAACTATATAATTTGCCCTTAGGGCTAACACTTTTGTATTCATAGCATTGAGATTTAAATAATGAAGATGATTGTAATCCTTTCTTGGAAGGCCTCTTTCCCTTCTTGAGAAATCTCTTTTTATAGGATTTCTTAAACTTTTTAACCACCATAGCCATCTCATCATCTTCTCTATCTTTATCTTCATCACTAGATGACTACTCTTGTTCACTTGGATTGTCGGAGGCTTTAAACACTACTCATTTTCTCCCTTTTCCTCATCTTCAAGATCATTTAATCTACTTTCAGCTCATCAGTAAGCAATGATCCAATAAGTTCCTTAAGAGGAAGAACCTTCAAGTCTTTTGATTCTTCAATTGCAAGAGTTTTTAGTTGCCAATACTTGGGTACAAAATCCAAAATATTTCTATTTTGTTCACCAAGAGAAATAATTCTTCCCATACGACTTCTAACTGTTGGAGATGTTGGTAAATCTTGTGAACATGTCACTAATGGTCTCTCCTTATTTCAGGGTGAATAGTTCATAGTCCCTCACTAGCATAGCAAACTTTGACTACTTTACTTAATTTGTTCATTCATGAGTTACTTGAAGAAGTCTCCACACGTTTTGAGCCGTGTCGCATCCACTTACTCAGTTGTATTCATTAACGTCCAATGTACAACTCAAAATATTTATTACTTGATAGTTCAAGGTCATCTTTCTTGAGTCACTTTCATCATATTCATCCAAAGGCTTTGCTTCCCTAGTGACTTCATCGACTCTCATCCTTATTGGTATGTAAGGTCATTTCTCAATGATATTCCACAAATCAAAGTTAATAGAACAAATATATATCTTAATTCTAGATTTTCAAAAAGTATAATTTGTTTAATCAAACAAAGGAGGTCTATTTGTAGAAGACCCTTCCAAATAAGGTAAGTTTGAAACATTAGCCATAAGATCTTACTTCTAGGTTGTAAAACCTTTGCAAAAATGCCCAAACTCTAATACCAATTGAAAGACCTAAGAGGGTGAGTGAATTAGGTCTTTGGCTAATTTTTGAAAACCTTTTCCTTTTTAACAAAATTGATTTTGGAAGATATTTAAGATCAAAATCTCAACAAGATATGCAAGTAAACACAATAAGTTTCTAAATTGAAAGAGATGAGAAGAGACAACACATGCAATTTATAGTGGTTCGATCACACAAAATCGACATCCATTACCTTGAGCCCTAACTCATGGATTTCAACCAAAATCAGCTATAACACAAGCTGATCAAAATACAATAGAGGGTCATCCAACAAGGGTTTTACTTCACAACCTCTTTTCACTTACCACATTCAAGGTTCACCCTATCACAAGGGTTTTATATCTTCAAGATAACCATAAAAACAACATGTAGATGAAGTAAGAGATAAGAAAGTTTCCAATAACTTGGTAGATCATGAAAAATTTAGCACACCTTCACCTTTTTTGTCTAAGGAATCTTGATTTTCAACTTCGTAGCACAAGACAAAAAAGAGTTTTTTGATAAAAAATGATTGGGAAGAGTAAAGATTCTTAAAGGCTAAAAACCTATTAAAAAATCTTACGTTAATATCTTTTCTAGGGTTTAAAAATCAGTTGTATCGATCCAATAAAAATTAGTAACAGTAAAATTCAATCGACTGAACATGGACCTCTGCGTCCGAATGATCGTTCGAATTTTTATGTTTTCAAGCTGTCAGGATAAATTCGATCAACCAAATTTGGACATAAGCATTTGAATGGTCATCTGAATTTCTCTGAAAATTCAGCAGCCATGAAATGCAGTTCGGAAGTCGGAATTGGAGTCTAAAATTTTCAAACTTAGTCAAAATGATTAGAAATCAAGCACAAAAAGTTTGAAATTATTTTGGATTATAAAGTAGTTCTTTTTCAAAAGCTTTTAGTCCAAAGGCCATTGTCAAGAACTTGGTAAAAACATTTGTAAAAAAAATTAATTGAGATTAAAAACCAAGTTTTAAGCTCTCTTGAAAATGCTTTAGATTCCAAAGACAAACAAGTGCAAGATTTACAAAGATATACCTATAAAACATTTGTAAACCTACACTACGGTCTTCAAATCTTCAATCCTTAGGACAAGCTCTTCATGCTAAAACTCTTTGAGCACAATTTGACTTGTCCTTAGCACTTGATCTTTAAGGTAGTGAGACTTCAAAGCTTCCACAATCCAGTAATCCTATCACGCAATAGATATTCAAGTTAGCTCAAATCAATGTTTGTCATGATCAAAGCTCTAAGATGCTTAGAGTTTTGGCTAAAAAAATTTAATTTAAAATTAGAGTTTTGCGACGGCATATTAATTTAAAATTAAAAAATTTAATTATCCGTCGCTAATCCCTCGCTAATTAGCTACGGATTTTGCGACGGAAAAATAATTTTTAATAAAAAAATAAAATTCGGTCGCTAATCCCTCGCAAATTAGCGACGGATTAGCGACAGAAAAAAAATATTTAAATTAATATTCCGTCGCAAATTCCGTTGCTAATTTGCGAGGGATTAGCGACCGAATTTTATTTTTTTTATTAAAAATTATTTTTTCTGTCGCAGAATCCGTCGCTAATTTGAGAGGGATTAACGATGGGCATTAAGAATTTTTTATTTTAATTTAAATATTCCGTCGCAAAATCCGTCGCTAATTAGCTACGGATTAGCGACGGATTTTTATTTCCAAATTAATTTAAATTTTAATATTCCGTCGCTAACTTTAATTAAAAAATCTTTATTCCGTCGCTAATCCGTCGCTTTTAAATTAAAAAAAATATCCGTCGCTAATTTATTTAATTTTTTAAAAAATTAAATAATTATATTAAAATTTCCTGTAAAAATTTAAAATTAAAATTTTATAACTTGCTGTACATGAATAAATATAAAGCCAATACTCATACAAATACAAATCGATAAATAAAATTTTTGTAAAATATGAAATAAAGTTATACATAAAGTTATACTTATCAAATAAAATATCTGTAATATATTAATTTGCCATCACGGCAGATCCCGGAGTCGGAGCTGAGGGCGGTGGCGGAGGCGGTGAAGAATCTATTGGGCCCTGTGGAGGAGGATGGTCATCCGGTGGGTCAACTGTGTATTCGTTGTCATCCTCATCATCCGTATTATCATTGTCACCAAGCAATGGAGGCGGAGGCAGATTCAGAGTTTGTGACAAGAACGAAAAGTACTGTGTCATAGTCTGTTGCACGTTATGCAACTTCTTCTCAACTTTTCGCCGCATCCTTGTCTCATCATCCAACTTCTTCTGTAGCTCGTTAACAATGTGGGACGAAAAAGCATACGCTCCCTCCGAAGAAGAATGATTCAACCGCCGTTTTGCCTTCGATCCCTCAAAGCCTAGTCCGAAGACGCGATTCTTCTTGAATCCTCCCACAACCTCAAGGAATAGTGACTTGTCGTCAGGCAGTTGTCGAGAAGTCACAGAACATTCGGACTCTGGCTGAGAAGAACGCTCCTTAATGGCGATAACATTATCCTGCAGAATCAGAAAAGAAAAAACGGTGTATAAATATCAACAACTATAATTGCTATTTTATAAGCGTAAAAGAATGCTAATTCATACCAAAGTTTGTCGTGACTTATCATTGACAAACTCGCCATGCTTTGGCCCTTTTTGAAAAGTATGAAGTTTCTTAAATAACTCCACATAACGAAAGTCATCACCTTTTTCTTTCCGCTATAATTACAACATAAAAAAGACAAAATATTAATTTTTGTAAAAAATATGTAAGAGCAAGTTTAAAGAATGCGAACTAACGACACGTACCATCCGATTCTCATGCTCTATAAAAGATATAGACCCTCCCGTGTGAGATGGGTCACTGGCAACAGCTCTATTCCGTTTAGATGCTGAAGATACGCGTTGAAACCTCTCAGTTGTCCACTCCTGTAGCATCTGCTCCCAAAATTCAGGTGAAATCCAATTTGGACGTTTTTGTTTAGCGCGTGCCTTGCTTAACTGATCAGAAATTCGCTCGCGACATTTCTTGTTCCAAATCTCTCGTATCTGAACAGTATGCTCTGGGAGCCACCTAAAGCGACTCTGCAAAAGCATTAGATAAAACGTCTTCGGATGAGGATATTATGATCATTATATTAACACCTACCTCTAGAATATAAAAAGAATGAAATATATTTTTCCTGAAACTTACAGTCCATAAAATCAAACCGTATCAAAATATAGTAATTAAATCAGTCAATAATGAATACTATAAATAATATGATATGTTAACTCACAGTCACATATCTTACATGTAATACACCATATTTTTCATGATACATAAATAATATATATTACATTACATATTAACTTTACAAAATACAATCATATAATATTATTAAAACAATTTATATTTAATTAGAATAAGTATTTATAATACATAAACATAATATAATGAAGAAAATAGAAGAAAAATTAATAGATTTAGAACACTTATAGAATATAGAAGAAAAAATAATATAAAAAATATAGCAAATTTCAAGTTCTCTCGCTAATCCCTCGCTAATTAGCGAGGGATTAGCGACGGAAGTGGAATTTAAGATTTAAAAATTTATTTTTACAATTAAATCTACATGACCCTCGCTAATCCCACGCTAATTAGCGACTACTTAGCGAGGGATCTTATTTAAGAATTTAACAATTTATTTTGAAAATTAAAACTACAAGTCCCTCGCTAATCCCTTGCTAATTAGCGAGGGATTAGCGAGGGACATGTATTTAAAATTTAAGAATTTATTTTTAAAATTAAAAATACATGTCCCTCGCTAATCCCTCGCTAATTAACGAGAGATTAGCGATGGGTTTTATTTAAGAATATAAGAATTTATTTTTAAAATTAAAACTACATGTCCCTCGCTAATCCCTCGCTAATTAACGAGAGATTAGCGAGGGGTTTTATTTAAGAATATAAGAATTTATTTTTAAAAATAAAACTACATGTCCCTCGCTAATCCCTCGCTAATGAGCGAGGGATTAGCGAGAGATCTTATTTAAGATTTAAAAAAATTATTTTTAAAATTAAAATTACATATCCCTGCTATTCCCTCACTAAATAGCGAGGGATTAGCGAGGGATCTTATTTAAGATTTAAAAATTTTATTTTTAAAATTAAAATTAGATGTCCCTCGCTATTCCCTCGTTAATTAGCGAGGGATTAGCGAGGGATTTTATTTAAAATTTAAGAATATATTTTTAAAATTAAAAATACATGTCCCTCGCTAATCCCTTGCTAATTAGCGAGAGATTAGCGAGGGATTTTATTTAAGAATATAAGAATTTATTTTTAAAATTAAAACTACATGTCCCTCACTAATCCCTCGCTAATTAGCGAGGGATTAGCGATGGATCTTATTTAAGATTTAAGAATTTATTTTTAAAATTAAAACTACATGTCCCTTGCTAATCCCTCGCTAATTAGCGAGGGATTAGCGAGGGCATATATTTCGGTCAAATACACTTTATCCCTCGCAAATCCGTCGCTAATTAGAGACGAATTTTTGCCGTCGCAAATCTCCGTCGCTAAACGCGCATTTCCTTGTAGTGCTATTAATACTATTTATCATAACATCCTAACATAAGTCTCTTACTTAAATTGTTTCTCTCATCTAATTATGGGGCATATATCATTCCTTTGATCTTCTTTATCATCTTTAGTTTCGTAAGACCGAATTTAGACAATTAAATCTAAGTACTACCTTTATCACTTCTTTGCTAAGTAATGAGGGATTGCAATAACCGTCAACAAGCCAATTAAACCACCTAGCAATGCTACAACAATCGTTGGACTGGCAATCCTATATCCAACGTAGCAGCCATTGTAGTAAACCTAATAATCAATTAAACCACTCTATTACTCCTAATAAACTTCATTCCAAGTCACTAAGCAGTGCCTCTGCCACTTTTTTGCTAAATAATTAGGGACTATAATATGCATCAACAAACTATTGAAATGACCTAGCCAACATATCAACTAACATAAACAACTATAGCACTAGTGATCATATAACCAATGTAGCAATGGTTGTAGTTCTTCCAAACATACCAAGGATTAGAAAATTTGCAAAACAGATAACCTATAGCTGAGCGAAAATGAAAGCAAGAGATGATACATCGAACATATAAGGCTATAGTCAATCCCCATTACTATGAGTGCTAATACTAGCACAATTCTCGTAATAACTAATCTCCAAACTTTTGTACTCACCATGATGAGTAGAGATATTAAGAAGATAGATAAGAAAGTAAAAAGTTTGAATGAACAACACAACTAGCTAGTGCTAGAGAAGGAAACAAGAAATGAAAATAGCAAGCAGCAAAGAACTGTGTACGATTGCGTCGCTATTTGTAGTCCTTGTTGGACATGTGTTTCACCTTCAACTACAAAATGTTTTAGAAGTTATACACCACTTATTAAAATGATATTTTCCTCATTCAATTTGACCAATAAAATTATTAATATGAGGTCATATGTATCTCATAATCACTACTTTTAGGGGATATTTTTGTCAACCTATCAATAGGATGAAAGTTTTTAAAAAATAAAATAAAATGGAGTATTTAGAAGAGAGACTGTGTATTCTTACAACCCTTAAGCACAAACAGTAACACTAATAGTACTACGACCTAATATGAAGCCTCACATTTACACTAAGCATATGGAACAACTGTATATAAGAGTATGAAGCTAGAAAACAAGTAAATAATAAACCAGACTAAACTCTAACTATATAGACAGTTCAACTACTTTGACTTCTAAAGGCAAACTCAACCATCACTGTTCTAGATTCTATTGCTTTTGACTTCTTACTTGTCCTATGATATATTAAGCAATTTTGCCACTTCCAACAATAAGATGAGATCAATAATTGCACTAGGTGTCAAATGATCTTCATAACAATAATAACACTGGTTGTCTAAACTCATTGTGCACCAATTTTAGTCTTAATCCTAGTCTACCATAATAATTTTGTTAGATCCATCGAGTATGTGACAATACATGAGACACCTTCTAAAATTCGATACCATGTAAGGTTAGTAAATTTAAGGGTAAAAATGTCATTTTAAATTAAGAGTACTCATTCATAATTTATTATGAAATAGAAACGTTAGTTATGTAATTCCTTTTCATAATGATAGAAGTTTCTTCAGGGTTAGCTTATTAGGGATACTTAACCTTCAGGTTAACTCTATGGGGTTAATTATGCCATTTTCATCACAATCTTGGTCTATCATAACAGTATTGTTAGATCTATCAGGTATTCGACAACATGTGGGATAGATTGCAAACTTTGGTACCAAATAATGTTAGAAATTTAAGGGTAAAAATATCATTTTAAATTAAGAGTAATTATTCATAATCCTCTTTCCATAATACTTAACTTATAAGTGATGTTTCCTTAGGGTTAGTTTGTTGGGGATACCTAACCTATCAGTGAAGTTTCTTCAGGGTCAGTTTGTACTTTCATGATAGGAATTTTGTATTTCCAATCTATTACTAGTAAGGGTTGAAGAAGTCCTACTATCTTTGACGTTCTGCTTTCATTTTTGTGCAAATAACTATGGATTGGAAATGGGATTGCATAACTATAGATTTTGTCTCAAGATTCCCCAAACATGTGGAAATCATGATGCAATCTAGGTAATTATGGATCAATTAATAAAGATATCACATTTTGTGGCCATTAATATAAGCCATTATTAGGATAAATTAGCCCAATTAGAATCCATTGTGAAACAACAGGGATATCTAAAGAACTTGTCTCAAATTGAGATCGTAGATTTACCTCAAGATTTTGGCCCCAATTTCAAGAAGGTCTTGGGTGAAGTTGCATTTCAGCATCGTAACACACGCTCAAATGGATAGACAGACTTAAAGGACAATTCAAATCTTGGAAGATATCCTAAGGGCTTGTGCCTTAGAGTTCAACAACCAATGGATTGATAATTTGGCTCTTGTAGAATTTGTATACAATAATAGTTATCAAGCAATCATTAGCATAGCTCCCTTCAAATCTTTATATGGTCAAAAATGTAGATTTCTAACATTCTGGGAAGATACCGAAACACCAATTGCATCACAAGAACTGAGGTTGATGCCAAAATTAGAATAGCAATAGGAAAAAGTTAGGACATTTCAAAAGAAATTGAAAGTAGCTTAGGACTAGCAAAACAGTTAAGTTGATAATTGATGAAAGGCCCTTGAATTTGATAAAGATGAAAAAGTACTTTTAAAGATTACACCTCAACAAGGAGTTTGGGACCATGTGAAATCTTGGAATGAATTGTGTTGGGAGCTTACCGATTAGCATTGCATGAAGAATTAGCAAGCTGCATAACATAGTTCATATATCTCAACTAAAGAAGTATCACCCTGCTCCTAAATACGTCTTTGAATGAAAAACTTTGGAGTTGTATCCAAATCTTTCCTGCAAGATATAACCAATCTAAATATTGGAAAAAACTGAGAAGAAATTGAGGAATAAGAAGATAACAATACATGAGATGCTTTGGAGAAACCCTGAAGCAGAAGAAATTACATGGAAAGCAAAGGCATTTTTACTAAGAAAGTACCCCAAGATATTTATGCCAAAAGAGTGAATTTCAAGGACAACATTCTTTTAAGGGAGTGAGGATGTGACGACTAGTAAATAGTAATTTTAGAGTAAAATGAAAAATAAAAATAAATAGTAAGAGAATATAAATGGAAGTGTGCATGCAATGCATGGAATTACAAAGACAAATGTTACTGACCAACATGACAAATGTTCAAGACATTGCAAAAATGGTATTGAAAATTGCCTATAAATAAAGGCTTCCAGTGAATCTTTTTTACCCACCCCTACTTTGCTTCACTTCTTACTTCAAGTAAGAATAACCTCTAATTGAAATTCTATGAAAATTCTCTCAGGAAAGAAAGCTCTGTTTCTCCAAGACAGAAGACCAAAAGGTAAAAGTGCCAAGACTTCATAGCCATCATTGATGTAGTGATTTCATTCTCATCACTAACTTAGAAGCACTCTTTACACTCATAGACTTTTATTATTTTTTAAAAACTCCCCATCACATATCATCACCCTAGTACACCCTTCCAACGCAATACACCCCCACAGTCACTCACTCCATGAATTGAGCTTTCATTATCAGTAACTATATATGTGTATATGTAATATATGTATATATATGTGAGGTGTGTGTATGGTTTTTTGTTAGTTATATTGTAAATAAATTCTCTAAACTTGGATGAATTCTCTGAAACAATAGTAGAAAAAAAGGGAAAGAATGGATTGTATGTGCATTGCAAGAAGTGGAGGACAAAAAATGAAGATAGGGAAAGGACAACGTTAGAGTTGGGCTTGAAAAGAGGTGCATGCCTCCCAAAATAAAAAAATAGCAACTCAATCACAAGAGAAGAGGGGAAGAAGAATGTTGATCAAAGAAAGGGAGAGGAGGAAGAAGAAGAAAGGGAGAAAAGTGATCACAAAGAGAGAGAGAGAGAGAGAGAGGGGAGTACACAGGAACTGAGAGAAGAAAATAGAAGGGAAAGAGAAAACCAAAGGAAGAAAGGAGGAATTTAGGAAGAGGGTGGTGGTTGAAGAAGAAGAAGGAAAGAACGAGGGGGTTTGGTGGTGACAAGAGAGAAAGAAGAAGAGGAAGGGGTAAATGTCTGGAGGTTGAAAAAAGAGAAAGGAGAAGGAAAAAGCCATATATATAGGGGTGGCCAATCGGTTTTTGGTTCGGTTTTTGATTTTACTATTCGGTTTTCGGTTCGGTTTTTTTTTTAAAAATAAGAACCGAACCAAACCGTTTTATGGCTAAAACCGAACCGAACCAAACCGAACTAAACTAGTTCGGTTCGGTTCGGTTTAGCTCCAAACCGAAAAAAAAAATCTCACAAAAAATGTGCAAAATTAGAGCAAAGAAACACCGGAAAAAAACCTCACAAAAGAAGTTCCAAATTAGAGCAATGAAATAACTAAGACAGTGAGTCATAATGCACAAAAAAATTACCAAATTAACAGCTTAATGTAGAGGACAGTGAGCCATAATTATCAAAAATCGGTTTTCGGTTCGGTTTTCGGTTTGATGATTTCAACCGAAAACCGAACCAAAATTTAAATAAATCCTAAAAACCGAACCGAACCAAACCGTTTAAATATAAAACCGAACCAAAATGTGAAAAACGGTTCGGTTTCGGTTCGGACCGGTTTTTGCCCACCCCTACATATATATATGTGTGTGTGTGTATGCGTATGTGTTGTTTCCCTACAATTGAAAATCTATTCACTGTAGGAATAGTATTAGTTTTTCATAGGAATAGTAGAAATAGTTAATGGATGGTAGACGGAGGTTTTGAAGCTAAAAATCTACATTTGAATTAGAATTCTAGGGATAAGTTTTGAAATTTATACTTTAGTCTCTAAGCTTTTGGAAGCCAAAACTAATAGAAAATGTACTTCATACAAGTCCTTTGCATAGAAGTCCATACCATAATTTCCAAGGCACTTCGTGTTAATCCCTAGTATTTTGTACACAGTTTTAAAAATTATATTTAGACATCTATAATTTTATTACTCTAAGAAATATGCATTGAGTTGGATATTAGAATGATTAGTGAGTTATTTTGACTCTAATTTATACTAATGGTGATATTCCCATAACTAGTAACGTGAATATTATAGGAATTAGAAACTATATTCTAGTCCCCATACTTTTAAAAATTCCAAATTTATTCTTCTCACTAGCTTTTGTTTGGACCTAGAAATGGTTTTCATCAGAAGATCTATTTTATTAAGGCTTGAATTTATTAATTTTTTTTTAAAAATTTTATGTTCAATGATTTGTTGAATTTAGATACTGATACAAAAGAATTTAGAAACTAAGGTTAGTGGTGTGAAATTTGCAAGTGCACAAATGTCAAACAAGTAATAAAGTAGTGAGTACAAGTCGTCCCAACGAGGATTGTTACCTAACTGCAAAATTCTTTTACTTATAACCCAACTTAAACCAAAATAAATGTGGTTTTATTTAAAATATAATTACCAATAAAAATAACTAACAATAATAATAAACACAAAATTCAATAATTATATTAATTAAAAATCAATGGCAATGAATAGACTAAGACACTCCAAATCCAGCTTACTCCTCTTATGACAAATAATTAATTTCTTTAAATTAATTCTAGACTTAGTTAATGGTAGAATTCCTAATTATAAGCTAGACTCAATCTCTTGGTGAAAAGCTCCTAACTTTAATTAATAAACCAATCGTATCTCTACGTGATTTTAATTATCAAAGCCGCAAACACCTCTATGGAATTCCCTAGCTTTTGTTTCCTACTCGCTAGAAACCACACAAAGAAACCGAATCTATCTCTAGTCAGTTTTACGATGTGTTGTTATTACCGTGATCCAATTTAAACTAGTACTTCTCAGCCACTAGAATAAATTTAAAGGCATGCAAAAATTGGCCAGAAAATTGCAAGCATTAAGAACAATAATAACAATTAACCAAAATCGAGATTAAAGAAACAATCTTTAATTAAAATCAATTAAATTCATAAGAGTTTCAGCCTTCATCTAAGGTCTTAGTCACAAAAAATTTAGCTATTCATGATCCGAATATTCAAAGTCATAAATTTAATTAATATAAAAAAATAAAAGAATAAAGAAAACAAAACAAGAGAATGGAAGAAGACGAATTCCCTGTTTCTCCAGCTTGATGCCCTATTCTTTTCGCTCCATCTTTATCTCGATCAACCCTTCCTTTGTCAAAATTCTTTTGCTGATTTTTGTCCTCTTTCTTGTCCAATTGAGTGCCGATTTCTCCAAATTTTTCTCCTTTTTGCTGCCCAGATTTTTGCTTCGGTCAACCCTAATTTTTTTCTCTTTTGGTCTCCTCCCCTCTCTCCTCTCTTGCCGCAAGCCTTCTCCTCCCTATATATAGGTGTGTATTAAGAATTTAAATCTAATTTTGATTCCCAATTCTATTCCAAATCAAACTCAATTTTGGACTCTTCCTTTTTCTTCTTTAAATTGAATCCTTATAAATCTTGGATTGGCATGATGAATTTTTATTTTCTTTCCTAGCCAATTCTTCTTTCATCTTTCCTTCTCTTGACATTAACATTTTACCCCTGCATAAATAATTAGTAAAATTAGTGAATTAAAGTGTATTTTATAAATAAAATCATCTTAAATAATCCATTCTAAATACATAAATATTTAATTCACCAAAACAAGTCAAAATCATAAGATTTTTATCAATAGCCCTTAGATAAGTGAGAGATTAATTCTATTCACTGTAGGAATAATATTAGTTTTTCATAGGAATAGTAGAAATAGTTAATGGATGGTAGACGGAGGTTTTGAAGCTAAAAATCTACATTTAAATTAGAATTCTAGGGATAAGTTTTGAAATTTATATTTTAGTCTCTAAGCTTTTGGAAGCCAAAACTAATAGAAAATGTACTTCATACAAGTCCTTTGCATAGAAGTCCATACCATAATTTCCAAGGCACTTCGTGTTAATCCCTTGTATTTTGTACACAGTTTTAAAAATTATATTTAGACATCTATAATTTTATTACTCTAAGAAATATGCATTGAGTTGGATATTAGAATGATTAGTGAGTTATTTTGACTCTAATTTATACGAATGGTGATATTCCCATAACTAGTAACGTGAATATTATAGGAATTAGAAACTATATTCTAGTCCCCATACTTTTAAAAATTTCAAATTTACTCTCTCTCACTAGCTTTTGTTTGGACCTAGAAATGGTTTTCATCAGAAGATCTATTTTATTAAGGCTTGAATTTATTAATTTTTTAAAAAAAATTTATGTTCAATAATTTGTTGAATTTAGATACTGATACAAAAGAATTTAGAAACTAAGGCTAGTTTCCTCATCCTGGAAATCTTTATTTGAAAAAGAAGTTTTCTTTTAAACTTTACAAGTTTTCTAGAAATATAATTTTCAAAAGTTGTTATTTTTGAAAGCTTACAGTTACTTCAACGCTTTACATATATTGTTTGAAAAGTTAAAATATTTTCCATCCCAGCAATGGCAAATCACACTGTGTGAAGATAAACATGTACGATGACCTCTCCAACTCTTGGCTTAGAATTTTTGGAAAGTTCTTAGGATCCCAGCTCGTGAGGGAAGCATTAGGGGCATGGAAAAGCATATGATTAACTAACCCTTAAGTGTTCATACCAATAGTGCTTTATTTGTTTTCTACTACTTGACTCTTGAATTAGGAGATTTAACCCCAAAACAATTGGCTCATGTGAACACATGTCAAGAATTTGTTAGCCCAAAAGCTAGATTAGAGTTTATATGTATAAAAAATAGGCCCAAATATATATATTAGTGTTATGAATTTGTTGGTGCGCAGTCGTCGTCGGCACAACGAAATCGTAATATTAATATTGAGAACTTAATAAAGAAACTACAATATAGAGAATAGAAAAAACTATAGAGAGAAAATAGAGAGAAAGAAGAGAAGAGCTTTATTGATTCTCTGAGAGTAAAACAATGAATGAATAGTGTATCCAATACATCAGTCTAAAGCCCTATTTATAGGGTCCAATGGTACATCTCAATAAGAAGAGGTAGAGGGTAATCAGAAGACAAATCCTATCACGAATCAAAGATATGATAGAACTCTCACATCTATCTTCTGGATAGTTGGAGTATCTTTATAACTCTGATATTGGATTACCTCTTTGATATCAGATAATGGACATCCACAATATTAATTTCATAACACTCCCCCTTGGATGTCCATTGCATAAGAGTATGCCTCATTAAAACCTTACTAGATAAAAAACCCAGTGGGAAAAACTCTAGTGAAGGAAAAAGAGTACACTACTCTTTATGCCATATTTACTCCTCCTGATGAGATAATCTTTTGAGATTTCTTAACCAATGCTTTTCAATCAAATGTTGCAATTGGTAAGGTCTTAGTGAATAGATTTGTCAAATAATCAAATAATCAAATGATCAAATTCAATGTACATCAATATCACATCTCTTCTGGAGCTCGTGAGTAAAAATATACTTTATCATATCTCCTTAGATATATTCTAAACTTTATTATCATCTAACAATATAGTTGGAATTCATCCTTAGAGGATATAGATTTATCTCGAATACATTAATCATGATCACACATATTCTCAACCACTATCATGAATTTCTATTTCTTCAATATGAGTTGAAGATGTGGTTGTTATAATCAACACATGCCTATAAATGCATGGTTTATGTGGATCATATAGGTAACTTATACCTTACATATCCATCTCAACAAGAGTTGGATTTTCTCAATATTCAAGATAAACTATCTCAAGGAGATATCAAAAGGCAAGTTTAATGGCGTCTCAAAATTCGTTGGGTAGAGAAGAACCAGAATAGATATCTACTTGCACGTGAACAAGTGTATTTATGCTCTAAATTGTAGAGTTGTGGTACTTCGGGACCAAAAAGTTCTTCAATATCCTTTAATAGATATAAAGGATCTCACAATAATAACTCAATGACCATTGATGTGCTATTTCTATGTGAAACATCTTCAGGATGTTCAATCAAAACAAAAATATTGATCATAATACTTGCTCCTCTAAATTCTTCAGGAAAAATATCTTGATCATCAAATCTTTTCTCTTTTGAGGATTTTATCAAGAGATCAATCACGCTTCACGCGTGTATCAAAATCATATGACTATAGAATTCATATATTTGTCCTGCTGGAACATCTATGCAAATAAGAATATCTATAAGTTGAATATTATATTGACTAACTCTACAGGAGTTAGATAAACAATCAATATACAATTTTATGCAAATAAATAATTTTTTGAACTTCCAGTTCATTAATGCTTGTGCATAGATCAAGAAGTCATAAATGATATCCTCTTTAATTGATGATTTTCTCTCCCTAATGTGGGGAACACTAGGCCAATCAATAGATTGTACAATGATGATATCTTTTGATAGCAAGTACAACTAAGTATATAATTTCTACAAATATGGACATACTCGATCATTCTTTTAATAAAAATACTAAGACAATCTCATTATGTTCTACAGGAACAATTATATGCTTCAAGCATATCGAGTCCATCAGGAACTTCAAATATAAGTATTATTATCAAATGATAATAAAGATAAACACTTATTAAGTGTTATCATGCACTGTTTTATCCACCACTAGAAATATATTTCTTCGTTATCAGTGCCAGGTCTTACGAAGAATCATACGCCATAACTCATGGCAAATATTCACTTTTGTAGTTCGCATTTTATAAGAAAATATTAATTGCTATCTCTTTGGGATTACACTTCAGGTGTATAATTCCTGCTGAGAATACATATACACTTCAAGTGTACTAGTGAATAGTTTGAACTTTTCATATTTCTCATGCGAACTTTATCATTTCGAGTCTGCAGACCTCAATTTAGAAATCGTCATTCTGAATCAATATATTATGTGCATTAATATCATTGACGTCATATACTTGTGCAGTTCCAGTATTTCCCAATCATATTGAGATCTCATCATTGTCAAAGTTTTCAGGTACCTGAATTTCTTCTGAATATAATATATCAATGATGTTTTGAGAAAAATTCTGATGGAATTTAAATCTCCTCAACTTAACAGATATGACCATCTTAAGTCTTTGCTCCGGTGAGGAGTTTGTATCATTGGAACTGACTTATCTACTACATTTCAGTTGTGTCTCAAATTTATTTGTAGTGGTAGATTATCCTCAGGGATATCAAATATAATAGGAGCATTCTTTGCTGGATGTTGGTCAATTAATATACCTGGCTATATAAATTATCCTTTGAACTTCTGGTCCAAGGTATCTTCTATGAGGATCAAAATAGAAGATTAAGATGAGACACATACTTATATATTTATCCAGCCTCATGCTTTCTCCTCTTTATGTTGGGGCAACATATTCAAAATTAACAAAATACGAATCTCTCTCTTGAGATTTGCTCCCAACATATTTAATAAAATCTTTAAAAACTCATCTCATTACCTTTGTGGTGGAGCAACATATATAGTGCATCTCAAAATTTAGGATGAGATATATTTGATTTTTGACCACAAACCAATTATTACGAGGAGAATTAAAATGTGTTGACAAAATATGAAATAAGTGCTAATAGTTATGAACATTCTGCAGGATGTTCAATATTTATCTCAATACAACCAGTATTATTAGGACAAATTATGTCTTTGAGAGAATGTTAAAATATGAGCTCATTATCAATAAATTGTGCAAACTACAGGTTGCAAAAACAAGAATATACATATGACTATTGTTGATGCATCAACTAATAATTTCTCCAATTCATCCCAAAATAACACATTCAACCCCAAGTGATACTGGTAACTTTTAAATAAAACAAGCAGCACTTATAAATTTGTCATATTAGGAAACTTCCGGTTCCATAATAAATTCATAATCATTCTTCGTATTTTAATAATCCGGGATGGTCCAACCGGTCATGCCAACTAATAAATTATTTATCAGTAAACTTCAAGTTTACTCAATATTGCATCTCAATTTTATAATTCTATGCAATATAAAGAAGGAGAGATGAATAGTAGTATATATAATTGACATATATTTTATGTCATAATGGTAATGCATATGCCTCAAAAGTTCATTCATCCAATGTCTCGATATACTAATAATATAATCAATGTTCAAAAGTTTTACGAGACTATATGGAGAATGATGCATTAAAACAATTGACCATTAGGTAAAGATCATTTAGCTCTTCTGGAGCTTTTAATCCATTAACTCTTCTATAGTTATTGATCAACTAGTTCTTCTGGAACTTTGTATTACCATTTATACTTCGGACATGTATTTTAAATTTTTTCCAAATAAATAACAAATATTGTTTAGACAAATTTGTATTTTCACAATTCTTGATCCAAAACAAACTAAAATAATATATAAATACTAAAATATAAGTTTATAGTATGAATACTTTTCAATAATAATCACAAGATGATAAAATAGAAAAGTAGCAATTTAATAATTCAAAATTTTGATTGACATTTAAAATGCTAAAAACTCTTTTTGGATATTCAAAAGAATTGGCCACATTCACATGTGTCATATCAATATTATCGATACAAGCATCATTACTATCAGTAGCATAATTCAGGGAAGTAAAGTAATATCAATAATTAATAAAGATTCATAACATGTTTGACGTACTACAGGTACGAGACAAATTTTCATATTACATCAATAACATGTTAGAATTCTTACTTTTCCTTTTTTTTCCTCATTATTTTCTCACTTCTGGTGAGTATCTATTCACTGGGAATTTAATGAGTCATTCTTATAGTATAAGAACAAAGTGTATTTCTGCTAGTTGCGACCAAAATCTCATACATAAATATATTATAATTTCTAATGTCATTCGCTTCGGGGAATGTCATAAAAATATTTGGTCGAGCATCAATATATTTTATTAATGACTCATTCAATCTCAGAAAATATAAATTAAAAATATTTCTGAAAAACTTTTTCTCGATATTGCTACTTCAGGAGCATGTTAGAGATATGAGAAAAGAAAATTCTTTTATACTGATAGACATAAAATCTTGTAGGCACACTTATAACAAATCATAACTACCATTTATATAACAATCATCTTCTGGTGATTGTATATTTCATTCACAGTTTGCTAGTAATCAAGTGGCCTTGATGCTTTGTATTTCTTAAACGGTGTCTTCAGGACCCAATATATCTAGATGCATATATATTCTGATCGCCATGATTATAAAGATTATTCTTATCATATCCGCGTCTATGTCCACAGCTTCGAACATGATTACGACATCTTCTAGGGCTATAACCATTAATTCTAATGCATTTACTCACATATTTAAAGAAAATTGTGCTTTCGGTAGAATGTCCATCTTCTGGTGGTCAAATCTTTCTTTTAGATCCTTTCACAAAATAAGTGGATATTTTATGGTAAGATACTCCTCCTTTAGATCTTCATAGAAATTATGGCGGAGAAAAATCATGGCTTTTATACGATTTTGAGATGATGATGCATTATTTTCAACAATAGTGTCTGCCAGACCCATTACATCTCAATAAATTTGAGCATCTAGTGTATATGACATATAGTTCATTCTATAAATATCAAGAGAGAAAAAAAACGAGTTTTGAAAAATTTTGCCATATGAATTCAAAGGTAGAAAAGAATACCTCATTTTTTCTTGATTAAGCTCTCAACTTCGGTGGTAGAGACTCGTGCTGATAACGTATTATGAATTTGTTGGTACGCAGTCGTCGTCGGCACAGCGAAATCGTAATATTAATATAGAGAACTTAATAAAGAAACTACAATATAGAGAATAGAAAAAACTATAGAGAGAAAATAGAGAGAAAGAAGAGAAGAGCTTTATTGATTCTCTGAGAGTAAAACAATGAATGAATGAGTGTATCCAATACATCAGTCTAAAGCCTTATTTATAGGGTCCAATAGTACATCTCAATAAGAAGAGGTAGAGGGTAATCAGAAGACAAATCCTATCACGAATCAAAGATATGATAGAACTCTCACATCTATCTTCTGGATAGTTGGAGTATCTTTATAACTCCGATATTGGATTACCTCTTTGATATCAGATAATGGACATCCACAATATTAATTTCATAACAATTAGGTCAAAAATATTTATTAGTGACTATATTTATGAATATTAGACTAAAAAATTATATAAGAGTTTATACGTATATATATTAGGTTCAAAATTTATAGCACAAAAATTTATGTTAGGGCCAAAAAGTATACTAGAATTTGTATCTAAATATATTGTGCCAAAAACTATAAATGACAGGCCCGAAAGTTATATTGGAGTTTATATGTATGTATATTAGGCCTAAACATTACAAAGAGTGCATTCAAAAACTATATTAGAGTTTGTATTTGAATATATTAGGCCTAAAAACTAAAAATTATAGGCCTAAATTTTTGTTCATCTAGATTTAGCCTAAATATTTCTAGGATATATAACTTCAGTCAATTTCTAGGACATAACATTTCGGGGGGAGAGGGGAGGAAATAATTGTTCCAGAACCATGGTTATTACCTAATGCAATTGTACCTAATAATCAATTCAAATGTTGAACAAATATTTCAACATGAAGATGGAGATATAGAAATATCTTTCGCTCCACAAAATAGGATCAGATTGTCTATATCCTTATCTAATAGAATTCCCCATCGGATATCTGAACCTCTTTTAGTTACTCTAGCAAGATCTTCTGTTTTGGATTTTGTAGGAACCTCTGAGAAAAAAAAAAAGAAAAGGTTGTTGATGCAGTAAGATTATCCCATCAAAAGATTCCTCATGGAATTTATAATAGCCTTCTTAAAATGTAGATGAGCTTCCATATTAATTAATGGATATTACTCCACTAGACCCTGAACAATTAGTGGTATGGGTTACTTCTTTACCTTATCCTAATTTATATTCCTATTATTTTAATAAGGGAGAAAAATATGATTTTTCTCTAGGAAGTCAAGTTAGACTAGCATTGTCTAAAGAATTTAACCAAGAAAGGAACAAACCCTTTAGGGATTGGTACTGTTTAAGGTTTGATTTTGACTTCATAAAGAACTAGAAAGATGACTACTATAGACATTTGGAAACATACAATAAATACTATATTGTATTTTATACAAAAACTGAACATGATTACTAAATCCTGGAAAACCAAAGGAGGAAGAGTAATAAACTCTGTTTATCCTCCAACGGAGCCTTTATCTCTCATTAGAGATAATGAGACTCTTGAACCCTCTACTTTTATGAAAACAAGAGAAATTTTGGAAAATTCTATTAAAGAAATTTCCAATATATATAAGTAGCTAAATTATACTAATTTATATCTTCTGCACCTGGGATTACATATTGAATCCCTTGAAGCTTATATAATAAGACTTCCTTCTAACACAGACAAAAGGGATATAATATCACCAAATTAGTCAAAGAACCAATCATCAAGCCACCAATATAGGTGTTTGGATTTAATTTTGGTTCTAGTTCTAAAACAGTAATAGATATTTTGGAAGAGAAACTAAATAATTTCCAAATAAATTCTTTAAATTTAAGAAAATAGTCCTCATAAACCTGCAGTGCAAATTGCATGACTGGAAACTATGATGAAATATGTTCATCCACAGAAGCATCTTCTTCAGAAACAGAAACTGAGCAACCAGATTCTGATGCTGAAATAGAAAAAGGTTCAAGAAAACTTCCTTGCAATAAACAAGATGAAGTTTGAAAAAAAGAGGTTGGATCATGATTACTATAAAAGACTAGCCCTCTAGATGTTCTACATGAAGAAAGTGATAATTTAAGCACTAATTATTATCACTCGAAAACCATTTATCAATGGAATTTGGATGGTCTTTCAGATGTCAAAATACATATGCTTCATAGAATGCATATGTATTCTACTATTTACAAACATGCCAAGAATTTTGAAAGAGCAATAAAAAATATGATAGTTGTTAGCCCTAAGGGCAAATCATGTAGGTTACAATAGTTTTGATTCATGACAAACATTGATGAGGACTAATATGCTTATATGTTGTGTGATAGGATTTTTGGAATAAGAAGGAATCAAGTCTCATTGCCTTGGAGCTAAATATGCTAAGGAAAACTCTATTATGCTTAAAAGATCATGGATATAGAGTATGTTCTATGAATAAGAAGGCTTTGAGGAATCTAGTGTAAGGTTGCACTTGGTTAAATAGGTATATTCTTGTAAACTCTACACTTGTGTGTCTTGGAATCTATTGAATGCATAAGAGAGCATAAAACTTGTTTTTGAATAATAAATGGCTTTGAGTAAAATCTTAATGATCAAATATTTTGGTAACGGTTTTTAAGTTCAAAAGAGTTTGTATGATATATCTTTTGGTCCTAAATGATTTTAAACATTTTAAGATTGATTTTCAAGTGTTTTAATAAATTTTGGAAAGTTTGGACATAAGTTCGGACGTCGAAACTATGACATGGTTACTGTTTTTCCAGAGAAGTTCGGACGAAAGTTCGGACGCATGAGCCAAAGTTCGGACGTCTGAACTTTGACAGACAACATGTCACAGAGAAGTTTAGACGAAAGTTCGGAGCAGAGGAGAAAGTTCAGATGTCACAGAGAAGTTCAGATGAAAGTTCGGATGCAGAGGAGAAAGTTCGGACGTCCGAACTTCCCTGAAACTAGTCGTTACTAGCCATTTTATAGCTGTTGAAACTGATTTTTAAACTCTGTAAAAGCCATAAACTCTAGAATTTTTGTGAGTTTTGAATCTCTGAGAAATCTAAACATTCTAAATCATTTGTAAACATCAAAGCTCTCTTTGGTCTTTTGTTTTCAATTGATCATTCAAGATTCCAAAGACAACAAAGTGAAGAAGTGCTACATTGTGTAATCATCTACCAAGAAGTGGTAACATCTCATTCATTCTTCATTTTAATTCTGTTTTCTACTTGCTCAATATAAAGTTATCCTGTAACGTAAAATCCTTTTGATAAGGGTGAGCCATAGACTAGATTAATCAAGGTTGTGGTGTAAAATCCATGTGTGGATGAACCTTGATTAGATTGGTCTTTAGGTTTTTTTTAGATATAAAATCCTTGTTTAAGGGTGAGCCTTGTTTGTAGTATTACAATAGAGGTTGTGAGAGTAAAACCTTTGTGTGGTGAGCCTCTTATGTAATTGTTGAACTTGAGCACATAGTAGATTGTTTGAAATCCTTGAGTGTAGACTCAAGGTAGTGGAGGTAGAACTTGAGAAGATCGAACCACTATAAATTGCTTGTGTTCATTGCAGTTAACTTGTTTATTGCTTTGTTATTGATTTGATTATTCTCTCATTGAATTAAGTGATCATAATCTGCATCAACTAATCTTATAAAGGAAATAGTTTTCGAAAATTAACCAACGACCTAATTCACCCCCTCTTAGGTCTTTCAATTAGTATCAGAGCAAGGGCTTCTTTATGAGGTTTTACTACCTAGAAGTTAAGATCTTATGGCTAATATTTCAAATTTACCTTATTTGGAAGGATCCTCCACAAATAGAGCTCCTTCGTTTAATGGAACAAATTATACATTTTGAATATCTAGAATTAAGATACATATTTGTTCTATTAACTTTGATTTGTGGAATATTATTGAGAAAGGTCCTTATGTGCCAATGAAAATGAGTGCTGATGGAACTAGTCAAGAACCAATACACATAGATGAATTTGATGAGAATGATTCAAAGAAAATGACTTTGAATTATCAAGCTATGAACATTTTAAGTTGTGCACTAGATGTAACTGAATATAATCGAGTTAGTGGATGTGACACTGTCCATGATATGTGAGATTACTTCAAGTAACACATGAAGGTACAAATCAAGTAACAGAGTCAAAGCTTGTCGTGCTAGTTAGGGACTATGAGCTATTTACCATGAAGCAAGGTGAGAATATTAGTGATATGTTTACTAGATTCACTAACATTTTTAATGGTCTGAAAGCTTATGGAAATAACTATACAATTGGAGAGCAAAACAGAAAAATCTTGGATGCTCTGCCAAAATCTTGGCAACCGAAGACACTTGCTATTGAGGAATCAAAAGATTTAAAAACTCTTCCACTTGAAGAGCTTATTGGTCCACTGCTTACACATGAAATGAAGGTGAAAAGATTGAATGATATAGAAGATGAAGAAAAAGGAAGAAAAGGAGTTGTACTCAAGACTTCAAATCATTCTAGTGAACAAGAAGAATCATCAAGTGAAGAAGATGGAAACAGTGGAGAAGAAGAGATAGCTATGGCTGCAAGGAAATTCAAAAGATTCGATAAAAAAGAATCTTTTAAGAAAGAGATAAAACCAATCAAGAAGAGTGGACAGTCATCATCCTTCAAATCTCAGTGTTGCTGATTGTCCTAAAGTTCTTGAAAGGGAAAGAGACAGCAAACTCAAAAAGAAATCCACCAAGAAAGGAAAGGGACTAGCTGGTACTTGGGATCAACAAGAAAGTGAAAATGACAGTGAAGGAAAAGCCAACATATGCTTTATGGTAATTGATGATGAGGTACAATCTACACCTTCTATTTCTACTTACTATGATGAAGATGTTGATCCTAGAGATTTACTTGTTGAAATGTATGGAGAACTAGAAAAGGCTTCAAAAAGGAATAAGGAATTGAAGACCAAAATTAATGAGCTATTAAATGAGAATTCAAAACTATGTTTTGAAAATGGAAAACTTCTTGAGACTACTAACTGTCTAAACATAGAAAGAGAAATTTTAAATGTAACCATTCAAAACATATCTCTTGAAAATAAAGATTTTTGTACAAAAATCATATCTTTAGAAACAATGCTTAGTGATCATGATATATTGAAAAAGAAAGTTAGTGATCTTACTCTATGCATTGAGAGATTTACAAATGGAAGTGAAAATCTAAATAAATTACTTGGTTATCAAAGATCATCATATACAAAAATTGGTCTTGGTTACACTCATGAAAGTTATGCTTCAAAATATAAGAACACCAAAGCTAAAGAAACCTTTAATTCAATACCTCATACTTGTTGTACATATTGTGGTAGGCATGGACACAAAGTGTCAAAATGTTATGTGAAAAGAAAAATAGAAAATGGTGTTAAAACTATTTGGAGAGATAAAGGAACTTTTACTAACCCTCTTGGACCCAAGAAAATGTGGGTACCAAAAGTCACCTTTGTTAATCTTGTGTAGGTTCGTTTCGCTCCAAGATCAAGTGCCACTAAGTGGTTTCTTGACAGTGGCTGTTCAAGACACATGACAGGAAATGCCTCACTTGTTAGTGAACTTCAAGCAACAAGTGAAGGCTTTGTCATATTTGGTGACAAGAAGAAGGGAAGAATACTTGGAATTGGTAATGGTTCCTTACCTCTTATCAAGCAAGTACTACTTATTGATGGTTTAAAATATAACTTGCTTAGTATTAGTCAATTTATGTAACAATGGTTGCAAAGTTGAATTTAAATGTGATACATGTACAATTTTTGATAATATGAGTAACAAGACTATTTTTGTTGCCAATAGAGTTGGAAATGTGTATGTACTATATCTTGATGAGCTTATTGCACATGATATTAAATGTCTTGCCATTCATGATAATGATGGATATCTATGGCATAGAATATTAGGTCATGTGAGTATGCAATTATTGAACAAACTCTCATCACAAGAATTGGTTAGAGGACTGCCAAAAATGAATTTTGACAAAACTCGTATTTGTGATGCTTGTCAATATGGAAAACATTCTAAAACATCTTTTAAACCAACGAAAATGGTTTCTACATCAAAACCTCTTAAACTTGTTCATATGGACTTGTTTGGACAAATGAGAACTACTAGTCTTGGTGGTAAAAGATATGTATATGTGATTGTTGATGATTTCTCAAGATTTACATGGGTAATCTTTCTAGCTCAAAAAGATGAAACCTTTCATGAATTTAATAAGCTTTTGAAAAAGGTTCATGTTTCTCTTGGATGCAAATTGATATCTATTAGAAGTGATAATGGAAGAGAATTTTACAATCAAGAGTTTGCAAAATTTTGTGATGAATATGGTATTACACATAATTTTTCTGCTGCCAAACACCTCAACAAAATGGTGTTGTTGAAAGGAAAAATAGAACTTTACAAGAAATGGCTAGATCAATATTGTGTGAAAACTCTTTACCAAAATATTTTTGGGCTGAAGCTGTAGACACTGCTTGTTATGTAAAGAATATAGAGTTTTCTTAAGACCTTTCATACAAAAAACACTTTTTGAACTCCTATTTGATAAAACTCCTTAAATTGTTTATTTTAAGGTATTTGACTGTAAATGTTTTATCTTAAATACTCATGACAATTTACGAAAATTTGATAGAAAACCAGATGAAGGTATATTTCTTGGTTATTCATAAAATAAAAAGGTTTATAGAGTTTATAATAAAAGAACATTGTGTGTTGAAGAAACCATTCATGTGACATTTGATGAATCTAACATTTATCTTGAAATAAGAAACGAAGATGATGTAGGTTCTTCAATAATGGATAATCAAACTCATCATCAGCACCAACTTTGGAAGAACATGCCAAAGAAGAAGAAATATTAGAGCAAGAACAAGATGGTCGACCAAGCAATGATCAAGAACTTCCAAAGGATCTAACATATGCAAGAGGTCATCCTAAGGAGCAAATCATTGGTGATGTCTCCCAAGGAGTTAAAACAAGGCGGTACTTTATTGACAACTTTGCTCTTTTATCACATATTGAACCTAAAAATATTGATGATGCATTGTGTGATGATTTTTGGATTATTGCCATGCAAGAAGAGCTAAATCAATTTGAAAGAAACAAAGTTTGGACTCTTGTTCCAAGACCTCTTGATCATTCCATAATTGGTACAAAATGGGTATTTAGAAACAAATTAAATGAACAAGGAGAAGTAGTTAGAAATAAAGCTAGACTTGTTGCTCAAGGATTTAATCAAGAAGAGGGCATTGATTATGATGAAACTTTTGCTCCTGTAGCTAGACTTGAGTCTATAAGAATTCTATTAGCCTATGCCTGTTTTAAAGGTTTTAAACTATTTCAAATGGATGTCAAAAGTGCATTCCTAAATGGTTTTATTGAAGAAGAAGTGTATGTGGAACAACCACCTGGTTTTATTCATGAAAAGTTTCCTAATCATGTTTTCAAGTTAACCAAAGCTTTATATGGGTTAAAACAAGGTCCTAGAGCTTGGTATGAAAGATTGAGTGGATTTCTTCTTTCAAAAGGAAAAGTTGACACAACTTTATTTATAAAAACTTCTTGCACTAATGATCTCTTATTTGTACAAATTTATGTTGATGATATTATTTTTGGTGCTACTAATACATCTCTTTGTGATGAGTTTGCTAAATTAATGCAAAATGAATTTGAAATGAGTATGATGGGAGAACTAAATTTCTTTCTTGGACTACAAATTAAGCAAACTAAGGATGGAGTATTCATAAATCAAGCAAAGTACACAAAATAGCTTTTGAAAAGACTTGGAATGGATCAAACAAAATGAATAAGCACTCCAATGAGTTCATCAACTAAACTTGATAGAGATGAGAAAGGTAAAAATGTTGATGAAAAGATATATAGAGGTATGATTGGAAGTTTACTCTATCTCACAGCAAGTAGACCAGATATTATGTTTGTTGTATGCTTATGTGCTAGATTTAAATCTTGTCCTAAAGAGTCTCATTTAATTTCTGTCAAACGCATCTTTCGTTATTTAATTGATACACATGACTATGGTCTTTGGTTTTCAAAATTTTTATCATTTGACCTTGTTGGATATTCGGATGTTGATTTTGCTGGATGTAGAGTTGAACTTAAAATTACTAGTGGTCATTGTCAATTTTTTGGTAGCTGTCTTGTGTCATGATCTAGTAAAAAACAAGCGTGTCCTTGTCCACTGCAGAAGCTGAATATATTGTAGCTGATAGTTGTTGTGCTCAACTATTATGGATGAAACATACATTACTTGATTATGATCTAAAATTCAATTGTGTACCTATACTATGTGATAATACTAGTGCTATCAATTTAAGCATAAATCTCATTCAGCATTCTAGGACTAAGCATATAGAAATCAAGCATCATTTTATTCGTGATCATGTTGCTAAAGGAGATATATGTTTGAATTATGTGAATAAAAATGATCAAATTGCTGATATTTTTACCAAGCCTTTGGCTGAAGAAAGGTTTAATTATCTAAGAACGTTTTTAAGAATCTCAAAATTTAATTACTAATGAGTGTATTGAAGTTTGTCAAAAGCATTAAAAGTTCGGATGCACAATTCGGATGCATTGAGTGAAATTGCAACGTCCAAACTTTATCCAGAAAATTCTGGACAGAAAAGTTTGGACGCATGTTCGGACTCATGACAAAAAGTTCGGACGTCCGAACTTTTTTAAAACTGAAGAAACAAAAAAGTTTGGACGCAAGATCGGACGCAGACCAGAAACTTCGGTCGTTCGAACTTTGCTGTTACAGCGGTTTTAAAGAAACCGAACATGCCTTTACATACTATTTATCATCCAAACTTTCTCTCTTTCAAATTCCACTCCCCCATTTGCGTCCAAACCCTAATTTCTCTGAAATTTCACCGATTTCACATCAATGCATTCGAGTTTTTGAATTCCTAATCCTAAATACTTCTTAGATTTCATTGCATTTCATATAGAAAATCATCATTGTGAGAACTAAGAGAGAAAATGTTGAGAAAGGAAAAGGAAAATCAAAGGAAGGAGATGGAGGACGAATCCTCAATGAACCAAGAAGAATTAGAGTTCCTCAAACATCATCCGGAATAGACAGATTTGTCTCCCATAAGGCTGCATTAGAATTTGAAGATTGGAGCAAAAAATCCAGAAAGATTATCCCTGAAAACAAGGTGAGAATTGAGAATCTGTCAAGTATGGATAGTGTGTTATCTCTGTTTAGTGATATTGGATGTAGTAATTTGTTAGTAATTGATGAAGAATACTATCCTGATCTCATATATGAATTCTATGCAAACCTGAAAGAAGAAAGAATTGAACAAATAGGGGATGATGTGGTTCAGTGGTACTCATCTAGAGTATCCCAAGTAGATTTTGAATTCAATAATGCCTTGATTAATAGAATTTGTAGAGTAAGTGATATTGGAGAAAAGTACTTTTCTTTGAGACAACATTTTGATGACCGTGATTTGTTTACCTATGAAAGATTTGAGGAAGCCTTTACAAAAGGTAGACAATTTAGGACCATAAAAGGAAGGGAAACCAAAGTTTTTGATGCTAGAGGAAGAGTTATGCATCATATGATAACAACCATGGTTGTTCCTAATTTTGGTCATAAATAATTTGTTGGAAATATACATATGGTGATTATGCTAGCTTTACATGAGCATAGAAGACTGAATTTTGGGTATATAGCAGTGAAACATATGTTTAGTATTCAGAAGGCAGCCAACAAAGCTTTACCATATGGGAGACTTTTAACAAGAATTTTCAAACATTTCCAAGTCAAACTTCCTATTAGGGGAAAAGCTTTAAAAAGTGGAAAAATTTATACTAATGATACCCTTAGAAGAATGCAATTGGTTCTTGATGAGGATAGTGTATGGAGGACTAAAAGAGAAACCCCTCCTAGAATAGCAGAGGCTAAAGAAAGTAAGAATACTGAAGAAGAAGAAGATGATGAGACAAAAGCATAGGTAAGGGAAATGAAATAAAAAAAAAGGCATGATTCATCAAGTAAGGGGAAGCAACCTCCCTCCAAGAGAAGACTTTTTGAGAAAACACCTACTTCTCAATCATATCCTAGTATTGGAGAAGTTCCTACTGATGAAGGGATTACTAGAGGAGACACCATTATTGCTAAGGCATTCCAAGAAGCCTTAAACAATCACATTAAGGAGATGGAGAAAATGTATAAGTTCTTTGAAAGTTTTGCTCCTATGGTTCTTGGGAAGCTGGATGGTTTGGAAAATAGATTGAAACACATTGAGGAAATGTTAACAAGAAATACTCAAAGTGGTGAAGGACCCTCTAGAACTCAAGAAAAGAAAGATGATGATAAGAGTGATGAGGAAGACAAGAGCAAGGAAGAAGAAAAGGATGATGACAGTGACAAGGCTGATGACAGAGATGATGATGATGACAGTGGTGATGATGACCAATGAAATGACCATGAGCAAGCTGCTGAGTCACAAAGAGGAGATCAAGAAGAGCAGTAAACTGGAATCAGTCAAGAAGGGAGTTTGATTGCAAGAGCTGAAGTGACATCACCATCCAATCCAACTTTTAGCCAAGGAAGAGTCAAGCTTGTGGCAATCAAGAAAGGATCAAGAAAAATACTCCATCAACATCACAAGACTGAACATTTCTTTTATCTTATCCCTATTTACTGCTTTTATTTGTTTTTGATATGCTTAGTCAGACTTATGAACAATGGTTTATGCAATTTCTCTATTTTTTTGCTTTAAATTCTAAAATTTAAACTGTTTAATGTGACTTGTGTAATAGTTGAAGCTCAATGATGAAACCTTAGTGTTGAGAGCTTCTTTTGCTACTATCAAAGGGGAGAAAAAGTTGATTTACAAACATATGCTAAACAGGGTAGTTACTGTTTTTTTTTATATACTAAACTGTTAATCTCATTTTCATTATTCCATCTTTGAGTGATGACAAAAGGGGGAGAAAAGAATGATGTCTGCAATGTGATTTTTTTTTTTGCAATGATGAGATGTGTATGCTGACTGCATTGTCAATGTGATGAATGTGTTTGGCAATATTGACTGCACTGTGATGGCAATATGTGTAATATGCAAACACTTGCATTTGGCTGCATTTAAATTGAAATTGATTTCTGCAAACCTTGAGATAAGATTAAGTTGAGATTTTTGAAATCTTGATAATGGTTTGTAACTTGACCTATAAAATTGGTTGATTTCATGAAATGCATAAGCTTTGTGGTTTTGCAAAGCTAAACTAAATGTCATAGTTCATTTACAAGTGCAAAATCATCTTTCCAAAAGATTGGACTTGAAGTTCGGATGCAGACAAAAAGTTCGGATGCATCCAAACTTTCTTACCAAAAGTGTTTTTCTGTTGTTCATATTGTTTGAAAACTGTCTAAATCCTTCCTATCATATTTGAACAACCTTAAGAAAACTTACTTTCAAAAATTGCAGCCTTCATCTCATATGTTTTAAAGTTCAGACTTGAAATTTCAAAAGTTCGAATGCATGCTTCAGAAATTTGGATGCATTCATATTTTGTTACCAAAAAGTACTCTTTTGTTGTTCAAATTGATTCAAATATATTTTAATCTTTTCTACTATGTTTGAACAACCTTAGGAAAGCTTATTTTAAAAAATTGAAGCTTTCATTTCACTTATTTTACAGTTTGGACTTGATATGTCAAAATTCAAATGCATAGTATCTCAAGTCCAAACTTGTTGAAAAATGAACACAATCTAAGGGGGAGCATTGTTGAACTTTTACAACCTTTAAAACCTCTCTTAGAAGTTTTCTTAATACTTAAATGCTATATATTTTATCCTAGTTGTTGGAAGGAAGGAGGCAAAAGGAGGTTGGTTGGGTCATAGGCTCATATTGAATAGACAAAATTGTCTTTAAAAATTGTACACACGTGCTTGTAGCATAACTCTCTCTGTCAAATTTCGCCACAACATTTATAATTTTATAGATATAGTTGTTCGAAAAAAGTTCATGTGTAAAAAAAACTAAAATAAAAATTTTTTGTTAAGAAGAGAAAAGTCAAAATAGTTGAAGAGTAGACATAGCTGATTTCTCTTTTAAAAATTGTACTTAAAATTAAAATAAAATTTTTATTTTTAACAGTTTTATTAAACAAAAGCTGTTTTGAAAAGTATCCCCGCAATACTTCTCAAAAATAGATTTTTTTAGCTTATTTAAGCTAAAATCAGAAGTGAACAAGCAGTTAAGAATAGCTAAAAAATAGTTTTTAGATTAAAAAGAACTATAAATAAATTATTTTAATTAATTGAGAACATGCCCTTAGGTAGCAATTTTTGGGGGGATTTGACATGAAAAGACAATTTTACCCTCTACAAGATGTACACATGCCATGCACATGCTTGCTCCATCGGATTCCACCCCCTTCATGGTCGTGAGGATTGAAAATACTAAAACCATATAAATTTAGGACTAAAAATTGTGAAATAAAAGATTTAGCACTTGGGACAAGTAAAATAGTTGAGGAATTATTTTTGTAGATTGCTCTTTTAGTTTTTATAAAAAGGAAAACAAAGGTTTTCAAAATTTTTGGAGTTGATGGCCACACCAGCCTGGGATACTTGGGGGTAGACCACTCTACTGATCATGGCTCTATAGTCGTCATTGATTTTTGCTCAGTTGTCTAGAAAAATGTGAGAAATAATGTGGAGTCAGAATCACTAGACTTATCTATTATTAAATTTTTTCCCTGGCCTCTTAGGTCCACCTCTGATAACCAGCCTATCCTATTTTACTTTTACAAAATGCAAAAACTAATATATTACTTCTGTCAAAATGGAAAGGTGTATATTGATTCTTCAATATTCTTATTTAGAATGAAGGAAAAAGGAAGATTGGCAGAGATATGAAAGCAAAGCATTTCTTGCTTGTGTTCGTCCCGTCATGCATTCTATTAGTTGTGAGCCAAAGAAACATGAAGAAGGTGACCATCAGGCATTGCCCATATCACTAGAAAAACGTTAACCTCTAACAAAAATTAATTCAACACCTCAATCACAAAAAGTTAAATTCATACGGATTTGTTTCTAAATCGGCAAATTTAGTCTCTAAATTTTAGTTACTTATTTTATAATTTTCCAAACTTTAAGTTAGCAATCAGTTCCCAACTGGACCATTTTCTTCCGTAATTTACATGGAAAAAAGAATAAAAAGGGTAGTTGAAAGTTTTTTTAATCTCTCCCAGTTTACAAAGAATATGCAAGTTAGAGAACGTAAAAGTTTTGTAGCGTCTATGCCATCCTCTGTTCCATCTCTCTGTCCTTAGGTTCCTTATATTTACATTTTAATATGGAACTTTCTTTTTTTAAAAAAAAAAAAAACTACTTTGTTTATGTGTACGACTGAGTACCGCAGTATTTTCAAACTTCAGAGCGGTATAGATTCGTTATTTTAGGAAAGAAATCATATGGTCTCGGCTTCGTAACATATGAGGCTGCTCGAACTCATTCAAGCATTCTATAGTTAGGTGTTCATTGAACCTGGTCTGCACTACACGTGCATGTTAATTGGATCAAGAAACATGAAAGAATATTCAAAGATTAATGCTGAATATATAGACTACGAGGTAACTTGGATTCAATTTAGTATGATTCAAGGCTTGTGCTTACCTTTAATACCGATGGGCATCTCTCGATTTTTTTTTTTCCCCAAGTGGCATAGCTCGAGTTAAGTTTTTAATTAAATGGCTGCTAGAAAAATGTTTGACCTCAGTTCGAAACATACAAAGAGCAATCTATTCGTATATGATTGTAGAGATGGATCTGGCGCTGAGTGGAGGGTGGCTGAGAGGAGGCAGGGACCCGTCTTCGGTCCCGGCCCCGCCTTCCCTCGCATGTTCCTAATCTCGGCCCGTCCCTATTTGCCGGGGTAGAATGAATTCGGAACATCGCAGACCTAGTGGAGAAAGGAGGATCCCCATCCCTGACCTAAACCCAAAGAGAAAATTGGGGATAAAAGTCTCTCCGTCAGGTTAAACGGTAAATCAGGGATAAAAAAATCTCTTTTGAGCTAAAAATAACAATTAAAAAATATTTTATTACTCTAGCATTTAAAAAAATAACTCAAATTTATTTTATATACTCGTTCCAAATGTCTGTCGAAATTATATAAAATAACATATTTAGGGGTGTTCATAAAAAAAATCAAATTTACTATTTGGAGAAAATTTAATTTTTTAAATTCTTTTTAGAAATCAAACCAAATTTAATAAGCATTCAAATTGAATTTTTTCCAAAATTCGGTTTGGATGAAACCGAATTATATGAAGGTTTTAGTCCATTCTTGATGAAATTTCTGGGGATCTTTTACTCCTTCCCCCAGGATACAGAGCTTCACCTTCCTCTGTTTTCCTCTGTTCTTGCTGGAACTGCAGAAAACTAATCCGTAGTGTTGTCGGAAATTTCTTTAAAATTTTGAAGTTTCCATTCCAAAAAATTCTCTCCATCTTCTCGGATCCTCAGTTTGGCAACTTTTCTTCTCTCAGCTCCCATATCAATTATTGACAGAATCAAACTTATCTCTGTGAATTTGGAGCTTCCTTTTTTCTCAACGATTTTCTTGGACTATAGTTAAATTAGTTGATTATACATCAATTTCTTACCTTTGAAGTTACTCCATTCTTCGCACTCGAATTTTCAAATTGGTTTGTTGTTACCTGTTAGGGTTTAGCCGGCAAATATTTTTTTTTCAAAATATCAATTTCGATCTGGGTTCTAGCTGAGGAATCAAATTAATTTTTTAGATAATTCAATCCGAATCGAACGCAAAATTATATTCTTAATATCCAAATCGAAAACTAAATTATTATTCAATTCGGTTCGATGTATAAATTTTCTCTAAATTATACACACTCCTAAACATGTCTAACAAATTACATAGACAAAAAATAGTAGATTGTTCCTTAGAAGAAATATTAACTCACAACACAATTCTAATAAAAAGATTCAAGTTCTACTTATTAAAGAAAATGAATGTTTGTTAGATACTTAGGAAAAAAGAAAAAAGAACTATTTTTAAGTAATTAGCTTTTTATGTAAGTAGCATTTTTAGACAATTTACCTTTTAAAAAGTTTAAATATATATATATATACACACAAATGCACACACAAACATAAATAAATATATAAGAGTATATTTGTATATGTATATCAATATATGTAAGTACACGTATAATAGTATTGAGAACACTTAAGCATATATTTATAAAAGTGTAATATAATTAATATATATATATATATATATATATATATATATATATATATATATATATATAACGGTGCATATACAAAGAAATAATATAATATAAAAATAAATGGGACAGGATGGGATGGGAAAAAACAAGGACAAGCAGGGACCTGCCGGGGACTATATCTGTCCCCGGCCCATCCCCAATTGCGAGGGAAGATTTTCCCTCACCCCTGGCCCTAGGCTCTGGTTAAACCGGGGATTCCCCCAGCTTGCCTTGAACGAGGCTCGGTTTAACTAATGCCACTTCCATCCCTATATGATTCTATACTCTGAAAAATCAAACCTCCTCAAGACTAGGAGAAAGAAATAGAGAGAGAGAGAGAGAGAGAGAGAGAGCTTATCTTGAGCAATGTAAATACGGAAGTGCAAATGTGAAGCAAGAAGCATTTTTTGTTCATCGAGCATTAGTTCAGGAAAAAGCAATTATTTTCTATCTAAAAGTAGAAAAACAAGGCTAGAGTAAGTTAACCAATCACTTGATAATTTAATAAAAAGTCTAGGATTTATTGAGTTTAGCTATTTATATTACTTGATAATTTTAAGATTATATATTTGCACTGATGAGTGCTAACATTTGGTAGGAGCCCTAAACAAAAACTAAACGTTTTGCAGTCCAATGTGTCTTTAATTTTATAGAACCTATTACTAGTAAGAACGAAAAAAAAAAAAAAACTATCGAGTTCGAAGCAATTCATCTCTTCTAAATATTTCTATTATTTGCCAAGATTTTAATTTATTCCTATCTCCTTCTTTTATAGTATCTAGAAGAAACTTACGAGCTAGTAATCATGCGGATTGTACAACTCAAACGTTTCAGCTATGCATGGATTGTTAATTGAACTAGTCCTTCTTTCAATATTACATATTACCGTATTGTTGAACTAATAAAATATTATAAATGTAAAATATTGAATTCGCCTCTTATTTTTAGTGTCATATTACATGAATTCCGAGTTAAATTTTTTCTCAAATAAGAGTTACACTTAATTTGAGCCAAATCCAAATCAATCTTACCAATATCCATACTTAAAAAATGTTAAGCAAATGCCCTTTATCAGAAGGTCAATATTAGCTGTCCTCATTGATATTGTATCCTAATATTCGGACAATTAGAATAAAATCAATGGCTGCCGATTTGCCGAGTGTACAAATACAACAGAACTGGCTGAATTGCAGATCATTCTGTTGCCACAAATTACTTGAAATTCGAAGAAGTTTTAAAAATTCTTGCAATACATATATATTTTATGACAGAGTTGACAACGTCGTATTAAATTAGGGTATGAGGATAGCTTTGTTTAATTTACATGATGTTCTTCTTTAACCCTCAAACTGTGCCTATGCATCTGTGCCCATCCTTTATTCAATCATCTGATCTGTCGTCATACAATAGCATTTTCATGTGATCAAAAGTCAAAGGGTTTGCTACAGGAAAATAGAGGAAGTCAACTATATATAATATGTAATTATTAGTCGGCAAAGATTTGAAAAACAAGCAAAAGAAGCACAAAAGGTAACATGCACCCATGACAACTCCATTGGTTGAGGAAACCATGTTGTGAAGTTGAAGCTGGTTCTGATTGGCAAATAACTATCATTTACATTTGGTCCTCAATGGATAGAAAAAATGGTATACATTACGTGCATGTTTTAGTGAATATTTAAATGAATTTATTGTGTTATTATCCTTTTTTGAAATATTTGAACTGATGCATATTTTCTTTTTTACGTAATTCTCTATATCACTTTAATTGCATGATCATTACATGTGATCGATATGCCAATTTTAGTGATGAAAGAGTATTTTTCCATTGTACATGGCAAGATTAGAGTAATACCCTTGATTCTCATAACTAGTTATAAAGTACGAGCAACTTTCACAGCTCTATATTGATTAGAAAGTAGGTGGGGCTATTAATCGGGCTCAGTGAGTCGTGTTTTGTCAAGCCTGAGTTCGACTCACTCAAGCCGGTCCTAACTGGATTTTTTTTTTTGTTTTGCATTAACTTATTTTATATTTTTATTTTTACTTTACAAAAATTTGTTTAATTTTTTTAGAATAATTGATGTTATACTTTTAAAAAATTTTTAAACTTGTATTTGAATTTTAAATGTTTGTTAATTAAAAGTAAAAATAAAAAATTAATTAATTATTCTATTATTACATATAAAAATAATAATAATATTTTACTGAGATATAATAATAATATTATTTTATAATATGTATTATATGTTACGCGGATTAGTTTAAAAATAGGCTGAACTTATCTAAGTTCGAACTCGATTCGAACATAATTCGACCTTCTAAAATTAGGCTCTGGCCCGTATTTATTCAGGCCAAACGTATTGGCTTAGCAACCCATTAACAGTCCTAAAAGTGAGTATATTCAGTCAAATGTATCTTCAACAACTCCGAGAAGACGACTCCGCTATGGTGCGGATGCCGTTTTTATCCGCAAGTGCGGAAAGGGTTTTCAGCCCTTCGATAGGCCAAGAATTGATCCAACGGACTGGAGCATCCAAGGGCAGTCTGGAAATAAAAAATCAAAACTGTAAAATCTGAAAAAATGAGAAAAATTTAAATTTGCGCGGGGTAATGATAACTTCCCATCAATCGTCGCATCGGTAACAGAGAAACTGCAAAATGACGGCTCGAAGCCATCAAGATAATTATGCAACGGCAGTCCCATTTTCATTTTTATTTCCATCTTCATCTTCATCTTCTCTCTATCTATTTCTCTCGTTCTTTCTCGCTCTCTCTGCAACTCAAAAAAAAAAAAAAACAGCATCTTAAGCATCCTTTTGCATTCAAAAAGAGTGAGATATGGCGACGAAGACCGACTCCGACGCAAGGTTCCAGTTCCGTTGCAGAACCACCCACATCATCAACGCGAATTGGGCTCTTCGAAATCACCCCGAGCGCAAACAGAGATTGGCAGCGCTGACAAAGGCTGGCTTCGATCGTCTGACGGAGCTCCGACTAGAAACAATAAACTCTTCGGTCGTGCATATGCTTCTGAAGCAGTTTGATTGGAAAAATAAATTCTTTGTGATTGATAGTGATCGAAGGGTGGAGATAACGGAGGAGGATGCTGAGAGAGTGTATGGGCTACCGGCGGGACCAAACGAAATTGTGTTTGGAGAGAAAGCAAAGCCAGCATCTAAGCATGGCTTTTATTTTGGACTTGATCTCGGATTAGACCCTTCAGCAAAGAGCTATGTGTCCCAAGATATCATAGAGGATCGGCTGACAAATTTTCGGGGTGATAGTCATACCTTCGCCAAACTGTACATACTACTAGTAATAAGCACACTGCTTGCACCAAAAAACTCCTATAAGATTAGCCTAACAAACTACTCAAGGTATTTGGATGATATAGAAACAATTCGCACGTACAAATGGGCAAGACATATCGCTGAGTTCCTGAACACAGGAGAAGAATTTTTTGCAAAGAAAATTCGAAAAAAAACCTTCCTCCTGGCCTGAAGGCAACATGCACTTTCTGCTGGTACGAACAATTATTCACTTTGAACATAATAATTATTCACTTACTGGCGGATGCATTGGTTTAGAATCTGAGTAGTGATCCTAGGTGGCTGAATAATTATTCTTGTGTTTGAGTAATAATTATTCATTGGTATGATGATTGTGGATGCGGTGCATAATTATTCTTGTGTGTGAATAATAATTATTCATTGGCCCTTGTGGATTGAGTGATAGCCGTGGATGCTGTGCATAATTATTCTTGTGTCTGGATAATAATTATTCATTGACTATTATGGATTGAGTGATAGCCGTGGATGCGGTGCATAATTATTCTTGTGTGTGGATAATAATTATTCATTGGCCCTTGTGGACTTAGTGATAGCCGTGGATGCTGTGCATAATTATTATTGTGTCTGGATAATAATTATTCATTGACTATTATGGATCGAGTGATAGCGGTGGATGCTGTGCATAATTATTCTCGTGTGAGGAATAATAATTATTCTTTGATGTAGGTGAGGTGTGCTGAGGTTTTGCAAGGGAAACCTGATGGTGAGTTGCCCTGCTGTTGGTGGAATAGAAGTAGGGTTGCTGAGGCTTGCGCCTTGCTGCCCCAAGCTAGGGGGCGAGAAATTAGTTAAGAAGAAATAATTGATTCACAAAAGGCCTCGGAGAGAGTGCTTTTGTTGGCCAAACGGCGGACGTATATGAGAAAGTTGAGAAGAATTGATCGGAGGCTGGCGGAGCTTAATGCCGAAGACCAACCTATTGCCCTTGCCTTCACTATAAAACAGAAAAGGAGTGCAAGAAGGGCAAGGGGTAACATATATGAGGCAACAGTCCCTCCGATGCAAGATGAAAATATTGGTGTAGATATACAACATGAAGAATCAAGGTCAGACCAACCCATTGATGATGAATTGGGGGTGATGGAGATCGCCAGGGCAATAAATCAATGCCGGAGATCAAGTATTCTTGGCTAATGTGAATAAATCAAGGTTGGTTTGCTCATTAACTGCAGCTTCTGAAGAGGCCAGAGATCCTACACAAGAACAGAGAGTCCCTGGTGAGCATGTTTCTACCATTGAACCTGTTGTTTAGGACTCTGAAGTGGGGTTGCTGCAAGGGAGAATGCGCCAGCCAGTAAAGGAATGCATAGGCCTATTAAGCGCTGTAGGCTCGTCAAGGCCAGTTCAAAGCTCGGTTCACCCTATGTGATTGCAAAGGGGCACCCAAATTCCTTGACCAACGATGAGGAGGCCCTTGTGACTTTGCTCTGTTAGAAACCCCCCGGGATGGACTAGAGTAAGTTGGTCTTTTGGCTTTGAATAATTATTTTGATGTGTTTGAATAATTATTCAAAAGGGAGATAATAATTATTCTGATATGTTTGACCGCCATTGCAGCGCTTTGGTTGTCCTTGATGATGAACTCTAGCCTCTAACTCGAATAGAGATGGAAGGCATCAGGCCTGATCAGTGCTTCTATCACTCGACGATCAATGCGTTTGGCCATCTTCTTAACAGGGAACAGGCCACCGGTGGTCTCGTGCCGAGGTTTTGTTTTGATTGCAGTATCGGGGTTTGCTTCAATCTGTTGTTTGCACTTTATACCCAAATTTTCCTATAATGGTTTCCATTGCCAACAACCATCTTAAGTCATGTATTGTGCAGGCCACTGCTGTCTCTGAAACTACAACAGGCAGTGCCAAAAGTCCCGGGGATATCGCTGATACGATTGCTGCCTTTATAAATGGACTTCCATATTTCTCGCCAGATAAACCATTCATCCCGGTCGAATGCACCCTGGTAATTTTTGCAGAGTGATTCATTGCGTATAATAATTATGCATGAACGAGATTATAATTATGCACAACACACTTTCTGCTAATAATTATGCACAACATGTTTCTGCAACACTTAATTGTTTGACTTGTGCCCTTGCAGTACTTCTTCCCAATTCTTCGGGCTGCACACTTCTTTCTTTTTGCTGTTGACATGCGTGCCAAAAGGTTCCTATGTTTAAATAGCAAACCATGCGCCGAAGTGTTTGATGATGTGCATAGGCCAATTGGGGATATCCTGACAAGGTACTTTAGTGAATGGTGGAAAGTTTGGGGAGGGACCAGTGTAGATTTTGGAGCCTTTGTCTGGGATGTCCCACTAGTGCCATTACAGCTGGACGATAATAGCTGCTGAGTGTTTGTTTGTTTGATGATGCAGCATTGGATCGGACACATCCTGCTGGATTGTTTTGCGGCGTGGCCCAGGCGGGACTAGATAAACAAGGCTAGACGGAAGATTACTACAAGACTTTTATTACAGCCTGAAAATCGCGTGCGAGATGAGGTCCTGGCAGCTGCTTTACAGTGGAAGGAGAACCAGCAAGGGGAAATAAATTGATGTTTTTAAATTGTACTCTTTTTTTAAGTGATGGATTGTGAATACCTGTAAACCAAATGGGTTTGTTTTGAATGCATGTGGCAATTACTCAGCACTATGTGCATAATTATTCATATGGCTTCTGATAATAATTATTCTTAGCCTTGGATAATAATTATTCATCTGTGTGATGATTGTGGCCCGAATTATGATTGTTCTTGTTGTGCATAATTAACCTTGTTTGCCAAGGGAACAAACAAGGCATAAGAAAGTGAAGAGTTTGAATTAGAAACATGTTGGCTGTGTAATTATTGTGCCATCCTTACTTTTGAATTGTAGCATAAGCCAATTATCCATGTTATAAATTGTGAATAATTATTCTGACGGCCGGTAACAATTATTAAGTTTGACCTAACACTCGTCTATGATAAGCGAGGACAAGAACCAAATTGAAATTTGTTGATACAACTTCAACTAGATTCACACTGAACAATTCAAAGTGTGCAGGTTATATCTCAAGTGTTTGTTTTGCATGAAGGGAAGATGCCAATGCATCTTGGCTTGAAAGTTGCTTTCTGATAGCTGTTTTTTTCCTCTGTCGGTCCTTCTCCATCAAGCTCCGCAACCTCTTCCTTGAGCGGTTTGCATTTGGCTGAGCCTTGATTGCCTTTATGGGCTCGTGGCCTTCATTGGGAGACTGTGCTTGGCCAGACGCTACATGATATGTGAATAATTATTCATACATTTGATAATAATTATTCTTGATATAATTTAACTGCTGATTGAAGTTGTCTGGCAATATTATTAACTTACCGTCATTGACAATAATATAGTTGGGGGTTCCATCATGCTCAAGATTGCTGCCAAGCATCTCCAGAGCCCTCTCGCAGAGTTCATCTAACTCGTTGTCAATCATATTGTAAGTGTGATTGTCTAAGCACACACTTGTAGCCAACATAACCATTTTATGTGTGAGCGTTTGGTAGCGCTCACTGTATTCTGTTGGCCGCTTTCCAGCAGCTGAAGTAATTGGAAGATGAAAACCACATTTTGCATTCTTGGTCCACCTTTTCAAAACATAATTTTGAGCCAATGTCCTCATGTTGCAGTTGCCAAGAGAGTCGAGCACCTCATGACCTTAAGGACATGTCTGCAAAGAATCCCCAGTGTTTCAAACAAACGACATGAGCATTCTAGCACTATTTTATCCATCTCAACATGGACGATTCGCTCGTCTAGCTTTGTATCCGAAACATCGTCTTTGCAGTTGTACACGCGGTACTTCAGCATACTATTGTAGACGTCACTGGTTTCACAGGCTTGAATGATGTACTCGAATGTCCGGTGATATTGTTCCTGGAACATAGCGAATATATTGGGAGTATACTGCTCTACTGCACACCTCGCCAACGGGCTGCATATGAAGCTATTGTTGGGTAACCTGGTTATTGTCAGAATAATTATTCAGAGTGTTATATAATAATTATTCAGCGTGTTATATAATAATTATTCAGAGTATTATATAATAATTATTCAGAGTGTTATAGAACAATTATGCAGAAGACATTGAGTAACTATTCATATCACCGATCATTTGCGCAGAAATCTTGGATCTTTTCCGCCTCTCTCCGACTCTCGACCATCCGATTAAAGTGGCCGAAGAATTGAACGAGGTTGTAATCTGATTGGAGATACCCTCGAATTACTCCATTACAAGACTCGCTCAGCTGAGTGGACACCATTCCTGCAGTGAAATGTTGCCTAACCCAGGCCGATGATCACTATCGACGAAATCTGTGGATCCTCTCTAGCCACCTATGGGGACCATTCGGGAAACATTCATCCAGCATCATATTCCACACAAAGTCAAACTCTTTCTCGTCGTCAACATCATACATCAAGTAATAGAGCTTGTCAGCAAATTGTGGGGTGAACAACTGCGTTAGGTTCTTTTGGGCATTTTGTCTTATCTGCCAAGTACAAAGAGCATGAAATGTCTGAGGCAACATTGACTTAATTGTTGCAGCCATGGCAGGATCTTGGTCTGTGAGTATGCTCTGCGGGGCTTTACCGGACATACACCTCATGAACGTCCTCAACAACCATTCAAATGACTCCGTCGTTTCATCGTAGAGGAGGGCAGCACCAAAAACACAGCCTTGATGGTGGTGGTTGAATCCAACAAATAGAGCTATCCAGTAATGGAAATCAGACCTATAAGAATTTACTGACAGTTTCATTCAAATAATTATTCATATCGAATGGAAGATAATAATTATTCAGAAGAATACGAATAATTATTAGCACATGATTGAATAATTATTATAAACACACCAAAAGGACGAAAATTTTTATTCGTTCTATACGTGGTGTCAAAGCTGATAGAATCTCCAAAGAAGCCATAATCCATCTTCATTCTACCGTCTGCCCAGAATATATTTGCAATCCGTTCTTCGCTGTCAACCTCGATGTCATAGTAAAAAGCGGGGTTGTGATATGCTTCATTGCGGAAGTATTCCTGCAAAGCTATAGCCTCTCCAAGCACCATTGCCTTTTGTCTTCTTCTAGCTAGGTGATTCCATAGATCCGTGGAAAGGAAATCAAGACTGGCCTTGCCCCCTGCGCCTAAAGCCATCACTTCATACGAAGATCTTAGCCGAATATCGGCATCCTCATTCAATTCAGCAACGACACCTTGAACATCACTAACATGGCGGTTAGACCTCAGCATGTGGGCAAATTCTTCCGAGTGTAGAGAATGATTATGATCCACAACCCAACCATTTATCACATACACACCACTAGCATGATCAAGTTGTAGTCTTATTTGGGCTTGACACCCTGTTCTCTCCTCCCATCTTCTCCTTTCGCTCATCGGTCTTGCCTCAATATGATTAGCATTTGCTTTGTTGTTCTTGGAGTCGAATTTTCTTCCCCGCCGAAATCCCTCCTTATTACACAAATACTTCATGTATTGCACTTTGCGTGTCTTCGAGTATCTCCTCTCATACATTATCCTTGTTCCGAATCCAACACGGTGGGCATATCTATTATAGAATGCATGAGCATCACTAACTGTTGAGAACTCTATTTTCATCATTTCTTCCATGCTTGCTACAACAGAACATAATAATTATTCGTTATAACTAGATAATAATTATTCATTGACTATTATGGATTGCGTGATAGTCGTGGATGCGGTGCATAATTATTCTTGTGTGTGGATAATAATTATTCATTCCCCCTTGTGGATTGAGTGATAGCCGTGGATGCTGTGCATAATTATTCTTGTGTCTGGATATTAATTATTCATTGACTTACGTACGAATAATTATTTAGTATCCGAACGTAATTACCCTTCTCTTCGTTGATGCTTCCATAATACATGCAACCCATTGTTTCTTCCTGCATGGATTGTGCTTCTGCATCTTTGGATTCAACCTTCACCATAAAAGAAGGACAGAGGATATGTAAAGAATCATAACATGCCAAACAACATCTTCGAGTACAAAACAAGACAGGTGCAGGAGTTGTAAAACAAATACATGATGGACAGAGAAGAAACTATTGAGTTTACCTGAGATGTGGTTTCAAATGCTTCCATCATGGCTATATTTCTCGCTGAGAAAAGCTTACTGAGATGGTAGAATGAGAGATAGAAGAACCGAAGAAGGAAAATAGAGAGAGGAGAAATGGGGAGGGAGAGAAGAATCGAAGAAGAAAGATAGAGAGAGGGGAAATGGGAGGAAGGAAACTAGTTCTGATCAATTTTTGAAAGAAAAGTGACGTGATTGGCTGACATGACTGATCTTGGCGGGATAGTTTTGATTTTTTGTTCCTAAACTGCCTTTGGATACTCCAGGCCGTTAGATCAATTCTTGGTCGATCGAAAGGCTGAAAACCCTTTTCGCACGTGCAGATAAAAACGGCATCTACACCATTGCGGAGTCGCGGAGAAGATATATAACCATCGCATCTATTTATTGGAAAGTGTTGCTCAATCAAAGGTAATGACTCATGTGATGTGACAAACAGAAGTAATAAAAGTAGATTAACATATTGAATTATATGTTATGAAGCCATTAAGGCTGGAACCTAAATAACTAAAATCCGTATTTTTGTTCCCTTTTTTGAGTTTTCAGAATAAGTCAACTACTACATTCTAGCTTCTTCAAGCATTGTCAGCACTGTTAACAAATAAATAGACTCATTTTCATGCCTTGATGTTTTATACTCCTTTGGTTCATTTTTAATTAACTTTTTATTTATGAGGATGTTTCAAACTATTATATATTTTTTATAAAATAAAATATTTTAATATATTGCACAATATCAATAAGTTATTATTCTCACAATGTTCCCACAATATATATTATTTTTATTTATTTAAATTTAACATAAAGTTTTCACTGATTCAAGTACTTGTTAATTTTATTATACTATATTACTTTTATAATATTACAATTTAAACTTTTATATAAAATACTTTACCAGGTCAAATATAGTTAATAAAAATGGGATGGAGGGATTCTATAACAATCTCTGAGGTGCTATCTTGTATGGACCTTCAAGATTGTGTAATGTTAGTGAAGATTAAGACCTTGAAAATGATTAATTAAAAGAATGCAATCAGCTGAGGAAAGCTTCTGTCGTGGGCAACCAAGGACCACCCTCGCATCTCATCAAAACTTTGACCATTTTTCACAAAATTTAATAATATTATGTCACCGTCCATTACCCTACTGTAACGGCCACCGGAAAGTTGAAAATGGAAACTATCGATTATATTAATGAGGAGTAGACATCCAAGATGGCGGGAGGAACTTACTATAAATAGGTTATGGCAACTGATTTCTCTGCCACCACCAACATCTCATTTTCAAATCTCATTAGCAAGAGAAAAAAGTCAGTACTCTTTTCAGCTTCTGCTGCAATGGCAATTCCAGTGATTGATTTCTCAAAGCTTGATGGAGAAGAGAGAGCCAAAACTATGGCTCAGATTGCTCACTGCTGTGAAGAATGGGGATTCTTTCAGGTACTGTATATAATCACAATCTTTTTTTCTTTTTTTCTTCCAGCTTGGATCAAGTGAACATGTGTTAAAAGGAAGTCTCAGATCTTGATATCCAGATCTCAAATCCGTAAAATGACAAATGTTAGAGGCGGAGTGGGGGGGGGGGGGGGGGGGTGCCGCGGTAGGTGCTGAATTTTTCTTGAGGTTTGATAGAAATGCTGATATAGAATGCAGAGATTCCCCATCATGAATTAGCTGATTTGTTTTCTTTGAGAATATGTGAAATCCTACACTTTTTGATGCAGTTGGTGAACCATGGGATCTTAGAAGAGCTCCTTGAAAGGGTGAAAAGGGTGAGTTCAGCGTGCTTTAAGCTGGAAAGAGAGGAAGGCTTCAAGAACTCAACAACCGTTAAGACGCTCTATGAACTCGTTGAAAAGAATAGCAGTGACAGATTGGAAAATGTTGATTGGGAGGATGTCATCCTTCTTTCAGATAATAATAAAAATGAATGGCCTTCAAAGACTCCGGAATTCAGGTAAGGATTAATTCATGATTAACCCCTTCATCTTAATCAAGAATGGTTTTTCTTTTAGCTTACAAAATTAGAAAACATATATATGGTTTTTTTTTTTCGACTTCTCTGAGGGATCGATTTCAGGGAAACCATGAAGGAATATCGAACAGAATTGAAGAAACTGGCTGAGAAGGTCATGGAAATAATGGATGAGAACTTAGGGTTACCAAAAGGGTACATTAAGAAGGCATTCAATGGAGGAGAAGAAGAAGAGAATGCATTCTATGGCACTAAGGTTAGCCACTATCCACCATGCCCCCGCCCCGAGAAGGTGATCGGTCTCCGGGCTCACACTGATGCTGGAGGTGTCGTCCTGCTTTTCCAAGATGACAAAGTTGGAGGTCTTCAAATCCTCAAAGACGGCCAGTGGATTGATGTTCAGCCTCTCGCCAACGCCATTGTCATCAACACCGGAGATCAAATAGAAGTCCTGAGCAACGGGAGGTACAAGAGCGTCTGGCACCGTGTTTTAGCCACTCCAGATGGAAATAGGAGGTCAATTGCTTCATTTTACAATCCATCACTCAAGGCCACCATTGCTCCTGCACCTGAGCTAGTAGAGAAAGCTCAAGAAGTGCTGAAGCAAGATTACCCTAAATTTGTTTTTGGTGACTACATGGCAGTTTATGTTCAGCAGAAGTTTCTTCCTAAAGAACCAAGATTTCAAGCAGTGAAAGCAATGTAAGGGGAATTGGAAAAAAATGTAATCCTGCAAAAACTTAATATTCCTTTTTTTTCTTTAACATGCAATGTGGTATCAGTTGCAATTAGAATGGAATTGCAATTTTGGCTTCCGATCTTCTTCATCTGCTGCACTTAGAAGGCCATGGGAAGGTTTTATGGTAGTTGTTGTATCAGCCTCTCATAGTTTTATTGCTTCTATTTCTATATGTATTTTTGTCTTCATGTACTTGTTGAGAACGAATGTATAAAATACAATTCATACAAGTTTGAATAATTTCTTGTGTCAAGGCAAAAAGTTGCATCTTTCTGATATTTTTGGTTGGTTACCGTTTTCTGATCACTCAACAAAAATGGTTAATTAACAGACACAAGATTTTTTTCCCCTTTTGCTAAATGCAGACACCAGATTTAGTACTTGCAACTTAGTGAGGCAATAATTTCTTAATCATTAAAAAAGTGGTCTCTATAAATCTTGGACAGTTTTCGATTCCACGGGGAGTTTGCAATAATTTCACGGTAACAGAAAATATGATGCTGAATGATTGCCAAGTTCAAATGATAAGTTTTTTCATCAGGCCAGCTAATCCAATAAAAGTGATAGGTTTCAACTTTCAATGAGAAAATAGTAATTTTTTTATTTAAATTTTTATGTATTGATTATGTAGTAGAGTTTTGATAGTTTGTTAACGATATTGTGCATAATTTATAATAGGAGAAATAAAATTGCATAACTAAATGGAGGTTCCATGTTGAAAGGTATCGAAACTAAAGTTAAAGCATCTGAAAATATTTATAATTGAAGTTACAGATGTAATCTTGGAATCTCTCATCCTATTGCTCTTCTTTTGCATCTTTTTATATATAGCGCTTCTTTTCCATCTTTATATATATATACTATTAATTATATACCGATATAAATAGAATTACGTGCTTAGCACAAAAGAGAATTTATATGGAAAAAAAATGTGTGCACTTTAAGAAATCTAAACTCATTAATTGATAGAGAAATAACTCTCTGAACCTAGTAACTACTTTCTAGTAGTGATATAATACATCTTGAAATGAAAAGGTATATACTAATCAATAACATCTAACATAATTTTTCTTCTACTCAAATTAATATTTATTTTACTAATTATTAATTGAAATTTATAATAATGTAATTATACACGAATTACCTATCGACTATGAATTTTGTAGGCAATCCGTGTCAATCTAGCTACAATTTTCCTACGGAGTTTTTTATTTCATTTTATTTTAAATTATAAATAATTCCCTAGGAAATATGTAAGAAACTTGAAGCTATTATGAATATATCAATTATGTGGATGTCTATTATTCCAAGACGTTTGAGGTTATGAAATATGAAAGGTTATGAGTTACAACCAAAGTTGTAACATCCGTCCTTTATAGATCACTATTTTCATTACCCTTATTGTCTTAGAGAACATGGATATCATGGGAAATATGTTATGTAAGTTATAGATGAGCGTACTAATGACCTATGATGAAAATTGTCACTTCTAACTCTATAAATATGGTTATGTGGAGTAGCTTGTTAGAAGATGTATAGTGAAAAATTCTCAATAAAATTCTAGTTTTTACATTTCTTATATTCTATCTTTCTCTCTTTTTCTATAGTACAAAGTCTTATTTGTTGTAATTTTTTAGTTAGTTTTTGTGTCCATTGTGATCGAATTTTACAACACGTTATCAGCACGTAACTCTATTTCTGAATCTTTGAGATTTACGTAATGGCAAGAAAGCACGAAACTCTGCCACCAAATTTGGAGCTTTATAACCAAGCAACAAAGGTACTTCTTATACTTGGCTTTGAATTTTCATAACAAACCTCAAAACTTGAATATTTGGTTTTTGATATTTCTATAAAGAGACCATTTTTTTATCTATATACATGGAGCTAAGATTCATCTGAATATAGTAGATCGTGAAGACAACATTTAAGAAAGACTAAAGCATCAAACCTACTAGATTACTAGCAAATTTTGAAAGAAATATACAATCACTAGACGAATATTGTTATATAAATACTAATTATGATTTGTTATAAGTGTGGCTACAAACATTTCTATTATAATACAAAATTTTATCACATTTAGAATTTCTCCTCTATCAAAGTTGTAAGGAGAAATATTACTAGTGATGTGATAAATAAAAGATTTTTCTTTTTCATATCGCGAACATACTCTTATAGTACCACCAATATCAAGAAGCATTTTCTCAAAAGTATTTTAAAATTATTTTTCTGAAACTAAATGAGTCATTGATAAAATATTTTGATGCCCGACTAAGTGATTTTATTTAATTTCTTGAAGTGAATGTTATTAGAATTTATAATATATTTATGAAAATGATTTTGGTAGCCACTGGTAGAAATATACTTTGTTTTTATATTGTACAAATGACTCATTAAATTTTCAATATACAGATACTCACTTGAAGTGAGAAAATAATGGGAAAGGAAAGAGAAATAATAATTCCAACACGTTATCGATACATTACAAAAAGATTTTTGTCACGTTCCTGTAGTACGTCAAACATGTTGTGAATTTCTACTATCAATTTAAAGGGAAAGCAAAATATTGCTTTGCTTCCCTAATTTTGCTATTGATAGTAATGATGCTTGTATTGATGATATTGATATGACACATGTGTGTATAGCCAATTCTTTTGAATATCTAGATAGAGCTTTTAGCGTTGTGAATGTTGATAAAAAATTTTTGAACTATTGAATTATTTTTATCTATTTTCTATAATTTTGTGATTATTATTGGAAAGTTTTCATGCTATATATTTATATTCTAGCACTTCTATATTATTTAGTTTGTTCTGATTCAAGAATGGTGAAGATACAATTTATCTAAATAATATTGGTAGTTCATTTGGACAAATTTGAATTATATGTCCAAAGTATAATGGTAGTATAAAGTTCTTGAAGAACTAGCTAATCAAGAACTCTAGAAGTGTTAATGGTAGTACAAAGTATAATGGACTTTTGAGGCCTATGCAGTACAAAGTACAATGGGGAGGTTCGTATTTTGTTAATTTTGAATATGTTGTCCTAACATAAAGAGGAGGAAACATGAGGCCAGATAAAGATATTAGTTTGTTTCTTATCTTGATTGTCTATTTTGATCCTCATAGAAGATATCTTGAACCAGACGTTCAAATGATAATTTATATAGCCAGGTACATTAATTGACCAATATCGAGCAAATAATAGTACTATTATATTTGATATCCTTGAAGGACAATCTACTACAACTAGTAAATTTGAGACACAACTGGAACATAGTAGATAAGTCGATTCCAATTATACAAACTTCTCATATTATGAAATGAGTAGAGACTTAAGATGGTCATATATGTTAAGTAGAGGAGATGTAAATTCTAGCATAATATTTTTCAAACATGACTGATATATTATTTCCTGAAGAAATTTAGGTACCTGAAAACTGTGACAATGATGAGATCTCAACATGATTGGGAACTACTAAAACCGTACTAGTATATGACGTCAATGTTATTAATGCACATATTATATTGATTCAGAATGAGGATTTTTGAATCGAAGTCTGTAGACTCAAAATGATAAAGCTCATATGAGAAATATGAAAAGTTTGAACTAGTCATAAGTACACTTGAAGTGTAAAAGTGTTCCTGGTAGAAATTATACACCTTAAGTGTAATCCCAAAGAAATAACAATAGATATTTGCTTATAAAATGAGAACTGTAAAAGTAAATATTTTTTATGACTGGCGTATAATTCTTCATAATACCTATCACTAATTATGAAAAAAATATTTCTAGTAGTGGATATAATAGTGCATGATAACACTTAATATGTGTTTATCTTTGTTATTATTTGATATTGGTACATATATTTGAAGTCTCTGATGGACTCAATATGCTTGAAATGGATTGTTCTTGTAGAACATAATGAAATTGTCTTAGTGAATTCTTATTGAAAGAATGATCAAGTATGTCAATGTATGAGTAAATCTATACGTAGCTATACTTGGTAAATGCGTTTCTCTGTTAGAAGATATGCTTATTGCATAATTTGTTGATTGAAATGATGTTATCCATATTAGAGGGAGAATATCATCAATCAAAAATAAGATATCATTTATGACTTTCATTATCTTGATTTGTGCACAAGCATTAATGAATTGGAAGTCCAAAATATTGTTTATTTGCATAAAATTACAAATTGATTGTTTGAATGACTTCTGTAAAGTTAGTCCATATGGTATTCTAGCTATAGATACATCTATTTGGATAGATGTTCTAGCAGGACAAATATATGAATTCTGTAGCCATATGATTTTAATGCACGCTTGAAGTATGATTGATCTCTTGATTTTAAAAGTTAAAATCCTCAAAAGAGAGATTTGATGATTAATATATATTTTTACAGAATTTAGAAAAGCAAGTATTGCGATCAAAGTTTAAAAAAATCAACGTTTGTTTTGATTGAACATCTTGAAGATGCTTTATATTTGATAAATATCATTTATATCTATCAAAGGATATTGAAGAACTCTTTGATCCTGAAGTAACATAATTGTATAATTTATACATTTGTCTACGTGCAAGTAGATATCTATTTTAGTTCTTATCTACCAATGAATTTTGAGATGGCATTAAGCTTGCCCATTGATATCTCTTTCAGATAGTTTATCTCGAATATTGAGAAAATCCAACTCCTGTTGAGATAGATATATAAGGTATAAGTTATATATATATAATCTATACGAACCATATCATTTATAGATATGTGTTGATTAGAACATCTACATCTTCAAGAAATAGAGATTCATGATATTAGTTGAGAATATGTGTGATCATATTAATGTTCTACTATATTCAAGATAAACGTATATCCTCTAAGAAAGAATTTCAACTTTATTGTTGGATGATAATAAAGTTTGGAATCTATCAAAAGAGATATGATGAAGTATATTTTTATGAAATTCTTTTTACTCATAAACTTTATAAGAGATCTGATATTGATGTGCAACAAATTTAATCATTTGATGATTTGACAAATTTATTCACAAAGACCTTAGCGATTGCAACATTTCATTGAAAAATATCAGTTAAGAAATCTCAAAAGATTATCTCATGAGGGGGATTAATAATGACATAAAAAATAGTGTGCTATTTTTCCTTCACTAGAGTTTTTTTTCACTAGGTTTTTATCTAGTAATATTTTAACGCGACATATTATTTATGTAATGGACATCCAATGGGGAATGTTATAAATATATCAATTATGTGGATGTCTATTATCCCAATTATTAATCCATATTTGAGATTATGAAATATGAAAGGTTAGGGGTTACAACCAAAGTTGTAACACTTATCCTTTATAAACCACTATCTCTATTACCCCATTATCTTAGAGAACATGGAGATCATGAGAAGTATGTTACATAAGTTATAGAGAAGCCCACTAATAACCTATAATATGAATTATCACTTGCAACTCTATAAAAATGGTCCTATGGAGTACCTTGTTAGAAGATGTATGGTGAAAAGCTCTCAATAAAATTTATTTTTACATTTTTTGTGTTCTCTATCTCTCTCTTTTGCTATAGTACAAATTCTTCTTTCTTGTCATTTTATAGTTAGTTTTGGTGTCCATTGTGATCGAATTTTACAACAAAGCCTCTTTGCCATGGTTTTCCAGCATACTTTTTTTAAATAAAAAAATAATCTATAGTAAGTGCACAATAAATTGGTTACGGCTTTCCTATGGACTTTTGATTTTTCTTTTTGAAATTCAAAAACATTCGGTAGGAATAATCTACAGATTACGAACGAAATATTTTTTCAGTTTTATTAAATTTGAAAAATATTCCTTTATAAAAACTGTAGCTAATTTGTTACTGATTATTTATTTTTAATTTTTTTAAGTTGGAAAACATATGTGTAAGAAATCTATACCCATATTTTCACGGGTTTCCTATGGATGATTTCTTACTTTTCTTTTAACTTAATTTTTTTTTTGTATGACTTACAATTTTGTTATGGTTCATTTTCAAAAGCGCTTAAATTTTTTTCGTAGGAAAACATTGCCTAATTGGGCACAGCTTTCCTACGCAATCTCTGCTTCATAAGTCCATCCATATTTTTCTATGAATTAGCTACGGTTTCTCTTTCCATAAATAAAGTGTTGCTAATTCATAAAAAACTTTCTACCGATTTTTCGTAGCTAAAATCTGTGGCTTAAGGGCTAGTTGCTAGTAGTTCTTACCAATAGTTGTAGTTACTTCTTCAATAGTTCCGGTCACAGTTCCTTTTGTCCTTGCCATACATGGTAAGAGGATTATGCCATTTTTAATTTTCTCTTAATATTTATTGTATTATACTTTTTTTTGTAGATGATGGTATTAAGGAAGAAAAATGCTTCTCTTTTGTCATACCTAATTTGGCTTTGTTGCCTTAAGAATGCATTTTTCGTTCCTTTTGTGGTTTCCTTCTATCCCCACTTATTTGTTCATTCTCTTTCAAGCCTTCTGCATTGAAGAATGTGGTAATATTGTAGTGTTAACGGATATCTCCAACCCTAGCTTTTATTTTCTTGATTTTGATGAAGAACTTCTTTTTTTTTTTTTTTTGGGATGAGCCTTTGCTTCATGAATTGGGAGTGTTGAATGATTAAACAAATATTTTGTTAGTTTTTATTAAAAAATTTAATTTTTTATGTTCAATAAATATAGTTTGTGTTAGTCCTAAACGTGTATATTAATTGTGTGATAGGAATTTCAGTTAAAGTGAAAAGAACATCTCAAACAAGGTTAAGCGCATGAAGTTGGAAGAGAATGCATGATGTCAAGTGATTGAATGCATTGAAGATCTAAAAGTGTAGGGTGCTACATATTTTATATGCATATCTTTGTAAACCTGCACTTTTTGTATTTCGAATCTATGCATTGCATGTTGAAGCATGAACTATTTTGATCTAGCCTAAATGTCGATGAGCTTACAAGTTCTGATGATTCTTTGAAAGAAACAAAAGTGTTTGATAACGGCTTGCAACTCAAAAACTTTTAAATGATTTTTCTTGTGATTCAAATTGATTTAAAACATGTTGCGATTGAGTTTCAAATGATTTTACAAAACTTGAAAACGTTTGGACTCCAATTTGGACGTCCGAATGCACCTGTTTCTAGCTACTGTATTTTCAGAGAAATTCAGATGACCAATTCAGATGCAAAAGTCCAAATTTAGATGATCGAATTTACTTATGTAGCATAGTAAACAGAGAAGTTTAGAAGACCAACTCGGACAGAGCAAGCCCAATTTGATCAGCCGAATGGCATTGCTAGTAGTATTACTACCCATTTTTTGAATGTTATATTTGAATTTTTGAGTTATAGAAATTGCTAGAAACTCAGATTTTGAAGAACATTGGTGAACTTTACGTGCTATTATCTTGAGAACGTCAAAGATCAATGTGTCATGTGATTATCCAATGATTCCAAAAGCAAAAGTGAAATGCTTGAATTGTTGAATATCTACTATTTTGTTTGGTAATTTCTATTCTTACCTCATCTTTACTTTGTTCAATCAAGGTTGTCTTTGGACATAAAACCCTTATAGGTACAGTGAGTCTTGATTGTGGAATTTAAAGAGGTTGTTGTTGTAAAACCCTTGGTGGGTGAGCCTCTTGTATAATTACTTGACTTGAGCATTTAGTGGAATAGTTAAGATCCTTGAGTTTGGACTCAAGATAGTAGATGTAGACCTTGCAGAGAGTGTATCACTATAAATTGTTGTGTTCCTTTCTCTACACTTATTATTTACTTTTATTTCAGTTATCTTCATTTGCTCTTCATGGTTGTTAATATTGGTTGTGAACTCATTCATTGCTCTTCTTCTTTCAACCATTCTTTTCCAAACACATAAAATCTTGGAGGATGCAAATTTGAAGAAGAGGATTCTATTAAGGAAAAAGCTTTCAAAAATTAGCGGAAAACTTAATTCACCCCCTCTTAGGTTTAACAACCTAGAAGTTAAGATCCTATGGGAAATATTTCAAACCTCCCTTATTTAGAAGGATCTTCTACAAATCGACCTTCATTTTTTGATGGAACAAATTATTCTATTTTAAAATCTCATATTAAGATTTACATTTGTGCCTATGGTTGAAGGCCGGTGGGATTACAAGAGAACCAAAGATGATTGATGAATTTGATGAAAATGATTCAAAGAAGATGACTTTAAATTATCAAGTTATGAACACTCTTAGTTGTGCTTTGGATAATAATGAGTACAACAGAGTGAGTGGATGTGACTCCACTCATGAAATATGGAAGCTACTTCAAGCCACTTATGAAGAAGAAAGAGTAAATGTGTGTCATGGCTAACGAAAGTGAGGTACAACCTGCTCCTTCTACTTCTATTACTTATGATGATGATGTTGATATGTATGGAGAATTAAAAAATGATTTGTTAGCACTAAGGGCAAATCATGTAGGTTTGATTAAGTTTTGATTAATGACAAACATTGATAAGGACTAAAATGCTTGTATGTTGTGTGATAGGATTTTTGGATTGAGAAGGAAGCAAGTATCATTGCCTTGGAGCAAGCAATGCAAGAACAACTCAAATATGCTAAAGGGATTAAAGATTGAAGAGTTTGTTCAAAATTAATGAAGGCTTTGAAGACATGAAGTGTAGGTTAAATGCGGTTAATAGGTAAACTTTGTAAACCCTACACTCTTAAGCCTTGGAATCTATGAGTTGCAATTGAGAGCACAAAACTTGATTTAAATGGTTTCAATGGTTTTGAAGTTACCTAAATTATCAAGTTTTCATAAATGGTTTTGGTACATAAAATGTCTTTAATGACTTATCTTTAAGGCTAGAATGTTTTCCAACTTGTTTGAATTGATTTGAATATGTTTTGACAAAGTTTAAAAAATTCGGATGAAAATTCAGTCGTCGAAATTTTGTAGCAAAAGTTTGTTACTGTTCTTCCAGAGAAATTCGGAAGAAGATTCGGACGCATGAAGAAAAATTCGGTCGTCCGAATTTTGGCCTTCAGAATTCGATCGTCCGAAAATTTCGGACGCAGAATTCGGTCGTCCGAATTTTCCTGAAACTAGCCGTTACTAGTCATTTTATAGCCGCTTGAAATGATTTTCAAATTCTATAAAAGCCATAAACTCCAGATTTTTTAGAAAAACTTTGAACTTAACAAATCTTAAATGCTCTAACTTGTTTTACATCAAATTAAATTTAAAAGATCTCAAATTGCCTTGTGCTCAAAGGTGTACATTCAAGATTCCAAAGGCAAAGGTGAAGTGGTGCTAGCAATTGTAATTATCCACCAAGAAGTGTTGGTAATATCCAAACTCAATTCTTCATTTTAATTCTGTTTTTCTACTAGCTCATTGCAAGGTTATCTTGTGACATAAAACCCTTTTGATAGGGTGAACCGTAGACTAGATTAATCAAGGTTGTGGTGTAAAACCCGTGTGTCGGTGAGCCTTGGATTATATTGGTCTTTAGGTTGTCTTTAGATATAAAACCCTTGTGGAAGGCTATGCCTTGTTTGTATAATTACTAAAAGAGGTTGTGAGTGTAAAACCATTGTGTGGTGAGCCTCTTATGTAATTGTTGAAATTGAGCATATAGTGGATTGGTTGAAATCCTAGAGTGGGAACTCAAGGTAGTAGATGTAGATCTTGGAGAGATCGAACCACTATAAATCGTGTGTTTATTTCCTTATAGCTTTACTTGTTTTCATGCTTGTGTTATTATTATTTGTTCATAGTTGTTGATTGATTGGTTGTGGTTTTATTGTTTGATCATCTTGTCTCAACCATCAAAACACATACAAACTTGAAGTTTGTGATTTTAAAGAAGAGCTTTTATTAAGGCAAAGGATTTGCAAATAAGAAAAAGATTTCGATAATTAGCCAAAGACCTAATACACCCCCCTTCTTAGGTCTTTCATGATTTAAAAAAGAAACAAAGTAATGAGATCAAAATTGATCAGTTGTTGAATGACAATTCTAAGTTGTCTTACAAAAACAAAAAGCTTCTAGATTCTATTGAGTGTTTGAGCATTAAAAAAGAAATTTTAAATGCCTCTTTACAAGACATGTCTATTGAAAATAAGATTCTTTGTGAAAAGATTTTGTCTCTTGAAAAATGCTTGTTGATCATGAAACTTTAGAAAAGAAGGTTGATGACCTTCATGTGTTGAAAAATTTACCAAATGAAGGGACAATCTTGATAAACTTCTAGGGGCTCAAAGATCCCTTCTTGTCAAAAATGATCTTGGTTACAATTAAGTAAACAATGTGCCTAAATATAAAAACTTCTATTTTAGAGCTACTTCTACTTCCATATCTCATACTTATTGTACTAATTGCGGAAGACATGAGCATAAGGGCACTACATATTATGTAAAAAGAAAAGTGGAGAATGGTGTTAAAACTATTTGAAGAATAAAGGGAATTATTACTAACCCCCATGGACCCAAGAAAATATGGGCACCAAAGGTTACCTCCTCTGTATTAGTATAGGTACATTTCCTTCCAAGATCAAGTGCCACTAAGTGGTTTCTTGATAGTAATTGCTCAAAACATATGACGAGAAATGCCTCTCTTATAAGTGAGCTTCAATCTACAAATGAATGCTCTGTTACATTTGGTGACAAGAAGAAAGGAAGAATCTTTGGTTTGGTAATATTGGTCAAGGTTCTTCCTTTCTCAAAAAAGAAGTATTAATTATTGATGACTTGAAATATAACTTGCTTAGTATTAGTAAATTATGTGACAATGGATACAAAGTTGAATTTAAATATGATACATGTACCATTCTTGATAGTGTGAGCCGTAAAACTATTTTTTTAAAATAGAATTGGAAATGGATATGTGCTATATCTTGATAAGATTGTTGCTAGAGATATAAAATGCCTTCTCGTTTATGATAATGAAGGTTATTTGTGGCATAGAAGATTAGGTCATGTTAGCATGGATTTGTTAAACAAAGCTTCTTCCCAAGAACTTATTAGAAGCTTACCTGAGAAAAATTATCTTTATGATGCTTGTTGTCACGGGACTAATTTTCACTCACACGTTAGTCTCGCACCAGCACCAACCAAGAGGTTAGTCAGCCTTACCAACACTTAGTTTGGATGAATTAATAAAGGAAAACAGTAAACCAGCACAGAAACGGCAAGAACGCACAGTTTACAGGCCAACTCCTAACCTAGGATTAACTCACAAAATACAAGGGTCAATTCTTACAAAAGCTGTCAGACTTAGTTTTCTCACATCCAACTCCCTGCCTAAGTCCGTTCAGCATGTATGCTATTTAATAAGGAAGCAAAACGTTTTGGTGACACCACCAACCAACTAGGGCACGCCATCTCAGCCAAAGGGATATGGTTCAAACGGCCAACCTACATAACTGCCAATCGCACGTAACTGTCTGGAACTGCAGACGTTCAGACCAGCCTAACCGCATGCTGTATTGTCTGAAAGCATGAACCAAGGCATTCTTTGGTTAGCCGATGGCTTCCCACAACTGACCGTTTCCTTCTTTCTTGGCACGTACCGAACCAGCCACCCGTCGGTGCGAGCTAAAAGTGCCGACACCCGCACCGAGGCCGAGCCTAATGGAGCTGGCTCAAACATGTCCTAACAAACCGCCCCAACTTGAATACGTCGACGCCCTCGTCGACTTGGCAGTCTACTTCTCAGCCAGATAGGACTTAATCTGATCCTCAAATTACAACAAGGTCACATCACGTTCCCAAGTAGCATCTACCTCCGCTTCTCCTTTCTGGTGTATCAAGAAAAATGTTCGCCTGTTATTCTTGCTTTGGCCTTGAGTTCGGTCGTCCAGCACTCTTAGGATATCCTTGTTGAACTATTTCCGCACAACTGGAGGGGCACGTCGGTTCTTGCTTCTGCCTTCATCAATCTCATCTTGGTTGAAGGGCTTCAAGAAGCTCACATGAAAGGTTGGGTGGACCTTCAAACGACCAGACAACTTCAGTCGATAGACCACTCGTCCCACTTTTTGCACTACCTCAAAAGGTCCATCGTACTTGGGGATCAGTCCACGATGCACAGTTTTGCTGCTCATATTCTTCCAGATTTGTGGGGTCAGCTTCAACATCACTTGATCACCCACTCGAAATTTCACCCACTCGAAATTTCACATCTCTCCATTTTCGGTCTGCATAAAATTTTATCCGTTGTTGCGCCAAGGCCAAGCTGTCTCGGGCCTCGTCCACCATCTCCTGCTTGGCTCGGGCAAACCGATATGCAGCAGGGCACTTAGTGTAAGTATGCTCGGCAGCAACGTCGTGTGGTGTCGTTGGTTGCTGTCCATAAGCCAACTCAAAGAGGTTCATCCCCGTGGAGGAGGAACGAACAAATTGTAGCTAAATTGGGCAACATCAAGTAAATCAACCCAATTTTTTTGGATTGCCGTCACAAAGTGTTTCAAGTACTCCTGCAGCAAAGCATTGATTCGTTCCGTCTGCCTATCGGTTTGAGGATGCACTGCAGTTGAAAACTTCAGTTCCGTCCGAAGGAAGCCGAACAACGTCGTCCAAAAAAGACCAGTGAATCTTGAGTTCACATCACAATATTCACCGGCAAGCCGAAGAGTTTCACCACATTTCCAAAGAATAGTTCAGCTGCAACATCAGTAGGGCAAGCATTTGGAGCCGCCATAAACACAGCATACTTAGAGAAATGATCAACAACAACAAAAATGGATGCCATCCCTTTCACCAAAGAGAGGCCAGAGATAAAGTCCATGGAGACAGATTGCCACGGTCTGCCAGGAATAGGCAAGGGTTGCGGTAAACCTGCCTCCATCTTCCTTTACGGCTTGTCTTGTTGGCACACAAGACAGGTTTTAACGTAGACTTTCACATCGTCTACCATTCTGGGTCAATAGTACTGCCAAGATAACAAAGCCTGCATCCGTTCCACCCCTGGATAACCAGCCCACTACGTATCTTGCATCTCTTTCAAGAGCTGACGCCTTAACGTTCCAGCCAACACATAGACTCTGTTTTCTTTGGCCCGCAGAAGACCATCTTCTACCCAGTAACATCGCACGGAGCCGTCTACGACTTGTTTCACGAAACGCTGGTAGGCAGTATCGTTTAGGGCCTCCATTTTACTTTGGCCAGAAAGTCCGTCTCAAGGAGGGACAATGCAGAACATATTCGTCCACACCTTTGTGGCTGAGAGCGTCAGCAACCAAGTGAACCCACTCAAAATTGAACTCGGCTAGGAATTCCTGCCATCGGGCTTGCTTCTGGGACAGCTTCTTTTGGGTCTTGAAGTAGGTGTTTGCAACATTATCCATCACCACTAGAAACATTGTTCCCAGCAGATAGTGTTTCCAGATTTCCAAACAATGCACAATAGCCGTCATTTTCTTCTCATGAGTGCTATACCGTTGTTCACAGTCTTTCAACTTCCGGCTTTCAAAAGCAATAGGATGCTTGTTTTGCACCAGCACCCCACCGATCGCACACCCAGAAGCATCTGTGTGCACTTCAAAGGGTTGGCTGAAGTCCAGCAAACCAAGCACCAGTTCTGAAGCCACAACTTTCTTCAATGTCTGGAACGCTGCCTCACAATTCACGTTCTAGTCCCATTTCTGATCCTTCTTAAGCAAGTCCATCAAAGGGGCCACTACCTTGGAGTATCCTTTGATAAATTGCCTGTAGTAATTGGCCAAACCCAAAAACGACCTCAATTCTGCCACCTTAGTTGGAGCCGACCAGTCTACGATCGCTGCAACTTTACGTTTATCCATCAGTATTCTACCTTAGCTGATCACATGGCCAAGGAATGTGATCTCCTCCCTACAGAACTCACATTTTTCTTTTTTTTACATACAAATTGTTCTTCCCAGTCTATTGGAAAACAAGTTTCAAAAGTAACAAGTGTTCCTCTAAGGACACACTATAGACAACAATATCGTCAAGATACATAACAACGAATTTGTCTAAGAATTTATAAAGTACATCGTTCATAAGATTACAAAATGTAGCAGGTGCATTTGTCAAGCCTAAAGACATCACCAAGAATTCAAATCCATATCGCGTCACCACCGTTGTCTTGGCCTCATCACCTTCAGCGATCCGCACTTGCCAATACCCAGACCGAAGGTCAATTTTCATAAAGTACCTGGCCTTAGCCAACCGATCAAACAAGTCTGCTGTATTAGGAATGGGATACTTGTTCTTTACCGTTAGCTTGTTTAGGACTCTATAGTCCGCACAAAACCGCAACGAAGCATCAGCCTTTCTTTGGAACAGTGCTGGGGTACCATAAGGAAATTTGGACGGTTGCACCAGCCCAGCACTTAGGAGTGCATCCAACTGTTTCCTCAGCTCGGCCAATTCTGTCGAGAAATGCGATATGGCACTTGAGCTGGAGGGACTGCACCTGGGACTAAGTCAATCTTATGATCAGTTGCCCTTCGAGGAGGTAACTCATGGGACAGTTCGGAAGGCATAATATCATCATACTCTTCCAACACTTCTGTCACAGCATCGGGTACGCCTTGGAACACTTCTGGCTTGATTTCTACCAAGGCAGCCAGATAGGTTATTTCCCCACGTCTCAAGCCGTTCTTAAGTTGCATAGCCGACAGCAACCCATTCTGTCCGCTGGCTTTCTCGGCCTGATCAACAAACGCTCCCTGCACAAAACTGGGACTCCTTTCATCTCCAATGAGGATCCCACTCAAATGAAGCATCATTGAGACTTTAGCAGAAAGAAGAAAGTCTACCCCCAAGATAACATCAAAATCATCTAAAGGGACAGCTGTAAGATTACACTTACCTTGCCACGTTCGAGGGCCAGGGACGCATCCGTAGCACCCTTCACCGGTCTAGCCTCAGAATTTACAGCTTTCATTCTTATCGAACTTTCTGTCAAGTTTAGCTTCAGTTTCGGCACCACCCGTTCTACCACAAAGTTGTGGGTAGCGCCACTGTCAACCATAGCTTGCACCTCGACCCCATTCACAAAGGCCTTAACATACAATAGCCCTTGTCGTTTAGGGAGATCAGATCTGCTCGTTAGTGCGTTCAGCAACTTCAACGCGTTGACGTGAACATGCGAATCGGAAACCACACCGTCTCCGCTTCCACTAGCAGGGGCACCAGGACCGTGCTAGTCAACTTGCATTGTAGACACATTCCGAACACGGCCTGGACACTTCCTAGCAACATGAGGACCACCACATATGTAACAACCATCAAAAGGTTTGGACTGCACGCATTTGGATGCCCCTTCCCCTGATGGGGCTCCAGTCCTCTCTTTCTGCTTATCGGCCTTTGCCTTCATTCTATCCCTCCTGAAGGTCTTCCTTCGATCAGCAACACGAGAACCAACCGCTGAAGCAGTTCTAAAGTCAGCCGGGCCATCGGCTATCACTACGACCTGTGCAATGTCTTTCACCACGAGACGTCTCAACTCCGTCTGGGCCCAAGGCTGAAGACCAGCCATGAAGTTGAACAACTTGTCCTCCTCGGACATATCCTTCACGTCCAACAATAAAGCACTAAAGTTCTTTACATAATCACGAAACCTTCCAGTGTGTTTGAGTTTTCGGTGGGACTCCCTAGCCAGCCAAGAAATATTGCAAGGTAGGAATTGCTTTCTCAACTCTTCCTTCAACTCCTCCCACGTTTCCACCTTTGGCCGACCCAAGCATTTCTCTGAAACTCGAGAACGCCACCAAAGTTTTGCATCACCGGCCAAGTATATGCTTGATATGGGCACCTTCTCTGCTTCCGCCACACGGGTAGCTTGAAAGTACTGCTTCATGTCCCAAAGAAAATTATCAAGTTCCTTTGCACTACAAGCACCACCAAAGGGACTGGGCTCTGGAACTTTGATTTTCTACACGGAGGGACCGCTCGTCACGCTGCTCGTGCCTGCCTGCCATTGCCCGCTGGCCGTCACCTATTTCAGCAGCACAACGTCGTTGTTAATCTCATTTACCTGATCGGTGAGTTGAGTTAGATCCTCCACCAACTCCTTGCTCTTTATGTCTGAACCGTTATGGACATCCTCAATCCTTTTCCGAAGGTTCTCGAGGTACTCATGAATTTGGCCCATCTACACGGTCAGAGAAAGAACATCGTCACGATCCAGGACACCCACATAGTCTTCCAAGAACGTCAAATGTTCATGGATAGTGCTCGGATCAGGGACAGCAATTGAGGCACGCATTTTTGGAGGCATGGTGTTTCACCCATAAATACCAAAACGAAACCGGGCTCTGATACCAAAATTGTCACGGGACTGATTTTCACTTACACGTTAGTCTCCACTGGCACCAACCAAGAGGTTAGTCAGCCTTACCAACACTTAGTTTGGATGAATTCACAAAGGAAGACAGTAAACCAGCACAGAAACGGTAAGAACACACAGTTTAAAGGGCAACGTCCAACCTTGGATTAACTCACAAAATACAAGGGTCAATTCTTACAAAAGCTGGCAGACTTAATTTTCTCACATCCAACTCCCTGCCTAAGTCCATTCAGCATATATGCTATTTAACAAGGAAGCAATAAGTGTTGGTTACACCCCCAACCAACTAGGGCACGATATCTCAGCCAAAGGGATAAGGTTCAGACAGCCAACCAACATAACTGCCAACCGCACGTAACTGTCTGGAACTGCCGACGTTCAAACCAGCCTAACTGCATGCTGTATTGTCTGAAACCACGAACCAAGACATTCTTTGGTTAGCCGATGGCTTTCCACAACTGACCGTTTCCTTCCGTCTTGGCACGTATCGAGGCCGAACCGAATGGAGCTGGCTCAAACATGTCCTAACACTTGTCAATATGGAAAAAAAAGAAGGAAAAAAACTCTTTCAAATCCAAGAAAATGGTTTCTTCCTCAAAACCTCTCAAACTTGTTCATATGGATTTATTTGAACCTATGAGGATCACTAGTCTTGGTGGTTAGAGATATGCTTATGAAATTGTTGATGACTTTTCAAGATTCACATGGGTACTCTTTCTACCTCAAAAGGATGAAGTCTTTCATGGATTCGTAAGACTTTTAAAAAGAGTCTCTCTCTCTCTCTCTCTCTCTCTCTCTCTCTCTCTCTTCTATCACTCATCTCTACTCAAATTTTACAACAAACCAATTAATTCAACATAAAACACGTCAAATTTGTTGCAACAACACAATGAGTAGGGATTCTACAAAGGATTCTCTTGAATTTGAGCTAAAAACTTGTTAAAATCGTTAATTAATATGCAAATTTATCAATTTTTTGGCCATTCTATGTCATTTCCGCTATCAACTGTAGCAATTGGCACTTGAGTTGTGCCACAAAGTGGCGTAACTGAGCAACAAGTTGCGCCAATTGGTGGCTCAGCTTGTACATAGCTTGTGCCAATTGGTGGTGCAAGTTGTTATACAGTTACCCCACTTGGTGGCGCAATTGAGGTACAAGTTGCGCCACATGGTGCAACTTGCAGCTCAGTTGTGCAACCAAGTGGTGGAAGTAGTGTAAAATATTAAAAAAAGACATTAACACAATATTAAAAAATATTGTGTTTAATTTTAACGCAACTTTCGCTAGCAAGTGGCAGAAGTTGTGCACAATTTCTGCCACTTGCTAACGAAAGTGTTGCACAACTTCCATCACTTTCTAGCGGAAGTGGCAGCTAACAAACTTTAATCTTCAAAATCGGACGTTTCAAGGTCGATTTTGAAGATGTTTATTTGTACAAAGATCTAAAATTAGATATAGTTTGATAAATTAACCTTCATTCGCGCAAAAACATAATGGTTGTTGATAAATCTAATTTTTTTATTCGAAGGCTTTAGAGAAACTTTAGATTTCTTAAAAGTGAATAGTGAATAATGCATGATTTTTTTAATTGTATATAGTAAAAAAATTGTATATAGTAACCTCCTTTCATAACCAAGACCTTACAAAACTTTGAAATAATTTTAGTGTTTTTCCCTGACTTTGTCTATGTCAACAAACAATTCGAAAGACCTTGACCTTTTTAGAACAAGCCTGAGTCAAATAGAAAAGATTCGAAGCACTTCTTTTTACACTATTTCGGAAACTTAAGGACTCAATCGTATGGATATGTAAAATATAGGATTTCCAATCCTAGAAGAAAAGGGAGGGAAAGAGATACTCAATTTAAAGTAAGTAAATAGAATTTCATACTCGATCTCATAGAAACACATAGAGTTCTACAAAAGGCCATGTTCAATGAAAGTCGTATGTACAGGCTTAGAGGGAGATCTTTCATAACTTTCGAGATCCACTTTACAATATACGGGTAAAAAGCCAAAATATATGATCTTTTTGGATGCAGATTCGGACACACAATAGAAAATTCGATAGTTCAAATTGAGCAATTTCAGCATTTTTAAAAGTGACACTCTTTATTTTCCTATAATCTTCCTTCGCCAACAGACGTGGTCGAACAACTAATCAGGCAAATTGGTAGCAATAAAGCACGGGAAGAAAACGACCACAATGCGCCTGGAATCTCAAGACGTGGTTAACTCGAGTGTGTCAAAATGCGGAGGATGAGACCAAGGGCCGTATGTCCATCCGAAGTGAAATTAGAGCTATCATTCAAGAGTATAGCCAGAATGATAGCGAGAACGAACCCAATCCATTCCCATCATCGGTTATGTCTACATTTCTTTCCTTCCTTCTAGACACCAACCATCAGTACCTTGCGTTGAAGCATCCTTTACAGTCCCTGGTTTTTACCCCGCATAAGTGGTTAAGGTTAAGGCCCTTATAAGTTCATATTCCTAGCAAGTTTACCTAGAAGCTTATACATGTTGATCCAGGAGAACTAAATGCTCAGAGTAGAGGTAAAGTCAATTCTTTTCATATTTCCAGTGAAGTTGGGAGTGATGATTGTTTTGCAAGGAATGACGTGGAAAACGTTAGCTCGGTTGAGTATAGTAAAGAGTCTACCGCGCTTGAGGAAAAGTTTAATAAATCTTTCTATATTTCTTTCATGACGAGAAGCATTTTTCCAAACTCAGATTTCGCCCTCTTTTCACTATTTTATCTTGAAATCTTGATATTTATGTGCTCTAGATCTAAAACTCATTTTATATCATAAAAATCCATCATGGTGAGATCAAAGAGAGCTAGTAGTGGCAAAGGAAAGGGTAACATAAAGCAAGTAGATAGTAGGCTGATCATAAACGAACCAAGAAGGATTCAGGTTCCTCAAGCATCCTCTAGTTTGGATAGATTTCTCTCAACCAAGGCAGGGGTTGAGTTCGGGGATTGGAGCAAGCGAAATCAAAAAATTATCCCCGAGCACAAAGTTGACTGGGAGAAATTTACCAAGATGGTAATGTTCTATTACTCTTTGGTGGTATTGGATAGAGTCGTTTGTTAGTTGTTGATGATGATTATTACCCTTTCCTTGTATATGAAATTTGTGCCAATCTTAAGGAAGAAAAGGTAGAACAAGTTGGTGATGATATTGTGCAGTGGTACTCATCTAAAGTATCACAAATCAAAGGCATATACTTCAAGACCATTATCCTTAAAAAATGCCCAAATGCCAATGAGCACAATAAGCCATTATGCCACAATAAACAATGCCATTATGAACCAATAAACTATTATGCCATTCATTCATAACAATAAGCAAGTACATTTTGCAACACTTCTTATTTAAGTACATTTTGCAATACTTCTTCTCCCTCTTTTGTCATCAATCAAATGTGAGGTAATGAAAGTGAAGCACATATGAAAACAAAAGTAATATACGCTCTCAATACTATGATATCATCATTGAGCTTCAAAAGATCACATGGATAGAAAGGCACATGGAAAGTTAAAACATGAGAATATATGAACTATTCTAGATACATGAACTAAGCATGGCATAAGAATACATAAACTAGACTAAATACTTAAGTAAAATGAGATAGGGTGAATGAGTGCTTATTTTTGTATTCTCTTCATCGTCTTCACTCCATATTTATTGGTTGTGACAACCATGTCTCATTTAAACTCAATATGAAATGGACCCTCACTTGCTTGTTCCTTGACGGTGTAGTTTGGCTTTGGTGTTATAGCAGTCACCAGGATCTCCTTGCACCTTTCTTCTTGACCACGTGCTTTACTTTTCCTTGGCCAAATGACATTGTAGATGGTAAAGTGATCTCGGCTCTTTCTATTAAACTTCCTTCTTAGCTTCCACCTTCTTGTGGCTCCTCTTGAACACCTTCATTTCTCTCACTTTCTCTAGCTACAAATTCGAAGTTTCCTCCTTGATCATCACTATCATCCCCATCATCATCATTCTCTTCATCGTCATCCTCTTTTTCTTTCTTTCCTTCTTCATCTCCTTCATCATCCTTGTCATCCATAGCTTGAGGTCTAGGGGGCCCTTCACCTCTTCGATTATTCTTCATCAATAGCTCTTCAATATTCTTCACCCTAGTGTCCAAGCCATCCAACTTACTTAGTACCATAGGAGCAAAAGATTCAAAGAACTTGTTCATCTTCTCCATGTTATTTATATCGATGTTCAAGGCTTCTTGGAACACTTTGGCTACAATGGTGTCTCCTCTAGTAACTCCCTCCTCACTAGGCATATCACCAAAATTTTAATGAGATTTAGGAGTGGGCTCTTCTTTAAATAATCTTCTCTTTGGGTGAGGTTACTCCCCCTCACATGATAAGTCATGCCTCTTCTTAGTTTTTCTTTTTCTTTTTAGAGTCTCCTCTTCATCCTCCTCTTCTTCTTCAATTTCTTCCTCCTCTTCTTCATCACAACTAGCTTCTATTCTCTTACCCCTTAGAGAGGTTTCTCTTCTTGTCTTCCACGCACCATCCTAATCAAGTGTCAATTGCATTCCCTTGAGGGATTCGTTGGTGTATATTTCCCCACTTTTCATAGGGTTTCCTCTTCCAGGAAGTTGGACATTTAAGTGCTTGAAGATCTTTATCAATAATCTCCCATAGGGTAAAGCCTTATTGGCAATTCTTCTTGCACTAATCATATGCTTTAAAGCCATGAATTCAAAGTTTAATCTCCTATGCTCATGCAAGGTAAGCATAATCAACACATGCATATTTCCAACTGAAGATATATGTCCAATGTTAAGAATGATCATAGTAGTAATCATATGATGCATTACACATCCTCTAGCATCAAAAGCTTTAATTTATCTTTCCCTAATGGACCTAAATCTTCTACCATTGGTGAATGCCTCTTCAAATCGTTCATTGGTGAATAATTCATATATATAGCAGTGTTGTCCCAATGAGTAATATCTAGCACTAATGTCATCTACACCACAAATGCAATTAACTAGAGCATCATTGAACTCAAAATCTACTTGAGACACTCTAGATGAATACCATGAATAATGCTATCCCTAGCATGCACAATCCTTTCTTCCTTAAGATTAGCTTTAAATTCATAGACAAGAGTAGGATAATAATCTTCATTCATACTAAGTAAACTACCCCAATCTATTTCACTAAAGAGAGATAGAACATTGCCCATGTTGGTGAATTTATCCGCATCCACTCTATGGCCAAGTATGATATTCCTACTCTTCTTGCTCCAATCTTCAAATTTGACTGCAACCCTTATTGAGATGAACCAGTCTACCGCAAGGTTGGATTGAGAAATTTGAACCTGTCTTGGTTTGTTGATGATAAGCCGTTCATCTCCCATTTTGGTTGTTCCTTTGCTCTTAGACACATTTGCCCTCTTTGAGCAATCCATGGTGAAATTCTTTAGATAAAGATGGATTTCAAAGATAATAGAGGATGTAGAACATGCAAATTAGGTAATTTTCAAAGAAGAATAGTGAAATACAAAATGGATTTGAGTTTCGATGTGAGTGGGTAGAGTGGCTTTGAGAGAAGGGAGAATTCAGATGGTTTAAAATGAGGAATTTGATCAGTTGAGTAGTTTTAAAAACCACTGAAATCGCAAAGTTCAGACAATTGAATTTTTAGTCATGCGTCCGAACCTGTGTCTAAATCTTTCTATCTGAAATTTTCTGAGGGAAATTTGGACGTCCAAATTTCACTTCATGCATTCGAACCATACTTTTGAATTTTTCTTTTCTTTTTTTTCACACTTCAACACATGCATTATTAATTGAATTTTGAAATTTTCAAGCTTCTGCTAAGGTAACAAAACTTTTCCTTAGCCAAAGGCTTGGTAAATATATCAACAATTTGTTCATTTGTATGCACATGGTCCAAGCATATATTACCTTTAGCTGCATAATCATGAATGAAATGACGTTTAATCTCTATATGTTTAGTCCTAGAATGTTGAATGGGATTTATGCTCTTATTAGTTGCACTACTATTATCACATAAAATAGGCACACATTTGAAATCTAAGCCATAGTCGAGTGTGCTTTATCCATGGCACTTGAGTACAACAACTACCAATGGCAATATATTAGGCCTCGACGGTAAACAATGACACACAAGCTTGTTTCTTGCTATACCAAGATACAAGGAAACTACCAAGAAATTGATAATAACCACTAGTACTTTTATACTCGACTTGCATCCAGCATAGTCGGCATCCAAATATGCAACACGGTCAAAAGAAGAAGATTTTGTAAACCAAAGACAATAATCATGTGTATCAATCAAATAACGAAGAATATATTTCACGACAATAAAATGAGACTCTTTTGGTCAAGATTAAAATCTAGCATATTAGCATTTGGCAAACATAATGTCTGGTCTACTTATGATAAGATAAAGCAAACTACCAATGATACCTTTATATACCTTTTCATCAACATTTTTACCTTTCTCATCTTTATCAAGTTTGGTAGATGAACTCATAGGAATGCTTATACCTTTTAATTGGTCCATTCCAAAACTCTTCAAGAGTTCCTTAGTATACTTGGATTGATTTATGAAAGTGACATCCTTTGTTTGCTTGATTTGCAGCCCAAGAAAGAAGTTGAGTTCTTCCATCATGCTCATTTAGAACTCACTTTACATTAACTTGGAAAAATTAGTAGCACCAAATATGATATCATCCACATATATTTGCACATGTAAAAGATCATTGTTGCAAGAGGTTGTTATGAAAAGAGTAGTGTCATCTTGAAATCCATTCAAAAGAAGAAAACCACTCAATCTTTCATACTGCTCTAGGAGCTTGTTTTAAACCATAGAATGCTTTACATACTTTGAAGATATGGTTGGGAAATTTTTCATGAGTAAAACTGGGTGGTTGTTCCACATAAACTTTTTCATCAATAAAATCATTTAGAAATGCACTTTTTACATCCATTTGAAATTACTTAAAACCTTTAAAGCAAGCAAATTCCAAAAGCATTCTTATAGATTCAAGCCTTGCTACCGAAGCAAAAGTTTCATCATAGTCAATGCCCTCTTCTTGATTGAATCATTCGGCAACAAGTCTAGCTTTGTTTCTAACAACTTCTCTGGATTCATTTAATTTGTTTCTAAAAACCTATTTTGTGCCAATAACTGGGTGATCAAGGGGTATTGGGATAAGAATCCAAACTTTATTTCTCTCAAATTGATTTCATTCCTCTTGCATAGCTACAATCCAAAATCATCATACAATGCATCACCAATGTTTCTAGGCTCAATGTGAGATAAAAGTGCAAAGTTGTCAATGAAATATCACCTTGTTCTAATACCTTAAGAAACATCACCAATGATTTGCTCCTTAGGACAGCCTCTTATCTAAGATCCTTTGGCAGCTCTTGGTCACCACTAGGTTGGTTATCTTCTTCTTGCTCAATCATCTCTTCTTCATTGGCATGATTTTCCAAGGTTGGAGTTTGAAAATGAGTTGGATTATCATTTATGGAAGTACCTACATCATCATCATCTCTTCTATCCAAGTACGTGTTAGACTCATCAAAACTCACATGTCGGGTTTCTTCAACACAAAAAAGTTCTTTTATTGTAAATTCTACAAGCCTTCTTGTTAGAAAAATAACCAAGGAATATGCCTTCATCTGATTTTCTATCAAATCTACCCAAGTTGTCATGCATATTCAATATAAAGCACTTGCAACCAAACACTTTGAAATAGGCAATAGAGGGTATTCTACCAAATAGAAGTTCAAAAGGTGTTTTCCTCAAAAATTTCCTCAAACGAACTCTACTCATAATATAACAAGCGGTGTTTACGGCTTCAGCCCAAAAATATTTTGGTAAAGAATTTTTACAAATCATAGACCTAGACATTTCTTGTAAAGTCCAATTTTTCCTTTCAACACCCCATTTTGTTGAGGTGTTTTGGCAGCCGAAAAGTTTTGAACAATCCCATTCTCATCACAATGCTTTGTAAAATCTTGATTGTAAAATTTCCTCTGATTGTCACTTCCAATATAGATAAATTTGCAATCAAAAGAGGTTTGAACCTTTTTGAAAAGTTTCACAAATTCAAAAAATGCTTCATCCTTTTGTGACAAAAAGAGTATCCAAGTGAATCTTGAAAAATTATCAACTATAACATATGCGTACTAGTGGTCCTCATTGGCCCAAATTAATTCATCTGAACAAGTTCAAGAGGTTTTAAAGTTGAACCCATTTTCTTGGGTTTGAAAGATGTTTTTGTTTGTTTTTCATGTGGCATGCATCACAAAGATGATTTTTTTTCAAAGCACATCTTTGGAAATCCTCTAACCAAATCTTGAGAATAAACAAATACATGCTCACATGACTTAATCTTCTATGCCAAATAAAACCATCATTATCATGAATGACAAGACATTTAACACCACTGGTAACAAGTTCATCAAGATATAGCACATATACATTGCCAACTATATTGGCAACAAAAATGGTTTTTCCACTTACACTATCAACAATGGTACATGCATCACATTTAAATTCAACTTTACATCTATTTTCGCATAATTGACTAATGCTAAACAAATTGTATTTCAAGTCATTAATGAGTAAAACTTGTTTAATGTGAGGGGAAGATCATTTACCAATATTACCTACTCCAAGAATTCTTCCTTTCTTCTTGTCACCAAATGTGACAAATCCATCATTTGTGGCTTGAAGTTTAATAATGAGTGAAGTATTTTCTATCATGCGTCTTGAGCTTCCACTATCAAGGAACCACTTGGTAGCACTTAATCTTGAAGGAATATGTACCTACATCAAATGAAAGGAAATAATTTTTGGTACCCACATTTTATTGGGTCCAAGGGGGTTAGTGATGGTTCCCTTAGCTCTCAAAATGGTTTTAACACCACTTTCTACCTTTCTTTTCACATAGCATCTAGTGGCCCTGTGACCATTTCTACCATAATAAGTACAACACCTATGACGCCTAGCAGTAGATGTAGCTTTGACAAAATAATTTTTGTATTTTGAAACACTGTTAACATGATTGTATCTAAGACCATTTATCACAAAAGAAGATCTTTGAGATCCAAGTAGTTTTTTAAGATTGTCTCTATCATTTGCTCAGGTAATGTAATGTTGCATGGAAAGCCAAATTATTGTTGATCTTGATGGTCAAAGTGAGCTGCCAAAGCAAAACTATAATGTCGTATCAAGTGAATTGGAGTCGAATACCCAACCCTCAAAAAAAACAAGGAGTACTACTTCAAATGTGAGGTCATGCTTCAAGGAATTAGGCATTGGAAAAGATAGAAAGCCAAAAGCACAATGCGTTTGTTGTGGGAAGGAGTATGTAGTAGGAGGGAATAAGTATAGTACATCGAGCATTAGTCCTCATGCCAAGATTCTCCTTCAATTAAAATCCCAGTTACAAGATGTAGGTAATATGCTTATAGATAATATCGGGAAGGTAAGAAGTAGAAATATTTCTCAAAAAATTCTTCGTGAAAAAATTGCTATGGCAATCATTAGGCATGATCTTCCTTTTTCAATCGTTGAGTATGAAGGGATTAGAGATGTTCTTAAGTATTGCAACCCGGATGTTAGAAACATTTCTAGGTATACTGCTACATCTAACATGTGGAAACTTTATATGGATAAGAAAAACTGCTTAAAGCAAATATTATCTGATGCTCCTAGTCGAATATGTCTTACATCTGATGTTTGGACAGCTTGCACATCTGAGGGTTATATTTTTTTGACTACTCACTTCATTGATGTTGATTGGAGACTGAAATGTTACATACTTTATTTTTGTGATTTTCCTCCACCACATTCAGGGAATTGGCAAGAAAAGTATATGATTTGTTAAGAGTGGGGAATAGAAAAAAATATATTTTCAATCACCTTGGACAATGCATTTTCTAAGGACAATATACAAGATATTTTACCTGAGAAACTTTGTTTGCAAGACAGTTTGTTATGTGATTGTGAATTTTTTCATATTTGTCGTTTTGCGCATATTCTGAATCTTAGTGTGCAAGAAGGATTAAAACTGGCTAATGATGCTTTGTTTAAGATTAGAGATAGTGTTAAGTATGTCAAAGGTTTAGAAGAGAGAATGAAAGCTTTTGAAGAATGTGTTAAACAAGTGGGCATTCAAATGGGGGTTCATTTGAGACTAGATGTATCTACAAGATGGAATTCTACATAAATGATGCTTGAGAGTACTTTGAGATATCGACGTGCATTTTCTAGTCTTTCTTTGATTGATAGAAATTATAAGTATTGCCTGTCTTTGGAGGAATGGACAAGGGGTCAAAAAATATTTGAATTCTCTGTCTTTTTTATGAGATTACCAAGTTGATATCTGAATCCTCATATCCAACTTCTAACTTATATTTTATGCAAGTGTGGAAAATTGAGTGCGTATTGGTGAATAATGCAAATAATGAAGATATTGTCATAAAGGATATGGTCACGAGGATGAAAGTCAAATTTGACAAGTATTGGAAGGAGTACAATGTTATTCTTGCACTTGGGGCTGTTCTTGATCCTCATGTAAAATTTCAATTGTTGGAAATGTGTTATAACAAAGTTGATCCCATTACTACTAGTGCGAAGGTGGATTTAGTGAAAACAAAGTTAAATATGCTATTTGAACAATACTCAAAATGATTAGCATATTTTCAAGTTCCTCCTCACATGAGAATGTCTCCTCTATTCAACCAAGTGGAAGTAGATTGGGAATAGATGTAGATGATTTGGAGAACCTATTATCAATTTATTACTTGAATACCTTCAAAATTTAAATTTTTTTGCTACTCATGTCTTTGTTTTTTGTTTTCTATATTTGATTGAGTAGGACTTTAAAATGTTTGATAGCCAAGTTGTTACTAAAACTGAAAAATCTCAATTGGAGATATATTTGGATGAGACAAAGCTTGAATGGAGTCATTTCCAAAACATGGAAGTCTTACAATATTGGAGAGAAAATAAGTATAGGTTTCTTGAATTAGCTGTGATGGCTTCTGATGTTTTTAGCATTCCAATAACTACCGTAGCTTTCGAATCTACATTTAGTATTGGTGCTCGAGTTCTTAAAAAATACATGAGTTGCATTCTTCCTCAAAATGTACAAGCTTTACTTTGTGCAAGTAATTGGTTCCATGGTTTCATTCTTGTGGGTACGTTACAAGTGTTAAGATTGATAAATATAGATTTATTCAGTTTAAATTTATTTTTGAAATTTTCATGTACTAGTGGAAGATGAGGAGATGATAGTAAAAGAATCAACTACGTCTGGAGTGGATTCAAATATTTTTGAAGATAAAGATTTAGAGGATTAGATTGTTATTTATTTGATTTGAAATTTTAAATATGTTGGATTGCTGTTTATTTATGTTACATTTGTTTGTTACTATGAATTTGGATGATTTTGTTATTTTAAATACAATGTTTTGGAAAGACCAATAGCTTTTGAATGAAGAAGTTTCTCGAAGGTTGATGCTTTTTCACTAGTTAGATAGTTTAGATAGTTTAGATAATCCAGTTACTGTCTTTTGCTCTTATGAATGCCTTCAGTTGGCCACATACAGAATTTTGCATCACTAGTTCAACTACCAACTTAAGGTCTCAGATTTCTAAACAATATGATTTTCAATGAGCTGTAATTAACTGATATCAAAAAGTTATGGTAACTATAACATTGAGAATATGAACTAATGTTTTTATATTGTCAGGTTCCTCTATTGGCTTGTTCGGAATGAAAAATCCCACCACATGCATATTGTTTCTATGTTTCATTCGACTTGTTTCCATTTTTTTTAAAAAAAGCTTGGCCCGCGGGCCCTCTATAGGCAGATATGGACTGGCCATATTGCGGCCCACCAATAAACAGGCTCAACCCGCACCTCTCCGCTTGAGGCCAGCCCAAGCGGGCCGGTCCATTTGACACTACTAGACAAATCAACCACATTCTAATTCAACATCAATTTATCAATCACATTTCATATATTTGATATATCCTGCACAAAACAACATATTTTGCATCAACACTACACTTTCTCCCCCTTTTGTCATCAATCAAAATTGGGGTAGACTAAGTGAAGTAACGAAAAATAAAGAAAGCTCTCAACACAAATGTATCATCATTAAGCTTCACCAAAACAATATATAGGCTAGAAAAGCACATGGAAATATGAACTATTAAGATACATGGACTATACTAGATACATAGATTAGAAATGGCACAAAATAGTCAAAAGTACATAAGCTACATTAACTACATAAACTATATAAGTTATAAAATCAATGAAATGAGAGATAGAGGTAAGAATTGCTTAATCTTGGATCATTTTCATGGTTTTCACTCCTTATTTTATGGTGGGTTCGATATGAAGGAGAGCCTCACTTGCTAGCTCCTTCCTGGTATAATTTGGCTTCAGAGTTATGGCCAATCAAGAGGATCTCCTTGTTCCCTTCTTCTTTGCAACATGTTTTACTGTTCCTTGGCTAAAAGAGATGATAAAAGGTGAGGATCTCAACTTTTTCAATCAAGCTTCCTTCTTCACCTACTTCCTCTTGCCTTTCCTCTTGATACCCACTTTCTTGATCTTGCAAGTCTTCATCCATTTTCTCTATTTCTCTAGCCACTAATTCAAATTCATCTATCTGGTCATCATCATCACTGCTTTTTCTATTCTTTTCATTATCATCATCTTTTTCTTCATCTTGTTCTTCCTTTTTTTCCTCCTCATCGTCATTATCATCTTTCTTTTCTTCTCTTCCTTGAGGTTTGGAGGTTATGTCACTGCTTTGAGGATTTCTCATCAATAGCTCCTCTATGTTTCTCACTCTAGTCTCCAGTCCATCGAGTTTTCCAAGAACCATTGGAGTAAAAGTTTCAAACAACTTTACATTTTCTCCATTTTCTTGGTGTGATTGTTTAGAACTCCTTGAAATACCTTGGCAACAATGGAATCTCTTCTAGTAATCATTTCACCACCAAGATTTTCTTCAACATTGGGATGTGATTGAGGAGTTGGCATGTCTTCAAACAGTCTTCTTCTTGAGGGAGGTTGCTTCCTCTCACTTGGTGAATCATGCCTCTTCTTAGTCTTCATCTCCCTCACTTGAATCTCTTCTTCATCTTCCTCTTCTTCTTCCTCCGTTTCTTCATTATCTTCACTCTTTTCTTGTCTTTCATTCCTCAAAGGAGTCTCCCTCTTTGTTCTCCATATACCATCCTCATCAAGAGATTGTTGCATACTCTTGAGAGATTCATCTGTATATATCTCTCTATTCTTGATGGCTAGTCCTCTTTCAGGGAGTTGAACTTGGAAGTGTTTGAAGATTTTTGTAAGCAATCTTCCATAAGGCAAAGCCTTGTTTTCTGTTCTTCTTGCTCCCATCATGTGCCTCAATGCCATATATACAAAATTCAATCTTCTATGTTCATGAAGTGCAAGCATAATCACAATGTGCATGTTTCCAAGAGATGACTTATGACCAAAATTGGGAATTATCATATTGGTTATCATATGATGCAATACTTAGCCTCTAGTAGCAATTGCCTTGATTTCCTTTTCCTTAATTGATCTAAATCTTCTACCATTGTTGAATGATTCTTCCAACCTTTCATTTGTAAACAATTTATGAATATAGCAATGTTGCCCTAAGGAGTACTATCTAGCCCCATCATCATCTACTCCACATATCCTATTGACTAAAGCATCATTGAATTCAAAGTCAACTTGAGATACTCTAGATGAATACCATTGCACAACATTATTTCCCACTTGTTCAATCCTTTCTCCTTTAGGATTTGCATAAAATTAATACACAAGTGTAGGATAATAATCTTCATCAACTACTAGCAAACTACGCCAACTCATTGCCCCAAAAAGAGAGAGAACATTACCTATATTAGAGAGCTTGTCTAAGTCAATTTTGTGTATGGGGATTATCTTCCTATTTCTTTTGCTCCAATCTTCAAATTCCATGGAAACCTTGGTTAACACAAAATGATCCACTCCAAAGGATGATTGAGGGATTTGAACCCTTCGTGGTTCATTGATTTTTAACCCACTATCCACTTGTTTTCCCTTGCCTTTACCTTTTCCAACATTTACCCTCCTTGATCTCACAATGAAAGTTCTCTTTGGAATGAAGTGAGTTTCAAAGAAAATCTATGACTAAGAACATGACATTGTGGAAGATTTCAAGTGAAAATAGTGAAATATGGAAGAAATTTGGGTTTGGATGAGAGTGGGTTTTGTGGGTTTTGAGAGAAAATGGAGTTTAGATGAAAGATTTTGATAAAAATAAAAGAAATGACAATTTCTTTTAAAACCGCATAGTTCAGACAACCAAATTTTTTGTTTTGCTTCTGAACTTGCATCTGAAATTTTTCGATCCTTCTTACTCCAGCCAATTTGGACAATTGAATTTTTGGTCATGCATCCAAACTTGTGTCCGAATATTTCTGTCTGGGATCTTCGAAGATGTAGTTTGGACGTCTGAATTATAGAGCAAAGGTCCGAACATCTCATCCGATACACACATTAGTAATTGAATTTTGATATTCCTAGACTCCTTTTAAGATAGCAAAACCTTTTTCTTGGCCAATGGCTTGGTGAAAATGTCAGCAATTTGCTCATTTGTACATACATAAAGTGATGTTTAATATCTATCTGCTTAGTTATAGAATGTTAAATAGGATTAATGGTCATATTTATAGCACTGATATTATCACATAAAATAGGCACACATTTGAAACTTAAGCCAAAACCAAGCATAGTGTGTTTCATCCATAGCATTTGAGCACAACAATTGTGGGGGCTATATATTTTGCCTCAGCAGTAGATAATGGCACAAAAGCTTATTTCTTGCTATACCAAAAGATAAGACAACTATCAAGAAATTAACAATGACTACTTGTACTCTTACGCTCGACTTTGTATCCAACACAGTCAGCACATGTATAAGTAATAAGATAAAAAGAAGATGTTTTTGTAAACCAAATATCATTACTATGTATATCAATGAGATAACGAAGAATACGCTTAACGACAACCAAATGAGACTCTTTTGGGAGAAGATTGAAATCTAACACATATATACACGGTAAACATGATATCCAGTCTACTAGCAGTAAGATAAAGCAAGCTTCCAATCATACCTCTATACACCTTTTCATCAATGTTTTTACCTTTCTCATCTTTATAAAGATTGGTTGATGAACTCGTAAATGTGCTAATACCTTTTGCTTGATCCATTCCAAATCTTTTCAATAACTCGTTGGTATATTTTGCTTGATTTATGAAAGTGACATCCTTGGTTTGCTTGATTTGAAGGCCAAGAAAGAAGTTGAGTTCTCCCATCATGCTCATTTCAAATTCACTTTGCATCATCTTGGCAAACTCATCACAAAGAGATATATTAGTAGCACCGAATATGATATCATCTGTATAGATTTGCACAAGCAAAAGATCATTGTTACAAGAGGTTTTTATAAAAAGAGTAGTGTCCCTCTTGAAATCCTTTTGAAAGTAGAAAGCCACTTAATCTTTCATACCAAGCTCTAGGAGCTTGTTTCAAACTATATAAAGCTTTGGATAGTTTGAAAATATGATTAGGAAATTTTTCGTGAGCAAAACCGGGAGGTTGTTCCACATAAACTTCATCATCAATAAAACTATTTAGAAATGCACTTTGACATTGATTTGAAATAATTTAAAACTTTTATAGTAACCAAAATACTAAAAGCATTCTTATAGATTCAAGTATAGCCACCAAAGCAAAAGTTTCATCATAGTCAACGCCCTCTTCTTGATTTAATCCTTGGGCAACAAGTCTAGCCTTATTTCTAACAAATTCTCTCGATTCATTTAGTTTATTTCTAAAAACTCACTTTGTACCAATAAAGGAGTGATCATGGGGTCTTGGAACAAGATTTCAGACTTTGTTTCTTTCAAATTGCTTTAGTTATTCTTGCACAGCAACAATCCAAAAAATCATCACGCAATGCATCATCAATATTCTTAGGTTCAATGTGAGATAAAAGAGCAAAGATATCAATAAAATACCTTCTTGTTTTAATTCCTTAGAAGACATCACCAATGATTTACTCCTTAGGGTGGTCTCTATCATATCTTAGGTCTTTGGGAAGCTCTTGCTCACCTCTAGGCTGGCCATCTTTCCTTGCTTAATTATTTCTTCTTTATTGGCATAATCTTCCAAGGTTGGTGCTTGAAGATGTGTTTGATTGTCATTCATTGAAGTAGTTACATCATCTTCATATCTTTTTTCAAAGTAAATGTTAGATTCATCAAAGCTCACATGAATGGTTTCCTCAACATATAATGTTCTTTTATTGTAAACTCTATAGACCTTTTTGTTAGATGAATAATCAAGAAAGATACCTTCATCTGATTTTCTATAAAATTTTTCTAAATTATTAAAGTTATTTAAGATAAATCACTTACAGCCAAACTTATTATATACATAACAGTCACTTAATTCGCTTGAAATTTGCTCGTTTATGTGCACTAGTTTGATTTTTTGCAGAAAGTGATTTCGAACCTTGACCTCCCTCAGTGTGTTATGGTGTTTATCCATTGAGCTATTTATGTTGTTGCACTATATTGAGAAGTGTGACAGATCCCCAGAGGTTTCAAAGGTGTTTTTGTCCATTTAGTTCTTTTCTCAAAGAAATTTGCTTATCTTTGTCCATGGACTATTTTCACTTATCTCTTTTTACTCAATAATTTTTTATATTCTATCAATAAACAAATATTGCAAATTCTTTTGAATAGAATAAATACCTTGAAACTCAATGAAACTGCCGTATATTTCACTAGTTGTTAGTAAAAATAGTTTGTATATATAAACGTATAATAAAAATATTTAAATAAAAAATGAAAATAACATATGTGCAAATATAATCAATTCTTCTTTTACAAAATTTTATTTATGTAATAAGTTAAGTCAGTTTAACATATTTTATTATTTGTATTATACACCATCCAAAAATTGGATAGATAAGACACCTCTATTCACCTGGAGATTATTGAATCATTAAGAAAAAAACTTTAAAAAAATGACTTACTTTTTTTTTCCCTCCGTTCTTTTTCACATCCTATTTCTGCTTTGAAAAATCTCTTCTTTAAAGAGAAAAACAGTTTCACGAAACTACCCCCAAATATTGTTTTCTAAAACTACTTTTATCTTATAATTAATTCTTTTGAAGAGAAAAATATTATATTACTTTTTAAAATAATTGTTTCTAAAAAACTTTTTCATAAGCTTATAAAGGCTCCATCAAACGAGTATTGCAAATTCCATTAACTGATGATAAGCACCAGAGCATTATCAAATCAACTTAAATTCTATCACAGTTTTATAAAAGGTAAGCATACAAGAACTGGCGTGAAATAAGAGTAAGCAATATGTTTACCCATAAGTCCATCCAACAAGTCAAATCTGTCCAAAGGCCAAAATTTTGCTGTAGAGAACGCCAAAAAAAATAAAGAGTACAGGCAGTGTTTAGAGTACTTGTTTGGCAAAAGAACAAGACAAAATTTTAACAGGTCAGTAAATCATGGTGGGAGAATGCAGAAAGAATGAAAAAGGTGGGTGTTGGTTGGCACTAAACCTTACAGCCACATACTATCAGCAGTAAGATTGGCTCTCAGTTCAACAAATCTACTATGAAGAAACCTAACACCTTGAAAGCCTATTCATATGCAACTGAATAAATTTAAAAATCAAAACCAAAATTGTGTGTTCAAATCTAATCATCTAGGAAAGAGCTTATTGAGTCCACCTAGTTCCTTCTGATAATAATAAAGTTAACAAAAGATGCACTAAAATGAAATGAGAAGACAGCCCATAGAACTTCATGAAGGTTTTATTCCATCACTACAACTCCACCTGCAGCCTTGATCTTCTCTAAGATATCATTTGCCTCTTCTTTTGTAACCCCTTGCTTAAGTACAACTGGTACCTTCTCAACGAGATCCTTTGCTTCCTTCAATCCCAGATTGGTAAAAGCACGGACCTCTTTAATCACCTTGATTTTTGCAGCTGCGTCGAATTTCTCCAACTTAACATCAAATGATGTTTTCTCTGCCTTTTTCTCCTCAGCTTTTGAAGCTCCAGCAACATCCCCTCCCTGGGGATTCAAGTCCATACCCTCTACTGAAATTGGTTCCAGCTTGGGATGCCTCAATCTCTCTATAAGTGTGGGAGTAATTAGCTTTCGTTCTTCATCAGATAAAGATGTAATTTTTTCTGCCAGCTGAATGACTTTATCAGAAGGTGGAGGTCTAGGGCCATATGGATCATAAAAAGCAGGATATTTGTACCTCTCTGGCTTGGATTTGGGATCTCTGGGAACAAAACCAGGTTGAAAAGAACGAGACTGTAGAGGACCCTTAATTTCACGGAGTCTGGGATGTACATGCAAGGATCTAAGAAACCCAAGGAGCTTCATTGTAGTGCAAACAACAAACAACGAATCACGCAAAAAACTACAAGTTTTTTAGTGCTGGCAAATCTTCTACCACTAGCAGAAAGGTAAAATGAAAACTCTAGTTCACGTTCTCCACTGAAATAACAACCATGCTTCCAGTTGAGGCACTTACCTTGAGAGGAAAATAGAAAAAACCGGTTAATTTCTTTGTCAATGATGCCATTCGGTGTATCCAACAAGATACAAAACCACCGCTGTACAACATACAAAATACAAGATGCAATTGGAATAAACATTTGCGATGTTGTTACTCAAAACAAAATTGCTATCTAAGTTCCTAAATCCACCAATTGCTGTAAGTATGTTATGGTTAAGAAAATCAATCTTTTTTCCTTTACGAGCTTCTCATCAGGAGTAGATCTGAATATTGATAAGTTGAACTATGGGACCAACCACATTATAGATAATTAAGATCTAGTAAAAGCAAATTACTGCTTGGCATTTATTAGAGGACAGACCTAGACAAGCTAAAAGAGTCCAAACACTAGAGGACTTTTTCTATCCAATATTAATCAGGCTAGGCAGCTTTACCTTTTCAAAATTGCAGCACAAATTGTAAACAATGACATCCTGATAGACGCAGAAATTCAACTCAGGAAACCCCATGAAATTAAACCAAACAAGACGGACGAGGTTCAGAGGTCAGAACTTCTTTCTTTCACGGGGGTGAGGGATTTCAAAATACAAGACAAGAAGTTACTAGAAATGAAATAGTTGGAACCATGAATAGATGCGTGGAGGTATCCAGTGTAACGAAATATGAAAGGCTTTTCTTAAGTCTTCTCTAGGCTTAATTTTTGCAGAAAGCATACAGAAGCTATATGTTATCACCCTGTGAATTTATTATACCCATATTAACTATAATTTTCTCTATCGTGTTTATTTACTACAAAAGTAGACATTTTATGCAGAAAACTTTTCCACCCCATTTCTCTTCCTCTTTATGTGTACCAAATCTTAGTATTTCAAAAAAATATATTTAGAGGCCACTGTGTGAACAATTATAATGCAAAGAGAAGTTAGTGAAATGTAATGCATTAAAAATTTTGAAGCAAGTATGACCAAAGCAAACATGCTAGCAATCCAAATAATTACAAATACAGTACAGTTACTTTTAAACATATAATAGTTTACAGAATCCACAGTGCATTTTAACTAAAATAGATTTAGTTCACTTTTAAGTACATCAAACCATCAAAAATATTATAGGCATTAGAACTATTCAATCAAACATCAAAGACACAGCAGCACATGAATGCCAGGCTGCAACCAGCGCAGCTTAGGCAGCCACACCTCAGGGTACAGAACCTCGGGGCTGCGACTGGCAGCACAGCAGCCGTAGGAAGCTCGAAACCAGCAAAATAGTCGTAAAAGAAGAAAAAACAAAAGAAAAACAATTTGACGACAATAACCATAGAATCAATTTCTTGATCGAGAGCTAATGAAATCACCTTTAGAAACTATGTAGATGACGAAAATAATTTGGCGCAAAACCAATATAACATCAGAGGCCGAATTGAGGAAAAGAGAAGCAACGAAATTGGCAATGAACCAGAAGCAGAAGGAGAAGGGGAATAGAGAAAGAGGAAATGGAGAGTAGAAGGAAAAACAGTAGTTCGGTGATGGGGGATTGACGGCGGCGATGGTGGGGGATAAAAATAAAAAGAGGGGTTTTTTACTTTTTAGTAAATTAGAATGGTTAACTCTTACTAATTTCTCAATTGAGTATAAATTCTCTTTAAATTCACAATTGAGGGACCAATTTAGCTGTCGCTTAATTCTGCCAGAAAGCCTTAAATGTCTAAGTTGCCCTCTTCTTTGAGACTGAAAGCTCTATTTTGCCCTTTTGGTTTAAATGGATTAAGAAAAATTCATTTTTATTCTTTTAATTTCATTTCCCCATTTGTTTCTCTCGTTTTTGCCTTCTCCTTATCCTGCTCCCGCTTCCTCCGGCTGCAACATCACTCCAGTGGAGCATGCCCTCAACAAAATCCCAACCCGCTCTCTCCTCCATTTCTCCAGCCAGCCATCGCCTTCCCAAGATCCCTCTCCCACAGCCTTCTGAAATTCCCTCCCAACTCCATCTGAAAACTCCCCTCCCTCCTCCGGTCTGAAATCCTCCGCCAGCCCCATCACTGCCCATCATTGCTACTAACCCATCACCGCAACCGCAGGACATTGCCGTTCCTTCTAGTCCAAACGCAACAGCTGCTATAAGGGGGGGCAACAGAAATGGCACGGGGGAGGAGAATAAGAGAAGAAGAAAGGAAAAGCAGCATGGGATGGGATGGGATGACGAAAATATGAGGGAGAAAAAGGAGATAGTGGGTATAGAGCAGAGATTACGGACTACTGAAAGGATGGGAGAAGAACAAGGGGGAATGGGAGGCAGAAGGCTACTGGAGGATTGAGGGAAGAAGGAGGGAGGAGATGCAGTGGTGATTTTGGTGAATAGGGATTTTTTGGTACTTGCAAAAATCAATTCGAATCAAATCGAAATTTATATTTTTATTTATTTTTAAAATTTTTTAATTCTATTCGAAATTGATATAATTTAATTTAGTTTTTAATTTTTATACTCAAATTAAAAATTAAAATTTTTAAAAAATAATACTTGATATGGAAAATTTTCCTCTTCTTTCATCACTAATTTCTGTGATGTCTGGTTCTAGCCAAGTTTTGTTTTTACATTTTACCTTTTTTCTGGAAGCATTTTTGGATTTTGAGTTTTTCGGCCAAGTATTTTTTGGTTCTTCGCCTTCATGCTTACCACGTTTCTATAGTGCAATTTTCATTGTGAGAGGTCAAATCATATTAATACTTTTGAGAGCCCAGAAGAATGCTTTTTAAGAACATAGATCTCGTTGCTCCTAGACTTAGATAGATAAAATATCTTGAATGCGGAATGCAGGAATGTTGTTAACAATAAAAGGTGAAGAGATGGAGTAAGAGAGAGAAATAGTAGAAGATGGTATTGCTTACGAGAAATCCCAAAAATGTTGGGAAGTGAAAGAAGTTTTTCTTTTTAAAAATTTTCAAAAGTTGAATTTTTTCTTGCCTTGTGTGGTCAATGGAGAGCATTTTCACTCGCTCTATTTGATCTTAATATCTATGTGTCCTTGTTCACGAGGTGTAATGTATATAATTTATACTAATGTAAATGACTAATGAGCTATGGATTGAGTATTAGACAATAGACATTACATTACTAATGTAATTGAAGAAAGCACTTCCTTGCTTCTCCCATAATAAGTAGATATTCCCAATATGTTGGAATATTGGAATATTGCAAGTGTAGGTCCTTCCATGACTCAAACATCAAATTTTTTTTTAACTCAAACATCAAATTGACCAATTTAATATAATAATTTGGTATTTTTTTGAAGTGTTGCTGGTCCAAGAACCTTTTTGGTTGCATAGAAATTTTAGAATTTGAAAAGTTTTTTTGACAACATTTTTTGTTCCAAGATTTACAGTTGCAAATGCCTGAGTTATTATTATTAGGGATGGTGGCTGGCATGGTTAAATTGGAGGCTGGCCTTGGCTAGCCCAGTGGGGTTCAAGAAATCTTAGTTTGATTTGGGGATTGGGTCGGGAGTAGAGGAAACAATCTTTCCTGCCACCAGAGACGGGTTAGGATTAGGGCTAGTTGCTTTCCTATCCTTGCCCGATCTCTCCTATCCCCATTTTGTTCTCAACTCTCCCCCCTTGTCCCCATGTAGCCTTGTAGGATCATTCACAAATATTTTATGTTTATATATTCTTTTGTTATACACTAATTTTAATTTTTAAAATATATATATATATATATATATATATATATATATATATATATGAATAAATACTTTCTCTATTTCAAAATTTAAAGTTTTTGAAACTCACTTTCCTTTTATGTTTGACATTTATAATAGTCTCATTCTACCCATATTTTATTAATATATTTTAATGAGAAATTCTTAAGTGAATCCGATCCACGGCCTCACTTGTGAACCGAAGTCATCTAATTGAAACACCTGTCTTTTAGATTAATTAATGAGTTTCTTTAATTTTTTTTAATTCTTTCAAGATTAAATTATTAAATCTCTTAAAATAAATTAATTTCTTTAACTAACTAACCATGGTTACCATGGTTATCATTATTAGTCCTAAACCTAGTTGGTCACATAGAAACACGAAACCCTCACTTCACCATTACCAGGTTTCCACCCCATCGTCACTGCTGCTCTCTTGCTCCCTTGACCGTCAAAAGCCCTTCAAAACATGGTCGTTTCTGGAATTGCTGCGGCGGCTCCAGCACCATCATATGAGCCCCGATATCTTTCTTTGCAAAGTAAAAATTCTGGGTTCTTCTAGAAATTGAATTTCAAGAAATGGGTAATAGATTTATTTGCTTGATGAAGAAGGACGCCAAAGAAACTAATAATTTTGGATCAAGAAGCAAGAGAATTGGTGAAAGATTCTATGGCTCCATGTCCAGGCGTATTGGAACCACTAGCTCTTGCAGGCGCAACAATTTCTCTGATTCTTTCTCCAATTCCACCAAGCAGTTAACTTTACTGTACATATATATAGAACTTCTCATTCCACTATGTTGGTTGCTTTCATTATTTCACTTTTTCTGCTATTAATCCCGCGTCCTTTGTTGGATTTCTTAAATTTTCGCCTTTTCTGCATGTGGTTTTTTCTTTCCTTCCTTCCTTTTTTTTATTTTATTCATTTCTTTATTTATGTTTGGGTAGGGTCAGGGGGTTGGATTTGATTATTGAGATCTTTGACAGAGAAGAGTAGCTTTTAGTGTATAAAAGAGTACCTATTTGTATGTGAATCTGTCTTACATAAAAGGTTTACAATTTCAATTATGCCTTGTTGCTCAATTTGGCGTTGGTAGATTGTGGAAAATCAAGAAAAATGAAAGCATGGTAACTTTTTGCTCAACCAAGTGATCTGCTTTTCTTTCCCGCAAGCTCTGGAAGTGAGAAGTAAATACCTTGTATTTAACTTTAATGCTTTCCGACTTCTCAAGTTAATCTTGCATTTAACTTTAGATTGTGGAGGAGAATTTAGATGATGAAGATGAATAGGATGCTATTTAGATTCTGCAGCAGTCATTTTAGGCATCTCTTAGTGCTTGCCTTCAGGCTCTTGCAAAATTTGCCCACATTTGTTTGCTGAGATATTAGATTTTAAATAGCATTACAGGGCAAAGCATTTACTATCTTTTTCCCTTCAGATTGCAACATCTTTTATTCTGAATTTTGCACTTTGAAGGAGCAAATATATGGCTTATTGTGATGATGATGCATTGGAATCTGTCAATGAAAAAGCCTTGGAAAAGCCTTGAAAGTTTTGCAAATATATGGAACTTCGAAAAATCCTTGGACCCCTCAATGATGATGCTGAAAAAGAAGATGTAAGTGACAAATTGTGATGTGTTTTAATTTAATCCTTTATATTAGGCATTAGTTTCTACTATTTATCTTTCAAAACTTTGTTTTGTTCAGGATGAGGATTCTTCAGCAGAGAAGGAAACAAAGGAGGAGGAGAATTTAGATGATGAAGATAAATAGGCTGCTATTTAGATTCTGCAGCAGTCTTTTTAGGCATCTCTTAGTGCTTGCCTTCAGGCTTTTGCAAAACTGCCCACATTTGTTGCTGAGATATTAGATTTTAAATAGCATTACAGGGCAAAGCATTTACTATCTTGTTCCCTTCAGATTGCAGCATCTTTTATTCTGAATTTTGCACTTTGAAGGAGCAAATATATGGCTTATTGTGATGATGATGCCTTGGAATCTGTCAATGAAAAAGCCTTGGAAAAGCCTTGAAAGTTTTACAAAGAAAGCAAGCTAGGAAAATCATAGATAACAATAAAGGAGAACCCTTCAGGCATCATTTTGTTGTCCTTCATCTCCATTTTTATCTCACGAGTCATAATTTGAGCCATTGTTTGTCGCTTCACCCTAAATAAAGATGAACATGAATGAATACAAGGAAGCAAACCATAAATAAAGAAAAGTCATGAAATCATAAACTATGAATACCAATGCATCATTATATCCTCGCAACATGCTTGTAAAAGATTGATAGGGAACACCAATGCTTGCACCCTTAGAAAAGTAAAAAAGCCAAGGAAATATAAATGTTTAGTCTAATTCCTCATATTAAGGCTGAATACTATTTTTTAAAAACATTTTAACTACCAAAATATTTTTATTAAAATATTTAGTTAGAGTTTATCAACTCATAGTTCGTTGTTGGCTCATGAAACATGGTCATTGAAGTAGTCACCGATACTGTATTTGCCTGTGAAACACAGCTATCAAGTTGTTCACATTGGCTTGGGAGATCATGAACTATAGGCTGTCCTTCATCCAGACATGGCTGCTTTCTCTTCCCTACAAATAAATATAGAAAATACAGTAAATAAATGTTATCAATTAGGCATGCTAAAATACTAATATAGATAGTAAAAGTTCACCTTGAGACAAACCACTTTTTTTAGAACAATTGCCTTTTTTACGCTTCTCAAAATGACCTCTTAGTCTTTCCCCCCTTTCTCTACCCTTTGATCGTATTTTGGTGGGATCTTGTACAAGAATATCATCCTCCTTTCCACCTCTGCTTCTACCACTCATATTTGTATTCCCATTTTTAACCCATGATTGTGAGTCAAACATGACATGTTCTCTATAGTAGTCATCAAGTTTCACACCAATACTTTCCAAACCTTGCCATAACATGTGTCTAGTTACCTCATGTGACTGGCTTCTAGAAACAAGCTGATAAGCAAACTTCATGGCCTGATGTGTGTACGTAATACGACAACCATTGCCCTCCATGTTAAATATTTTTTGTTGATCTACATCACTTACACGCTTTCGGGCATTTTTACTCCATCGTTTCAATAAATATTTGTCGGGAATCTTTGCAACATTCTTATTCTTCAAAGCTGTCAATGCATGTGTACAAAGTATTCCCATGCTCTCAAACTTTTTGCAACTACATTGAACAACATTCTCTTGCATGTTGAGGTGGACTGTGCTTATTTTGGGGCCCCATTTACTGTTCAAGGTGACATGAAACTAGTGCATTGATTCACCACAACTTTCTTCTACATGTGATGAAGCAAGGATATCTGTAAACTATTGCTCAAACACCTTATACAATTTGTGAGTATAGAAGCGGACAGCTTGTTGCAAAATGAAACTGTTCTTGACTGCAATTGATGGTTTCCCTTGCTTGCATATAAAGTCAGCCTCTGCTTCATTTTGGCTCCATTCAGTAAGTTTCTGCTCAAATTCAACCACAAATTTAGTTAGAGAAGTAGTTTTACTCCCGATGCTATTTAAAACATTGTTTGTGCTTTCACTTCTTGAAGTGGTCTTGAAGCCCGTACTGAAGGTTTCATTGCTAAAAGCAGTGCACCATCTATCTCTAAGATTATATAATCTTTCCAACCACTTATGCCCTTCCAACTTGTACTCATAAATCATCTTGGTCCATGTCTCTTCAAACTCCTCTTTCGTATCACAACCAGTCAAGCACTTATGAAACAACTCTTGAAAACCACTATTGCTATTAAGGCCACCCAAGTATGATGGAGCATTTTTACAAATATGCCACAGACACAATCTATGTTGACTATCAGTAAACACTATATCAGCAGCTTTCATTATGGCATGATCTTGATCAGTCATAAATGTTATAGGTTGCTTATTATTCATTGCCTCTAGAAATGATCTAAATTCCCACTCAAATGATGTTGCAGTTTCATCTGATAAAAATGCACATGCGAATATAATAGTCTGCCAATGGTGATTTACTCCAATAAATGGTGCACAAATCAAATTGTATTTATTAGTCCTATAAGTAGCATCAAATACGACAACATCTCCAAAAAAGTCATAATCAAGTTGAGATCTACCATCACTCCAAAAAAAGTTATGGATTCGCCCTTCATCATCTAACTCCACATCCCAAAAAAAAAATACCTTCATTTATAGACCTGTGCTTGAAGTGATTCACCAAACTCTGAGCATCTCCTTTTTCAATTAAGGAATTTCTTCTATTGTTTAGTTCATTGTATGCATCCTTCTTTAAGAAACCAACATTTCCAACACCACCACTTTCTTTTGTCATGTAAGAAAATACATTAGAAGTCTTAATTCCAGAACTTACTAAGGATTCCAAAGCATCACCTTGGGCCTGTGATACACGCCGGGCTGATCTTAGCATGTGCTTTTCATATGACCTTGCCATCTCGTGATTATGCTCCTTGTGTATTTTACTAACCTTCCAACTTCCATCTTTATCAACATCGAATTGTACCATTGCTTTACATGCTGTTCTTGTCTCTAATTTTTCGTGTGAAGTACCACTATCATTTTCAGTTTTTTCACACCTTGTTTTGAACAGTAAAAAACTTTTGATCTGATATCCTTTGTCCCTTGTACATAATATTGCTTTCCTTTCCTTACACTAAACCCACAAACATGAGCTTTTTCACAATACAAGTCATATGCCCTCTCTTGTGAGTCAACAACAGCATTCATTGGTGATGTCTCCCAAGCAATGATCAAGAACTTCCAAAGGATCTAAGATATGCAAGAGGTCATCCTAAGGAGCAAATCATTGGTGATGTCTCCCAAGAAGTTAAAACAAGGCGGTACTTTATTGACAACTTTGCTCTTTTATCACATATTGAACCTAAAAACATTGATGATGCATTGTGTGATGATTTTTGGATTATTGCCATGCAAGAAAAGCTAAATCAATTTGAAAGAAACAAAGTTTGGACTCTTGTTCCAAGACCTCTTGATCATTCTATAATTGGTACAAAATGGGTATTTAGAAACAAATTAAATGAACAAGGAGAAGTTGTTAGAAATAAAGCTAGACTTGTTGCTCAAGGATTTAATCAAGAAGAGGGTATTGATTATGATGAAACTTTTGCTCCTGTAGCTAGACTTGAGTCTATAAGAATACTATTAGCTTATGCCTGTTTTAAAGGTTTTAAACTATTTCAAATGGATGTCTTTCCTAATCATGTTTTCAAGTTAACCAAAGCTTTGTATGGATTAAAACAAGCTCCTAGAGCTTGGTATGAAAGATTGAATGGATTTCTTCTTTCAAAAGGATTTTCAAAAGGAAAAGTTGACACAACTTTATTTATAAAAACTTCTTGCACTAATGATCTCTTACTTGTGCAAATTTATGTTGATGATATTATTTTTGGTGCTACTAATACATCTTTTTGTGATGAGTTTGCTAAATTAATGCAAAATGAATTTGAAATGAGCATGATGGGAGAACTCAATTTCTTACTACAAATTAAGCAAACTAAGGATGGAGTCTTTATAAATCAAGCAAAGTACACCAAAGAGCTTTTGAAAAGATTTGGAATGGATCAAGCAAAAGGGATAAGAACTCCAATGAGCTCATCAACCAAACTTGATAGAGATGAGAAAGGTAAAAATGTTGATGAAAAGATATATAGAGGTATGATTGGAAGTTTACTTTATCTCACAGTAAGTAGACCAGATATTATGTTTGATGTATGCTTATGTGCTAGATTTCAATCTTGTCCTAAAGAGTCTCATTTAATTTCTGTCAAACGCATCTTTCATTATTTGATTGATGCAAATGACTATGGTCTTTGGTTTTCAAAATCTTCATCGTTTGATCTTGTTGGATATTCGGATGCTGATTTTGCTGGATGTAGAGTGGAATGTAAAAGTACTTGTGGTCATTGTCAATTTCTTGGTAGTTGTCTTGTGTCATGATACAGTAAAACACAAGCATGTGTGTCTTTGTCCACTGCAGAAGCTGAATATATTGTAGCTGGTAGTTGTTGTGCTCAACTATTATGGATGCAGCATACACTACTTGATTATGGTCTTAAATTCAATTGTGTATCTATACTATGTAATAATACCAGTGCTATCAATTTAAGCATAAACCCCATTCAACATTCTAAAACTAAGCATATTGAGATTAAGCATCATTTTATTCGTGATAATGTTGCTAAAGGAGATATATGTTTGAACTATGTGAGTACAAATGATCAAATTACTGACATTTTTACCAAGTCTTTGGTTGAAGAAAGGTTTAATTATCTAAGAATGCTTTTAGAAATCTCAAAATTTAATTACTAATGAGTGCATTGAAGTTTGTAAAAAACAGGAAAAGTTCGGATGCACAATTCAGTTGCATTGAGTGAAATTGCAACGTCCAAACTTTATCCAGAAAATTCTGGACAGAAAAGTTCAGACGTCCGAACTTTTTAAAACGGAAGAAACAGAGAAGTTCGGACGCAAGTTCGGACGCAGACCTGAAACTTCGATCGTCCGAACTTTACGGTTACAACGGTTTTAAAGAAACCGAACAGCTGTTACATATCATAATATCATCCGAACTCTCTCTCTTTTCAAATTCCACTCGTCCCATCCGCATCCAAACCCTAATATCTATGAAATTTCACCATTTTCACATCAATCCACTCGAATTTTTGAGTTCCTAACCCTAAACACTTCTTAGAATTCACTGCATTTCATATAGAAAAACATCATGGTGAGAACTAAGAGAGCAAATGTTGAGAAAGGAAAAGGGAAAGCAAAGGAAGGAGCTGGAGGACGGATTCTCAATGAACCAAGAAGAATTAGAGTTCCTCAATCATCATCCAGAATAGACAGATTTGTCTCCATCAAAGCAACATCAGAATTTGAAGATTGGAGCAAAAAATCCAGAAAGATTATTCCTGGAAACAAGGTGAATATTGATAATCTATCAAGTATGGATAATGTGTTATCTATGTTTAGTGATATTGGATGGAGTAGTCTACTAGGAATTGATGAAGAATACTATCCTAATCTCATATATGAATTCTATGCAAATCTTAAAGAAGAAGAATTGAACAGGTATGGGATGATGTAGTTCAGTGGTACTCATCTAGAGTATCCCGAGTGGATTTTGAATTTAATGATGCTTTGGTTAATAGAATTTGCGGAGTAAGTGATATTGGAGAAAAGTACTTCTTTTTGGGTCAACATTGTTATAACCGTGAGTTGTTTACCAATGAAAGATTTGAGGAAGCCTTTACAAAAGGTAGACAATTTAGGACCATAAAAGAAAGGAAAACCAAAGCCTTTGATACTAGAGGAAGAGTTATGCATCATATGATAACAATCATGATTGTCCCTAATTTTGGTCATAAATCATTTGTTGGAAATTTACATATGGTGATTATGCTTGCTTTACATGAGCATAGAAGACTGAATTTTGGTTATATACCAGTAAAGCATATGTTTAGTATTAAGAAGGCAGCCAACAAAGCTTTACCATATGGGAGACTTTTAACAAGAATTTTCAAACATTTCCAAGACAAACTTCCTATTAGGGGACAAGCTTTCAAGAGTGGACAAATTTATACTAATGATACTCTTAAAAGAATGCAATTAGTTCTTGATGAAGATAGTGTATGGAGACCTAAAGGAGAAACCCCTCCTAGAATAGCAGAAGCTAAAGAAAGCGAGAATACTAAGGAATAAGAAGAAGATGAGACAGAAGCATGGGTAAGGGAAATGAAAACAAAGAGAAGGCATGATTCATCAAGTGAGGGGGAGCAACCTCTCTCCAAGAGAAGACTTTTTGAGGAAGTGCCTACTTCTCAGTCACATCCTAGTGCTGGAGAAGTTCCTACTGATGAAGGGATTACTAGAGAAGACACCATTGTTGCTAAGGCATTCCAAGAAGCCTTGAACAATCATATTAAGGAGATGGAGAAAATGTATAAATTCTTTGAAACTTTTGCTCCTATGGTTCTTGGAAAGTTGGATGGTTTGGAAAATAGAGTGAAGCACATTGAGGAAATATTAATGAGAAATACTCAAAGTGGTGAGGGACCCTCTAGAACTCAAGAAGAAAAAGATGATGATAAGAGAGATGAGGAAGACAAGAACAAGGAAGAAGAAAAAGCTGATGACAGTGATAATGATAATGATAGTGGTGATGATGATCAAGAAAATGACCGTGAGCAAGCTGTTGAGTCACAAAGAGGAGATCAAGAAGATAAGCAAACTGGAACTAGCCAAGAAGGTAGTCTGATTGCAAGAGCTGAAGTGACAACACCATCCAATCCAATATTCAGCCAAGGAAGAGTCAAGCATGTGGCAATCAAGAAAGGATCAAGAAAGGAATCTCCATCAATATCACTAGACTGAGCATCTCTCTCATCTTATCTCTATTTATTGCTTTATTTACTTTTAATAAGCTTAGTATGACTTATGAACAATGATTTATGCAATTCTCTATTTTTCTATTTCTGAACTTTATAACTGTTTAATGTGGCTTTTGTAATAGTTAAGTGAAGCCCAATGATGAAATCTTAGTGTTGAGAGGTTCTTTTTTTAATGATACTTTGATCACCCCAAGCTTAATGGCTACTATCACAGGGGAGAAGAAGTTGATTTACAAAAATATGCTAAAACTGGTAGTTACTATTTCTATTGCTTCTAGTTGAATACACTAAACTGTTGGTCTCATTTTCATTACCCCATCTTTGAGTGATGACAAAAGGGGGAGAAAGAATAATGAATGATGATTGCAATGTGATGGCAATGTGATGTGTGTTTGTGCTATGTGACTGCAACGTGATGACAATATGATTTGTGTTTGTGCTATGTGCTTGCTGTAAATGTGCTATGTATGTGTGCTATAGGTTGAAATGTAAAATGACTGTGTACTGTGAAAATAATTTGCTGCATTTGAGATTTTAAAATATGGTTAAGTTGAGATTGAAATCTTGAACTTGGTTCTTGACTTGACCTATAATTTAGGATACTTCATGAAAATAATTGAATATATGACTTTTGTAGTTTTACAAAGCTAAATTGAGTGTCATTGTGGCTATACATATTTGAGTACTTCTATAGTTTATTTGAAAATACAAAATCACCTTTTCAAACTTGCTACCAAAAGTTTGGACTTGAAGTTCGGATGCAGACCAAAAGTTCGGATGCATCCAAACTATTTTTTGCCAAAAAGGCTTTTTTGTTGTTCAAATTGTTTAAAAACTGTCTCAATCTTTCCTATCATATTTGAACAACCTTAGGAAAACTTATTTTCAAAAATTGCAGCCTTCATCTCATATGTTTTAAGAGTTTGGATGCATGATTCAAAAGCTCGGATGCATGCTTCAGAAATTCGGATGCATCCATATTTTGTTACCAAAAAGTGCTCTTTTATTGTTCAAATTGATTCAAATATATTTTAATCTCTTCTACTATGTTTGAACAACCTTAGGAAATCTTAATTTCAAAAATTGAAGCTTTCATTTCACTTATTTTATAGTTTGGACTTGATATGCCAAAATTAAGATGTATAGTATCTCAAGTCCAAACTTGTTGAAAAATGAGCACAATCTAAGGGGAAGTATTGTTAAACTTTTACAACCTTTAAAAACCTCTCTTAGAAGTTTTCTTAATGCTTAAATGCTATATCTTCTATCCTAGTTGTTAGAAGGAAGGAGGCAAAAGGAGGCTGGTTGGGACATAGGCTCATATTGAGCAATTTGAATGTCAAAGTACTAAATTAGTTATTATCTATCTTTGACATCAATGCTTCTTTGTACTACTTTATTTCAATCCATCACATTTTGTATCAAAGTTTGTCATCATCAAAAAGGGGGAGATTGTTAGCCCTAAGGGCAAATCATGTAGGTTTGATTAGTTTTGATTTATGACAAACATTTATAAGGACTAATATGCTTGTATGTTGTGTGATAGGATTTTTGGATTGAGAAAGAAGCAAGTCTCATTGCCTTGGAGCTAAAAATGCTAAGAACAACTCTATTATGCTTGAAAGATCATGGATATAGAGCATGTCCTATGAATAAGAAGGCTTTGAAGATTCTAGTGTAGGGTTGCACTTGCTTAAATGGTATATTCTTGTAAAATCTTCACTTGTGTGTCTTGAAGTCTATTGAATGCATAAGAGAGCATAAAACTTGTTTTTGAATCATAAATGGCTTTGAGTAAAATCTTAATGATCAAATGCTTTGGTAACAGTTTTGGAGTTCAAAAGAGTTTGTATGATATATCTTTTGATCCTAAATGATTTCAAATATTTTGAGATTGATTCTCAAATGTTTTCACAAAGTTTGGAAAGTTCAGACGCAAGTTCGGACGTCCAAACTGTGACATGGTTACTGTTTTTCCAAAGAAGTTCGGATGCATGAGCCAAAGTTCGGACGTCCGAACTTTGCCAGACAAAATGTCACAGAGAAGTTCGGACGAAAGTTCGGACGTCCAAACTTCCCTGAAACTAGCCGTTACTAGCCGTTTTATAGCTGTTGAAACTGATTTTTAAATTCTATAAAAGCCATAAACTCCAGAATTTTTAAAAAGTTTTGAATCTCTGAGAAATCTAAACATTCTAAATCATTTGCAAACATCAAAGCTCTCTTTTGTCTTGTGTTTTCAATTGATCATTCAAGATTTCAAAGACAACAAAGTGAAGTGGTGCTACATTGTGTAACCATCTACCAAGAAGTGGTAACATCTAATTCATTCTTCATTTTGATTTAGTTTTCTACTTGCTCATTATAAGGTTATCTTGTAACGTAAAATCCTTTTGGTAAGGGTGAGCCATAGACTAGATTAATCAAGGTTGTAGTGTAAAATCCGTGTGTGGATGAACCTTGATTAGATTGGTCTTTAGGTTGTTTTTAGATATAAAATCCTTGTTTAAGGGTGAGCCTTGTTTGTTGAATTGCAATAGAGGTTGTGAGAGTAAAACCATTGTGTGGTGAGCCTCTTATGTAATTGTTGAACTTGAGCATATAGTAGATTGTTTGAAATCCTTGAGTGTAGACTCAATGTAGTGGAGGTAGATTTTGAGAAGATCGAACTACTATAAATTGTTTCTGTTCGTTGTACTTAATTTTTTTATTCCTTTGTTATTGATATGATCATTCTCTTATTGAATTAAGTAATCATAATTTGTACCAACCTAGTTTATAAAGGAAAAGTTTTTTGAAAATTAGTCAAAGACCTAATTCACCCCTCTTAGGTCTTTCAGTTGCATTGTGTGGTATTGACAGGTTTAATGCGTTATTCCTTAACTTTTGAGTTTTTCTTATAGAGAGGACAGGAGGTAGTGAGAGAAACTCAAAAGGAAATGATAAACTTTCTCACTGTATATAGTAAAAAAATTATATATAGTAAATGTGTTTAGTAAAAATAAAGAGTTACAAAAGTAAAACTTATGTATTCAACTTGTTTAAGACATCCAAGTAGAACAGAGTTTTACACAACAATGTGTGAGCACGAAAATAAGAGAAAAGCAAGGAAACTTAAAAAACAAGGAAATCTAACACGCAAGGAAACCCATTGTACATAATATGATAAAGATAGAGATATTCATGAATTGAAAAATATCTTCAACTCCTTCGTATGTGAATCTCTTAGTTTGACTTTCTCTTATCTTGATGTGGTTTTTCTTTGACAAGTAGGTTTGTAGAAATATTCTTAACACTCACACAAGTCAAACGATGGAAATATGGAATGAATTGATGCCTTCCAACAAGAATTTGAATTGTGAAGAAGGGAGAGCTTTTGTAAAAATATCATCCAATTAGGAAGGAGAAGGAACTAGTGGTGGTTTGAAAAGTTCAACTTGAGGCTTTTCAACGACCAAATGACCATAAATTTTGATATGCTTTGCTCACTCATGAAAAATTAAATTTACAGCAATATGGAATGCACATAATGGAACTGCTTGAACATGTATAACATACAAATCTTTAAGTAAATAAAGAATCTATAAAATTTCACATGTTGTAAACGCAATTGCTTGATATTTTGCTTCAGATAAGCTTCTGGACACTATTTTTTGTTTCTTGGATTTCCAAGATATTTAGGAATCTCTAAGGCACACGTATAACGTACAAATATTAAAGTAAATAAAGAATTTATAATATTTCACATGTTGTAAATGCTATTGCTCGATATTTTGCTTCGGATAAGCTTCTCGATATGGTTTTTTGTTTCTTGGATTTCCAAGATGTTTAGGAATCTCTAAGGCACATATAATAACAAGTGATTGATCTTTGGGTATCAGGACATTCTACCCAATTAGGATAAGAAAATTCGTTGGATTCAAGAGATGAGTTAGAAGAGAAAAATAAACCAAGAGTAGGAGAGCCTTTTAACTACCGTAATATATGGTGAGCTGCTCTTAGATGAAGAATGGTAGGTGTAGCCAAACATTGGTTGAGCCATTAGACATCAAAACTAATATCAAGGAATGTATTAAAAAGATACCTTAGACACCCAGTAAGGCGGTGAAATTTAGTAGCATCACTAATCCTGGAGGAAGTATAACTGATATCCATGGGCGAGAAATTGGACAACTCAAGAAACCCTCTTAACTCTAATAATTCAAGAAAATATTTCTTTTGACAAATATTAACACCTTTGCCAAACCATGCAATTTCTTGTCCAAGAAAACATTTCAGTTGGCAAAGGTCTTTGATTTTCATGGGAAGGTGTAGAGTGCAAGGAAAATCCATCGAGTAAGGTTGAGGCAAAGGAAAATTGATGTTTTAAGTGCATGGAGATAGAACTGAAGAAGTAGAATAAGGGAATTGATTTTCTTTGAAATCATATGTTGGGAAGCAAATAATTCCCATGCCATCAAATCCATTAAGATATACACTTTGCTAATTGAAGTAAGACCCAAAAATACAGCTTTATAATACGTGGGTCAAATTTAGATTGCTATTATGAATTGGTACTTGCAAAAATCCATGCAACCAAAAGGTTTTTTTTTGTTCTGAAGGGAAAACTTATATTAAATGCCAAAGTCAGCTAGTTTCAAAGTCAAAGGGTTCAAGATTCTCAAAAGGCTCCACTAGGTATGGAGTGGTGGTCTCTAACTTCCTAAAATGTTTGTAGTTTGTTATGTTTCAACATCCATAAAGCAATACACAATTGGGAGAAGCCCTTCATCCTTACCATGTATCTTCTTATATACTTTGTTAACCTTAAATGTCTCACCTCCAATTTAATCCAAGCATTCCCATTTACACTGATGAGCTACTTCAAAGCAAATGTCCCATGGATGAGGTCTTCTAGACATGAGATATGTTGTTCCTCCAAGTTTTTTTACTATTGGGGGGACCCATAGTTTTGCGACAAAACTCGAACCCATAACTGGCCTGGTTTCCTGAGCATTCTCCAAGTTAAATTTACGAATAGTCTCTTATTCATTGATTTCATATTCTTGTACCCAAGACCACCTTTGGCTTTCTCTCTGCATATCACTTCCCAAGCTAATGTATGAATTTTCTTTTAGTTTTCCTTCTTACCCAAGAAAATTTGTGAGTAGCTTGGTTGACTGCATGGAAGATTATAATGTGGCCGAGGTAACATATTGTAATAAAATGCATCTGGCCACCTTGGATAAAACCTTGCGTTTCCAACCGCTTAGTTTTTTGTTGACTTTTGAGTTTAGCAAGGTGTACAAGTTTGGCGAGACCCTGCCAGGGATAATAGACATGCCTAGATATTTCCCAAGGTCATCCACAACTAGGATATCAAACTTGAAGCTGAGAGAGCTTGTGAGAGTTTCACATGATTTCTCCAGACATAGAGTTTGGACTTGTGGGCATTTACTTTTTGCCATTAGAACTTTTGCATGTTATTGGCCATCTGGTCGCTTGAGTTACATTGGCCTCTTCGAACAAAATTAAGCCATTTGCAAATAATATGTGAGATATTTCCGGTCCATTTCTTGAATCCTTAACTCATTCCATTCCTTATTTTCCACCACTTCTTTGACATTCTGACTAAGTGCTTCCATACACAATACGAAAAGGTAAGGAGAAAGTAGGTCCCTCTTCCCTTAAGCCCCTTTGAGTTTAAAATATTGGAGCACTTCCCCATTCCAAAAAATAGTGAGTTTGGCAGATTCAGAACAAAATATTATTAGGCCCACCAATCTTTGAACAAATCCGACCTCTTTCAATACGAGCCCAAGAAATGCCAAGAAATAAGATTTCTCTAAATCAAATCTTGATGGTCATACTTCTCTTCCTCCCAATTTCCATTTCATTCTATGAATTATTTCTTGTACAATTACAATGTTATTGGAGGCGTATTTGCTAAGCATGAAGCTAGTTTGGTTCATTAGGGGGTTTAGGCGATTTGCTAGTACCTTGGTAATCATCTTTGTAACAACATTATGTAAAACAATCAGTCTAAAATGGCTCATTGTCTCCAGTCTTTCTTACTTATAAATCAAGGCTATCAATGATTCATTCATCTCTGGGGGGGAACTCCTTTCTTGAAAGCCTCCTTCACAAAGTTTACTATAGTCACCAATGATGTCCTAGTGACTTTGATAGAAACAGGGTAGAAAGCTGTCAAGACAAGAAGCTTCCATTCCTCCCATCTGGAAAAGAGCCTTCTTAACTTCAACAACAAATACTGATTTGTTTAGGATTCTTTGATCCACTGGATATAGATATGGAAAGTTGAACCTTGTAGGATTCGGTGCTTGTACAAATTTAACAATGTATAGGTTAAGGTAAAAATCTCTTGCATTTTCCTTCATGGAGTTTAGGTCTATCAGTTCATCACCTTTTTATTCTTAGATCTATAAATTTTATTTCCTGTTCGTTGAATGATGGCCATGCTGTGGAAGAATTTTGTGTTCTGCCCACCTTATGTTATCCAATTTGACTAAGAATTTTGGTGATGCCAGAAAGTCTCTTTCTACCTAAGAATCTCGTTGTACTCCAGCAAAAGGTTGAACTCTAGATTGCTCAGCAAGTTGAATTGTTTTTTCGATGACTTTATTTGAATGCCCCAATGTCTAGCCGAGCACCTCTTTTTGTGATGGAAGATATTCCCAAAAACTTCTTTGTTTCATATGTAGACCAGTTCTATTAGCTTCCCAACTTTTTCTCTAAGTTTCCCATCAATTTCTTCCCAGGTTGTTTTCAAGAAATCCCTGAAGTTCTCATACTCTATCCACGCAACAAGAAATCTGAATGGCCTAAATGTTTGTTGATTCCCCATAGAGCCACGGAGATTTACCAAAATTAGGTGGTGGTTAGAGTGTGTGCAGAGAGAGGTTCTCCACTGTTGTTCAGTAAAATTTGTTGTTCCATTAGCAATTGCATAGTCCCCTATCTACCCTCTCCATAATATTTGCATCATGGACTTGGAGTTATTCCAGGTGAAGAAAGGCCCAGAGTAAACTAGGTCCAAGAGTTCACAATCCTCAATTAGATTCCCAAAATAGCTGACCTTTATTTTGCCAAAATGAGCCTCCCAGTTTATCATCTTGGTCCACAATTTAATTAAAATCACTCAGTAAGAGCCAAGGTGCTTTAATACAATTATCTAGTTCTTGGATATAATTTCGGAGTTCCTCACGGAAGGTTGTCATAGGCGAGGTGTAAATCCCCAAGAGGACCCAATTGACCAAACATCCATCCTTTATTGCCATGATAATGATTTGGTCACTATCCATAAGAACTTCAATATCTACATGTGCTCTGTGCTAGAAACAGCAAATCCCACCTGCAAAACCTTTTGCTTTCGCCAAAGCAAAACAGTCAAAATCTCCAAGTTCAGCAATGCGCTTAGCTTGCAGATTAGTACTCTTGTTTCCATAATAATAGGAATTATCTAGTCTGTGGCTGTGTATTAAATCTGTTAGATGTTGAAAGAATTTGAAGGACCCTGCCCCTACAATTCCAACTTTAGCCCTCATAAATAAATCAAAGTTCCACGGGTTCCTGATCAAATAGGATGTTTGGCTCTGGTTCCATAGTGGGTTCATTGGGTAAAAGACTTACTGAGGTTTTAGATATCATATCTACTTGATGTTGTTCTCATGGAATTTGGTCAACATTTATGATAAGTACACCTAGGTTGTCCGGCGAATAATCCTCGATACTTGCTTCAATGCCTCCTTGAGCTTCAAGCTTCTGGGAGTTGCTTTGTCCCTTCACCTTTGTCACAGGAATATCTTGTGTTTTTGAGGAATCATTTAGGATATTGAATTGGAAAGTGTCGAATGAGTTCCCGAGTTTTAAGTTCCCAAGTAGAGATTTATCACAAACCAAGATATTAATGGTTGGGCCAGGGTAAATCTGGGCTTCTTGGATTTCATTGAGGGATTGGTGGGTTGTTTGGTTGTTTTTCATTTGGGTTGCGGGGGTGATTTGGTTTTGGGAACAAAACTTCTTCGGGTTAAGCTTGGACAAAGGGATGGGGTTAAGGATAGCTTGAACAAAATCTTTTAATTGTTGGACTTCAATGTTTTCATTCTCCAGGACCATAATAGTGTCTAAAATGCTAAAAAGGGAATCGAATGTCTTTTTCTTCATGGCACATGAGATAGACTCTCTACCCATCACACTTTCAACCTTTTGTGTATTACGGATATGAAACTTAGGTATCTGTGCCACATATTGGGTCAACAGAGAAGTTAGGTTAGATTTTGGTACAATGTTGCTACTTTTTGGTTTGTGCTAGGTTCTTGTGTTGGAATTCCATCACCGGTTGGTAGAAGCTAACATTCAGGGGGGCATAAGGATGGGCCTCATTTGCAGTCATAGATTCCTTAGGCAAGTAGTGCCCAACTGTAGATTGATTTTCTTGGTTTTCCTCGGAGATTTTGGATTACTTCTTGGGACATAATTCTACCCTATGGCCATATTAGTCAGAATCCAAGCACACTAGGTGGAGGCCTTCATGTTGCATTATCTAATCATGACCCAAGATGTTTAACATGGGAACTAATGGCTTCTGCAGGTTAATTTCGACCCAAATTTGGGTGAACTACCCTCTAACCCTGGCCATCATAGTTTGGTCAACTCGAAGGGCTTTTCTTAAGAAGTTCTCTACTCTAGTTATAAACTCATCATCAAAGAATTCTATTGGTAGTTTAGGAAGCCTAACCCACATCATGGTTGAGGAAATTTCCTCGAGCGCGGTCTGAAAGTTTAGCCTCCACTTGCTCACAATAAGGTAATGGCCTAGTATAATCCAAGGGCCGACCTCTAGGACATGGATGTAGTCATCCCTTGACCGAAACCTTACTAGGAAGAAACCATTATCCAAGTCCAACATTTAGAATCTATACTGGAGTTTCCACAGGTCTTGCATTCTCTAGTTTAAAACGTTAAGGGAAAATATTACGATCTAATAGTTTTAGAACCAATGCCTTGCACCAAGGTTTTCCCCACTGCTGACATTCTTTAGAGGTCATCAGGATGGTAGACTAGCACGAAGATTGTCCAGTTTCGATGAAGGGGCTTCGATAGCCTGGTTGATGTATCCTCATCTTCTTTCGTCCTCACACGTGTAGAAAGGTGGTTTTGAAGTTGGGTATTTTGGATAGCTTCTAAGAAGGGCTTATTACCCAATCATTGAGTGGCATTTAAGTATTTGCTAATCCGAAAGTCTCTCCAAAAGATTCATTTTCTTCAGCAAGGGTGGTCTGCGCTCAATCTCCACTTTTCTTTCTTTACACTCCTTCCAAAAAGGCCAGTTTCTTCAGCTAAGGGAGGGTGGCAGCTGAAACCACCATGAGAGAGGCCCTCTCTCATGAGGGTAGTACAGTTGGAGGAACTGGAGGTTCTGGAGAGAGAAGTTCTGGGAACAGAAATCATTAATAGCACTTTTACAAAGCCAAAAGCCTTAACGGAATGAAAAGGTGGTAATTTTTGAAAGAGCATCTCATAGGGTATCTTATTTTCTAGCATAGGTGTGGGAGTGATATTTATTAAAAAGAATGCATGTCGAACATAATAGGACCAATAAGTCAAAGGAATGGAAAATTGAAAATTGAGTGTTCTAGCAATATTTAAAATGGGTTGATGTTTACATTCTACTACGCTGTTCTGTTGTGGCATTTTGACACCAGAGTTTTGATATATGACGCCTTCAAAAGGATAGAAGGAAGGTATTCCAAATTCTAAACCATTTTTGGTGTGAATAATTTTAGTGGCATTTTGGAATTTTGTCTGGAAAAGGGCACCAAAAGATTGAAGAAGGGAACATGTTTCTAATTTATGTTACATAAGATAAACCCATGTATACCTACTAAAGTCATCAACAATAGGGAGAAAGTAAGAATATCCGTGCATGCAATGAATGTCGCTTAGTCCCCATATATCGAGTGAATTGAATCAAATAAAAAATTGCATTAATATTTATTCAATGTAAAGGAAATTGTAATTTCGTTTCTTTAGGCAAAAGGAAAAATATGGCAACAAGAATCATTATCAAAGTTTATTGAGGGAACTATAAATTGCAATAGTTTCAGTCTAGTAGGGGATAAATGCCCCAAATGATAATGCTATGAAAGACTACTATTAAAATTAGCATTATTTTGGTGATCATGCATGACAACATTAACGGTAAAAGAAGGCAAAGAAATCAATGTCAAAGAAGAGAATCGTGGACTTAAAGGCACTGATTTCCTTAGTCGTCTCCATATAGTATGGTCCTGAAGAAAATGATGGTTAGATTGAAAAATTGTGCATACCCATGAGTGCATGAACAGTTGACATAAGGAAAGTAAATTGAATTGAAAACTAAGGACATAGAATGCTTTATGTAAAACCATGTATAGGCTAAGTCGAATTGAGCCTCTTTGGGTAACTGGAAAAACAGCCCCATTGCACCACCATTAGCATTGTCAATGGGACGGCCCACTTAATTACGAGTTCAGGCTTACTTTTTCAGTCCAAATAGTGTTTGGACTGAGCTTAAGCTAAGATAAGCTCGATCCATTTTCACCCCGACCCGTACACACACACACACACATATATATATATATATATATATATATATATATATATATATATATATTATATCTCATTAAAAATATATTATTATTATTATTTTTATATGTAATAATAGTACAATTAATTAAATTTTCACTTCTATTTTTAATTAACAAATATTTAAGATTTAAATACAAGTTTAAAAATTTTGTAAAAGTACAGTATCAATTATTCTAAAAAAATCAAACAAATTTTATAGAGTAAAATAAAAATATTAAAAAATTATGCAAAAAAAATCCGGGTTAGGGCTGGCCTAGCCCGAGTGAGCTGAGCTCGGGCTCTTTTTTACAGCCTAAAAAGAGTAGGGCCGAGCTCTAGCTTAGCAAAGCCCGTCTCATTAAGCCCGATTGACACCCCTAGCCACCATATAGAGAGAGAAAAAGTATTAGAAATAGAATTAAACAAAAAGAAATCGCATGCAATATGGTTGATAGCACCTGAATCAATTAGCCACTTAGATAAATGTTTAACTAAAACCTTACTAAGAGGAGTGATGGTATCGAAAGTACCCTCACCAATGCGTGGGATCTAAATTTGTTGCTAGATGGAGTCAGCCTTAGCCCACAAAGTGCTCTGACCCAATTTTCTTATACTCAAGAATTGGTATACTAAATCTCAATTATGTAGGAATTCCGTTCTCTAACAAAATACTAAATCCTAACAAGATTCTATACTACTTATCCTACAAAAATTCTATTTCCTTACAGACTAGGAAAGACGTATATATAGAGATATGATCTCTTATTATTTATCATGTCTATCATACTCATTATATATATTTTTTATGCTTATCTTTTCTCATGAATCAATACTAACTTAAGCATTGGAGAACCTTTGGGGTCATCCCCCACCTCTCCTCATCTTCTTTGTTTCTTTTTTTCGTCTCTTTGCCTTGCAGGTATTGAGACCCTCATTGAATCAATTTCTTAACTCCATCAATTGGTGACCACTGTCTGGCCCTAAGTTGGCCTTCTTATCCAAAGTAAATGGCATCCAATTCAAGAAAATTGTTCAAAATTGTGATTCCCCAGTAAAAGATTCGCCTTTTGCATGATCTGTCTCTAAGCAGTTCTTGGTGAAGCTATGAGACCAAATTTGGTAAAAGCTACTGACCTAGTAACATCCATTCAATTACCTCATTCCTTTATTATAGATTTTATGAGGTAAAATAAATTTATTTTATCTAGAAGTTAAGTTCTCTATCATTGCTTATTATGTGGATATATATATATATATATATATATATATATATATATATATATATATATATATATATATATATATATATATATATATATATATATATATGCTTTGCATGAGATTTTGATTAACTTGGAGTAATATTATAGAGTGATTGTAGATCTAAAATTCCTTTCCTATATCACAAAATAAATATACATCTTAATATGATTACTTGATTGCATGCCTTTAGCGATGCCAGTAAAACTATTCTTCCCTGATCACCAGGCACGAATGGCCTAAATTATTCTTGGTTCATAGGATGCTATTTTTCTAAAAAATTTACCCTATGCGGATTGTTTGCAATGGATTTCTTTATAATCAAAAGATGTTTTTTGTGTTTCCTTTGTCAACGGATTTCTACCAACTTTTAGCTTATTATACAATATTATCATCTAGAGTCCAAGAGGAAAGATGCTATTATTAATTGATTCACTATGAGAGTCATAAATGTACTATAGTGATCTTTTAACATCTGCAGCATCAAAAGGTAAGGATCTTATCATAATTTATTTATCCCCATGATGTGAAGACTTTGAGGAGGCATCTGTTCATGATGTCACAAGTCGACCAGCCAATATGAGACCTATGGTCCTTGAAACTAGCCATAAACCAATTACAGCTTAGTATCTCGAGTTATTTATGTGCATGAAGTTAATAGTAACAAAGACGTATGACATGCTAGAAGAATCATTATCTTCACCTAGAGGAAGGAACCAATTTTCAAATTATGTTCAACATATGAAATAAGGGTTTATTTACAAAATTAAGTATTCTGTCATGGGTTTCTAATGGCCAAAGTAATACTACAATCCGGCAACACATATTTGCATCTCAAAAATTCATCCCTGCAAGTTGGATAGAATTTCCCTATTGAAGTCAGGGAGTTCTCTTATGCATCTCTTTTTAACAAGCTTCTTGTCTTGAAGACAAATTCTGCTTGAGGTCCCTATATTGTAATTGAATGAGGTATAATTTTCTAGAATGATTATTATTATCCATAAAAAAGGATATCTTCATCTTTGAGAGTTAATTATATATTATCTTTCATAAGCTATCGAGTTTCATATATATTTATTTCTTTAGGAAAATTCTGATCATCATAGTATTTTAATGTCACATTATATTGGTTTTCTCATATTTATTTTGCTTTACCCATTCTTATCTAGAATTCAAATTCTATTTAAAGCATATATGCCCAAAGTTGAACATGATACAATTTTTGGGCCTCATTATTACTATATCTCAAAGAAGAGTATCTTTATCTTCAAGATTTATTATTTCTATAAGTATCGAATTTCATACGCATTTAAAAATTATTATATGAAAGAAGACTTGATTATCTGAATTTGGTTTTCTTATATTCTACTTATGACGATTATGATATTATCTAATTGGTAACTCTTGGTTTCTTTAATTTATTTATGATATAATAGAATCTATTCTAATCTTCTGATAGCTTATTTTTATTGGCAAAACAAACCAAAGCATTCAGATATCTTAACTAATCATCCTCTATGAATTTCTCTATGAGCAAAAGAAACTTATTGTTTTACCTATGTTATATTGGATTTCTATTCTCTTTTGGTGACTGATCAATTAATACATCCTAATCATGGAGGAGGATGGAATTGTTAGCCCTAAAGGGCTAATCATGTAGTTTTGATTAATGACAAATATTGATGAGGACTAATATGCTTGTATGTTGTGTGATAGGTTTTGTGAACTAAGAAGTATGAAGTCTCATTGTTTTGAAGCCAAAGTGCAAGAACAACTTCAGTAAAGCAAAGTGATTAAAGTTTGAAGAAGGTTGTTCTTAGATGATCTAAAGGCATTGAAGACTTGAAGTGTAGAGTGTATATACTTAGTAGGTAAATCTCTATGTAAACTCTACACTTGTATGTCTTGGTTATCATTGAATGCTTAAGAGAGCATAAAATGAGTCTTATGATCTTAAAAGGATTTGAATGAACTTTTTGATGAATGTGGTGTTGTGTCCTAAAAATTTTGAAGTAAACTTTATATGATCAAAGGAATTTGATTTTTGATTTTCAAACTTATATATGTCTAAATAAGTTTTCTATACATATCAAATGTTTTTCAAACTTATTGAAGTTAAATCTCAAATGATTTTACAAAGTTTGAATATGCTTCCAAAAAAAATTGGTCGTCCGAATTTTGTAGCAAAAGTTTGCTACTGTTCTTCCAGAGAAATTCAAAAGAAGATTCGGACGCATAAAGAAAAATTCGGTCGTCCGAATTTTAGCCTTCAGTATGGTCACTGTTTTTCTAGAGAAATTCGGACGAAGATTCGGATGCAGCAGGCAGAATTCGGTCGTCCGAATTTCTTGAAAATAGCTGTTAACTAGCCATTTTATAGCCGGTAAAACTGATTTTCAAATTCTATAAAAGCTATAAACGTGTAATCTTTTGTAAGTTTTGAATTCTTGAAAACTCTAAGCATTCAAAAGCCTTTAGCAAGTATTTCTTAAGCTCTCTCATGTCTTGTGCATTCAATTGATCAATCTAAAGACATCAAAGTGTGAAGGTGCAACTTTGTGTAATATCTACCAACAAGTGGTAACATCTACACACTCTCCTTTGTTTATCAAATTGTGTTGTTCTACTAGCTCTAACAAGGTTATCTTGATAACATAAAACCCTTTAGATAAGGGTGATCCTTGAAGCTGTGATTCAAGGTTGTTTGAGATATAAAACCATTGTGTTTGGTGGGCCTTGTATTGTAAAAGTTACTAAAAGAGGTTGTGAGTGTAAAACCATAGTGTGGTGAGCCTCTCTTGTAATTTGTAAACCTGAGCTAATAGTAGATCATTTGAAATCCTTAAGTGTGAGCTTAAGGTAGTGGACGTAGATCTTGATGATCGAATCACTATAAATTGTTTGAGTTCTTTGTTATTTCTTTCTTCCATTGCTTTGCTATAAATTGTCTCTATTTTGCTCATATAATCTGTTCTTGGTCTAAACGCATAAAAGGTTTGTTTTTGCAAAAATTAGCCAAATACCTAATTCACTCCCCCTCTTAGGTATTTCAATTGGTATCAGAGCTAGAACTTCTTTGTGTGGTTTTACAACCTAGAAGACAAAGATCCTATGGCTAATATGTCAAACCTACCTTACCTAGAAGGATCCTCCACAAATAGACCACCTTTGTTTGATGGAACAAATTACACTTTCTGAAAATCTAGAGTTAAAATTTATATTTGTTCTATCAATTTTGATTTGTGGAACATAATTGAGAAAGGTCCTTATGTCCCAATGAAAATGAGTGCAGATGGAATAACCTCAGAACCCAAGTCCACTGATGAATTTGATGAGCATAATTCTAAGAAAATGACTTTAAATTGTCAGTCCATGAATATATTAAGTTGTGCTTTAGATGTTGCTGAATACAATAGAGTTAGTGGATGTGATTCTGCTCATGACATGTGGAGATTACTCCAAATTACACTTGAAGGTACTAATCAAGTTAAAGAATCCAAACTTGCTATGCTTGTTAAAGACTATGAACTGTTTACCATGAAACAAGGTGAAAATGTTAGTGATATGTTTACAAGATTTACTAATATTTTTAATGGCTTGAAAGCTTATGGTAAAAGATATACTATGGGAGAGCAAAACAGGAAGATTTTAGATGCTCTACCAAAATCTTGGCAGCCTAAGACACTTACTATTGAGGAGTCCAAGGATTTGAAGACTCTTCCACTTGAAGAGCTCATTGGATCTCTACTGACCCATGAAATGAAGATGAAACAGCTAAATGACAAGGAGGTGAAGAAAATGGAAGAAAAGGAGTGGTACTCAAGTCCTCAAATTACTTGAGTGAACAAGAACAGTCTTCAGGTGAAGAAGAATGAGGAAACAGTGGAGAAGAAAAGATTGCAATGGTAGTAAGGAAGTTCAAAACATTCTACAAAAAGGAGTTCCTCAAGAAAGGAAGAAAACCAGTCAAGAAGAGTGGACAATCCTCATCCTACAAACCTCAATGCTTTGAATGCAAGAGCACAGAGCATCTTGTTGCTGACTGTCCTAAAGTGTTGGAAAGGGAAAGAGACAGTAAAAACAGAAAGAAATCTGTCAAGAAAGGAAAAGGATTAGCTGGAACGTGGGATCAACAAGAAAGCGAGCATGATAGTGAAGGAAAGGCCAACATATGCTTTATGGCCATTGATGATGAGGTACAATCTTCACCTTCCATTTCAAATGTATGTGATGATGATATTGATTCCAGTGATTTGATTGTAGAACTATATGAAGAATTGAAAAAGGCTTCAAAAAGAAATAAAGAAATGAAATTCAAAATCAATGATTTATCCAATGAAAATTCAAAATTATGTGTTGAAAAAGGTAAACTTTTTGAAACCATTAGTTGTCTTACCATTGAAAAAGAAGTTTTGAATACAACCATACAAAACATATCTCTTGAAAACAAAAAGCTTTGTACAAGAATTATTTCTCTTGAATTAATGATAAAGGATCATGAGTTTTTAAAAAGGAAAGTTAATGATCTAACTTTATGCATTGAGAGATTTACAAATGAAGAGAAAATTTAAATAAATTACTTGGTTATCAAAGATCTTCATTTGTAAAACATGGTCTTGGTTTTACACATGATTATTTTGCTCCAAAACAGAAAAAGTTTTTTGTTAAAGAAACTTCTCATTCTAGGTCACATATTTGTTGCACATATTGTGGCAAACATGGACACAAGGTTTCTAGATGTTTTATAAAAAGAAAGATAGAAAATGGTGTTAAGACCATTTAGAAAGTCAAAGGAACTATTACTAACCCCCTTGGACCCAAGAAGATATGGGTACCAAAAATCACTCTTTCTAATTTGGTGTAGGTACAATTTGCCTCAAGATCAAATGCCACAAAATGGTTTCTTGACAGTGGCTGCTCAAGGCACATGACTGGAAATGCATCACTTGTTAGTGAGCTTCTAACTACAAGTGAAGGTTTTGTCACATTTGGAGATAAGAAGAAAGGGAAAATACTTGGAATAGGTAACATTGGTAAAGGTTCTTTCCCTCTTATCAAGCAAGTTTTACTTATTGAAGGTTTAAAGTATAATTTACTTAGTATTAGTCAATTATGTGACAATGGATGCAAAGTAGAGTTTAAATATGATACTTGTACTATTCTTGACAGTGCAAGTAACAAAATTATTTTTGTTGCTAAAAGAGTTGGTAATGTATATGTGTTGTATCTTGATGAGCTTATTACTAATGATATTAAATGTCTTGCCATTCATGACAATGATGGATTTTTATGGCATAGAAGATTAGGACATGTGAGCATGGATTTATTGAACAAACTTTCTACACAAGAGCTAGTTAGAGGATTACCAAAATTGCATTTTGATAAAACCCATCTTTGTGATGCTTGTCAATATTGAAAACAATCAAAGACATCTTTTAAACCAAAGAAAATGGTTTCTACCTCAAAACCTCTTGAACTAGTTCACATGGATTTATTTGAACCTATGAGGACTACTAGTCTTGGTGGTAAAAGATATGCTTATGTGATTGTTGATGATTTTTCAAGATTTACATGGGTAATCTTCTTAACACAAAAAGATGAAACGTTTTATGAATTTTCAAAATTTTTAAAAAGGGTTCAAACTTCTCTTGATTGCAAACTGATTTCTATTAGAAGTGATAATGGAAGAGAATTCTGTAACCAAGATTTTACAAAATTTTGTGATGAGTATGATATTACTCACAATTTATCAGCTGCCAAAACACCTCAACAAAATGGTGTTGTTGAGAGGAAAAATAGAACTTTACAGGAAATGGCTAGATCAATGCTTTGTGAAAACTCATTACCAAAATATTTTTGGACTGAAGCTGTAAATACAGCTTGTTATGTCATGAATAGAGTTTTATTAAGACATTTTATAAGAAAAACACCTTTTGAACTTCTATTTGATAAAACTCCATCAAATGTCTACTTTAAAGTTTTTGGTTGTAAGTGCTTCATTTTAAACACTAGTAACTATCTTGGTAAGTTTGATAGAAAATCAGATGAAGGAATATTTCTTGGTTATTCATCAAATAAAAAGGCATATAGAGTCTATAATAAAAGGACATTGTGTGTTAAAGAAACTATTGATGTAACCTTTGATGAATCTAACATTTATCTTCCAAGAAGAAATGAAGATGATGTAGGCTCCTCAATGGTTGAAAATCAAACTCAACACCAAGTACTCACAATGGAAGATCATGCCAAAGAAGAAGAAATAATGGAGTAAGAACAAGATGATCAATCAAGCAATGATCAAGAACTTCCAAAGGATCTCACATATGCAAGAGGTCATCCTAAGGAGCAAATCATTGGTGATGTCTCCCAAGGAGTTAAAACAAGGCGGTACTTCATTGATAAGTTTGCCCTTTTATCTCATATTGAACCGAAATGAGTGATAATTTTTGGATTATTGCTATGGAAGAAGAGTTAAATCAATTTGAGAGAAATAAAGTTTGGACTCTTGTTCCTAGACCTCATGATCATTCTGTTATTGGTATAAAGTGGGTTTTTAGAAATAAGTTAAATAAACTAGGAGAAGTTGTTAGAAACAAAGCTAGACTTGTTGCTCAAGGTTTCAACCAAGAAGAAGGCATTGATTATGATGAGACTTTTGCTCCAGTGGCCAGATTAGAATCTATAAGAATACTTTGGCATTTGCTTGTTTTAAAGGTTTTAAACTATTTCAAATGGATGCCAAAAGTACTTTTTAAAATGGTTTCATTGAAGAAGAGGTTTATGTAGAACAACCTCCTGGTTTTATTCATGAAAAATTTCTAAATTATGTGTTCAAGTTAACCAAAGCTCTATATGGATTCAAACAAGCCCCAAGCGCTTGGTATGAAAGATTGAGTGGTTTTCTTCTTTCAAAAGGCTTTACAAAAGGAAAAGTGGACACAACTCTTTTTATAAAAACATCTTCTAAAAATGATATCTTACTTGTACAAATTTATGTTGATTATATTATATTTGGTGCTACTAATACATCTCTCTGTGAAGATTTTGCCAAATCAATGCAAAATGAATTTGAGATGAGCATGATGGGAGAACTGAATTTCTTTCTTGGGCTGCAAATTAAACAAATCAAGGATGGAGTCTTCATCAATCAAGCGAATTATACCAAGGAGCTACTGAAAAGATTTCGAATGGATCAAGCAAAAGGAATAGGTACTCCAATGAGTTCATCAACTAAACTTGACAAAGATGAGAAAGGTAAAAATATTGATGAGAAATTTTATAGAGGTATGATTGGAAGTTTACTCTATCTCACAGCTAGTAGATCAGATATTATGTTTGATGTATGCTTGTATGCTAGATTCCAATCATGTCCTAAAGAATCTCATCTAATTTCTGTCAAACCTATTTTTCGCTATCTGATTGATACACATGGCTATGGTCTTTGGTTTTCAAAAACTTCATCTTTTGAACTTATTGGATACTCTGATGCTGACTATGCTGGATGCAAAGTTGAACGTAAAAGTACAAGTGGTCATTGTCAATTTCTTGGTAGTTGTCTTGTATCTTGGTTTAGTAAAAAGCAAGCTTGTGTGTTTTTATCCACTGCAGAAGCTGAATACATAGCTGCAGGTAGTTGTTGTGCACAATTGTTATGGATGCAGCATACCTTACTTGATTATGGTCTTAAATTCAATTGTGTGTCTATACTATGTGATAATACTAGTGCTATCGATTTGAGCATAAATCCCATTCAACATTCTAGGACTAAGCATATAGAGATAAAACATCATTTCATTCATGATCATGTGATTAAGAAAGATATATACTTAGAATATATAAATACAAATGATCAAATTGTTGACATATTTACAAAGCCTTTGGCTGAGGAAAGGTTCAATCACCTAAGAAGACTCTTAGGAATTTCAAAATTCAATGACTAATGTGTGTGTTGAAGTTTTGATGAAAATAGGAAATTTTTGGATCCAGAATTCGGATGCACTACAGAAAATTCGGTCCACCGAATTTTCTGAGTAAAAGAAAATAGAGACTTTTGATCAAGAATTCGGACACATGTCAGAAAATTCAGTCGACCGAATTTTCTGAACTGAAGAAACAGAAACTTTCGACCGAAAATTCGGACACAGATCTGAGAATTCCTTCGTCTGAATTTTATGGATGCGACTGTTTAAATGAAAATCAAACAGTTTTCTCAACACTTCATTCAGTTTTCATATCCTTTTAAAAGGCTCTCCTACTCATTCACATCCGAATCAAAATCCCTTCAAAACCACACATTCTCATCCCGATTTGCCTTCACTTTTGAACTTCTAACCCTAAATTCATACCAAAAATCAGTATTTCTCAACAGAAATTATCAATGGTGAGGACAAAGAAGCCAAATGTTGAGAAAGGGAAAGGAAAGGCTAAGGAAGGAGATGGAGACTCAATCCTCAACCAACCAAGAAGAATTTGAATCCCTCAAACATTATCTGGAGTTGACAGGTTTGTCTCGATCAAGGCTACTCATAAATTTGATGAATGGAATAAAAATAGCAGAAAGATTATCCCTAGATATAAGGTGGATGTTGATAAATTCTCTAGCATGGATATTGTTCTATCTTGTTTCAATGATGTTGGTTGGAGTAGTTTGTTGTTCATTGATGAAGAATGTTATCCTACCTTGATATATGAATTCTATGCAAACCTAAAGGAGGAAAGAATTGAGACTATAGGGGATAATGTGATACAATGGTATTCATCTAAAGTATCCCAAGTTGACATTGAATTTAGTGAAGCATTGATAAACAGAATTTGTGGAGTAGGTGACAATGGAGCTAGATATTATTCACCTTCCATGCATTGCTATGATCGTGAACTCTTTACATATGTTAGATTTGAAGAGGCATTTACTAATGGAAGAGAGTTTAGATCTATAAAAGAGAGGTAAATCAAGAATTGGATGCTAGAGGTAGAGTGTTGCATCATATGGTGACTACTATGATTGTTCCTAACTTTGGACATGTCATCAGTTGAAAATATGCATATGGTAATCATGTTAGCCTTGCATGAGCAGAGGAGATTGAACTTTGGTTATATAGACTTGAAACACATGATTACTGCCAGAAAAACAGTAACCAAGGCATTCCCATTTGGAAGGTTGTTGACAAGAATCTTTAAGCATTTTAAGATTAAACTTCCAGGAAGAGGGCAAGCTTTTAAGAGTGGGGAGATTTACACCAATGAAACTCTTAAGAGAATGCAGTTAGTTCTTGATGAGGATAATGTATGGAGGACAAGAAGAGAAACCCCTCCAAAAAGAATAGGAAGAGAAGAAAATATAGAAAGTGAAGAAGAGGAAGAAGAAGAGGATGAAGAACCTTTGCTAGAGAAATGAAGACAAAAAGGAAGCATGACACCTCAAGTGAGGGGGAGCAACCTCCAACAAAAAAAAGATTGTTTGAAGAAGAAACTGGAATTGGTTCAAGTGGTAAAGGAGTAACTAGAGGTGACACTATAGTAGCCAAAGCATTCCAAGAAGCCTTGAACAATCATGTCAAGAAAATGGAGAAGATGTATAAGTTCTTTGAATCATTTGCTCCCATGGTTCTTGGAAAGTTAGATGGACTGGAGAGTAGGGTAAAGCACATTGAAGAAATCCTTATGAGAAATGCTCAAAGTGGTGAAGGACCCTCTAAGCCTCAAGATAGAAATGAGGAAGAAGGAGATAAGGAAGAAAAGAAAGGAGATGATAATGACAGTAATGATGAAGATGATGATCAAGGTGGAAATGAAGAGATTGTGACAGAAGAAGAAGAGGTAGAACATGCACATGAAGAGTCACAAGTAGCAGGCAGCCAAGTAGCTCAAGCTGAAATAGTCTCTCCATCAACAATCTCTTTCAGTCACGGAAGAGTGAAGCACTTGGCCATCAAGAAAGGAGTGAGCCGAGCCTCTCCATCAACATCAGCATCACAAGACTAAGCTTTCTTTCCTTCTATTCTATTTACTGCTTTTTAGTTGCTTATCTGTACTGAATTTTTATGTATTTTGAACTTGTTAACTATTTTACTGCATTTAATGTAATAGTGAAGCTCAATGATGAAATCTCAGTGATGAGAGCTTCCTTTATGTGTTAAATTGTTAATCTCATTTTCATTAATCCCATTTTTTTTAGTAATGACAAAATGGGGAGAAGAAATGTTGATGACAAAATGTGTGAAAATGTTGAATTGTGCTATATGTTGAATTCTGTGTGTGATGAAACTGTGTATTATATGGATGTTTTCTTAGTTAAGTTGTTCTTGACTTGTTACTTAAAAACAATTGAATGCATGAGTTATGTTTGTTTTGAAATTTGGATGCATCAAGTTCTTTTTGCCAAAAATTTTATTTTGTTGTTCAAATTGCTTGAAACCTATTCTAATCCTTTTTATCATGTTTGAAAATCTTATAAGAGCTTGTTTTCAAAAATTAAAATTGTTTATCTCACACATTTTATAGTTTGGACTTGAAAGGTTAAAATTCGGATGCATGTTTCAGAAATTCTGATGCATACATATTTTGTTGCCAAAAAGTGCTCTTTTGTTTTTTAAATTGATTCAAATATGTTTTGATCTCTTCTAATATGTTTGAACAACCTTATGAAAGCTTATTTACAAAATTTTCAGCTTTCATTTTACTTACTTTAAAGTTTGGACTTGATATGTCAAAATTTGGATGCTTAGCATTTCAAGTCCAAAGTTATTGAAAAATGTGCACAATCTAAGGGGGAGCATTGTTAAACTTTTACAACCTTTAATACTTCTCTTAGAAGTTTTCTAAATGTTTAAATGCTATATCTTCTATTTTATTTGGAAGGAAGGAGGTAAATGGAGGTTGGTTGGGTCATAGGCTCATAATGAGCCTTTTCTATGTCAATATGCTAAATTGGTTATTTTCTATCATTGACATTAATACTTCTATTTACTACATCGTTTTAATTTATCCCATTTTGCATCAAAGTTTGTCATCATCAAAAAGGGGGAGATTGTTAGCCCTAAAGGGCAAATCCTGTAGTTTTGATTAATGACAAATATTGATGAGGACTAATATGCTTGTATGTTGTGTGATGAACAAAGAAGTATGAAGCCTCATTGTTTTGAAGCCAAAGTGCAAGAACAACTTCAGTAAAGCAAAGTGATTAAAGTTTGAAGAAGGTTGTTCTTAGATGATCTAAAGGCATTGAAGACTTGAAGTGTAGAGTGTATATACTTAGTAGGTAAATCTCTATGTAAACTCTACACTTGTATGTCTTGGTTATCATTGAATGCTTAAGAGAGCATAAAATGAGTCTTATGATCTTAAAAGGATTTGAATGAACTTTTTGATGAATGTGGTGTTGTGTCCTAAAAATTTTGAAGTAAACTTTATATGATCAAAGGAATTTGATTTTTGATTTTCAAACTTATATATGTCTAAATAAGTTTTCTATACATATCAAATGTTTTTCAAACTTATTGAAGTTAAATCTCAAATGATTTTACAAAGTTTGAATATGCTTCCAAAAAAAAGTGGTCTTCCGAATTTTGTAGCAAAAGTTTGCTACTGTTCTTCCAGAGAAATTCAAAAGAAGATTCGGACGCATAAAGAAAAATTCGGTCGTCCGAATTTTAGCCTTCAGTATGGTCACTGTTTTTCAAGAGAAATTCGGACGAAGATTCGGATGCAGCAGGCAGAATTCGGTCGTCCGAATTTCTTGAAAATAGCTGTTAACTAGCCGTTTTATAGCCGGTAAAACTGATTTTCAAATTCTATAAAAGCTATAAACGTGTAATCTTTTGTAAGTTTTGAATTCTTGAAAAATCTAAGCATTCAAAAGCCTTTAGCAAGTATTTCTTAAGCTCTCTCATGTCTTGTGCATTCAATTGATCAATCTAAAGACATCAAAGTGTGAAGGTGCAACTTTGTGTAATATCTACCAACAAGTGGTAACATCTACACACTCTCCTTTGTTTATCAAATTGTGTTGTTCTACTAGCTCTAGCAAGGTTATCTTGATAACATAAAACCCTTTAGATAAGGGTGATCCTTGAAGATGTGATTCAAGGTTGTTTGAGATATAAAACCATTGTGTTTGGTGAGCCTTGTATTGTAAAAGTTACTAAAAGAGGTTGTGAGTGTAAAACCATAGTGTGGTGAGCCTCTCTTGTAATTTGTAAACCTGAGCTAATAGTAGATCGTTTGAAATCCTTAAGTGTGAGTTTAAGGTAGTGGGCGTAGATCTTGAGGATCGAGCCACTATAAACTGTTTGAGTTCTTTGCTACTGCTTTCTTCCATTGCTTTGCTATAAATTGTCTCTATTTTGCTCATATAATATGTTCTTGGTCTAAACGCATAAAAGGTTTGTTTTTGCAAAAATTAGCCAAATACCTAATTCACCCCCCTCTTAGGTATTTTAGGAATATTATCACAAATGTTTTATTTGGATATCTTGGAGTTTATGGGCTTTATCTTCACTCATCTTCTATTAGGAATTCATCTTTCTTTATGTATCTTTATCAAGGCTACTATCAACTATTGTGGAAACAAAGCCAATTTGAATTCGGGAATTTCGGAGCATGGCTTCATTATTGAACAAAATCTCCACACTTTGGGATAAGTTCAAAGTCACAGTCAATTTATTTTCTTGATTCGGGCAAGCTCCCATGATCGGGAAGTGTCTATCAAAGAAACAGTCAATTTAATGTAAAAAAACTATTTACTTGAAATATTTGTGAAATACCTAAGAGGGGGGTGAATTAGGTATTTGGCTAATTTTCGCAAATTCAAATCTTTTATATGTATAGATCACTTACATATTATATGAATAAGAGAGAAGCAAATTATGGCAAAGCAGTATAAGAAATGTAAACAAATGAACACAAACAATTTATAGTGGTTCGATCCTCGAGATCTACCTCCACTACCTTAAGTATACACTTAAGGATTTCAATAACTCTACTATGTGCTCAAGTTCACAGATTACAAGAGAGGCTCACCACACTCTAGTTTTACACATATAACCTCTTCTAGTAATTTTTACAAACAAGGCTCACCAACCTATGGTTTTATATCTCAAACAACCTTGAATCACAACTTCAAGGATCACCCTTATCTAAAGGGTTTTATGTTATCAAGATAACCTTGCTAGAGCTAGTAGATCAACACAATTGAATAAGTAAAGAAGAGTGTGTAGATGTTACCACTTGTTGGTAGAATTTACACAAAGTTGTACCTTCACACTTTGATGTCTTTGGATTGATCAATTGAATGCACAAGACATAAGAGAGCTTGAGAAATGTTTGTAATAGACTTTAGAAAGCTTAGAATATTCAAGGATTCAGTTCTTACAAAAGATTGCACGTTTATAGCTTTTATAGAATTTGAAAATCAGTTGAAACAGCTATAAAACGGCTAGTTAACGGCTAATTTCAGGAAAATTCGGACGTCCGAATTTTTCGGACGACCGAATTCTGCGTCCGAATTTTTCGGACGACCGAATTTTTCCTACTGCGTCCGAATCTTCTTCCGAATTTCTCTGGAAGAACAGTGACCATGCTGAAGGCCAAAATTCGGACGACCGAATTTTTTTGGCTGCGTCCGAATCTTCTTTCGAATTTCTCTGGAAGAATAGTAGCAAACTTTTGCTACAAAATTCGGACGACCGAATTTCATGGAATTGTGTTCAAACTTTGTAAAATCATTTGAAATCAATCTTCCAAGTATTTGAAATACATTTGATATATATAGATAACTTATTTAGACAAATATAAGTTTGAAAACCACAATCAAACTCATTTGATCATTTAAAGTTTACTTAAAAACTTTTAGAACACAAAACCACATTTGCTAAAGATTCATTCAATGTCTTTTTAATCTTATTAAACCAATATTATGCTCTCTTATGCATTCAATAGACTCCAAGACATACAAGTGTAGAGTTCACATAGATATTACCTATCATCATACCTACTCTACACTTCAAGTCTTCAATGCCTTGAGTTTATCTTTGAATACACCTCAAAAGACTCATAGCTTAATGAGGTTATTCTTTGCTCTTCCTCTTGAAGGCAATGAGACTTCAAACTTCTTTCTTCACAAATCCTATCACACAATATAAACATATTAGTTCTCATCAATATTTGTCATGAATCAAAATTACATGATTTGCCCTTAGGGCTTACAATCTCCCCCTTTTTGATGATGACAAACTTTGATGCAATATGTGATGGATTTAAACAATGTGGTACAAAGAAGTATTGATGTCAATGATAAATAATAACCAATTTAGCACATTGACATACAAAAGGCTCAATATGAGCCTATGACCCAACCAACCTCCATGTGCCTCCTTCCTTCCAACAATTAGGATAGAAAATATAGCATTTAATCATTTAAAAAAAAGTTCTAAGAGATGTTTTAAGGTTGTAAAAGTTTAACAATGCTCCCCCTTAGATTGTGCTCATTTTCAACAAATTTGGACTAGGATTATTATGCATCTGAATTTTTGACATATCAAGTCCAAACTTTAAAATAGAATAAATGAAAGCTCCAAATTTTGTAAATAAGCTTTCCTAAGGTTGTTCAAACATATTAGAAGAGATTAAAACATATTTGAATCAATTTGAACAACAAATGAGCACATTTTGGTAACACATTATGGATGCATCCGAAATTTATATCATGCATCCGAATTTTGAATCCCTTGCGTCCGAATTTTGAATCTCATGTCCAAACTGCAACAGATTCAATATAATTGAAATTGTGAAATGATATAAAGTTTTCATAAGATTGTTCAAACGTAGTGGAATAGACTAATACAGATTTGAATCAATTTGAACAACAAAATAATACATTTTGAATACATCCAATTCTTAAAACCTTGCATCCGAATTTTAATGCATAAAAAATTCATATTGATGCAACATTCAGTAGTATTAAAGATTAAGTTCACATAAGATTAAGTCACATAAGATCAAGTTTTCACATGTATTGCATCATATTGCATCATATTTTCTCCCCCTTTTGTCATTATCAAATAAAAGGGATCAATGAAAATGAGATGTTCAAGTTAGCATATAAAAGAAGCTCTCATCACTGGTATTTCATCATTGAGCTTCACTATTACAAAAACAATATTTAACAAGTTCAGAATAGAAAATGCAGCAAAATGCTTAAAAAACTGAACAAAATACAGTAAAGAGATTAGAAGAGAAGGCTTAGTCTTGTGATGATGAGGTTGATGGGGAGGCTCGGCTCACTCCTTTCTTGACTACCAAGTGCTTGACTCTTCCTTGACTGAAGGAGATTGTTGCTGGGGATACAATTGCAGCTTGAGCTACTTGGCTTCCTGTCACTGGTAGAGATCTTCATGAGCCTGTTTTTGTTCTTTTTCTTCTGCTGTGGTCTTATCATTTCCACCCTGATCATCCTCTTCATTACTGCTATCCTCATTATCTTCTTTCTCTGCTTTTTTATTTCTTTCCTCCTCCTTTCCATCCTGAGTCTTAGAGGTTCCTTCACCACTTTGAGTGTTTCTCATAAGGATATTTTCAATGTGTTTTACTCTGTTTTCCAGTCCATCCAATTTTCCAAGAACCATTGGAGCAAATGACTCAAAGAACTTATACATTTTCTCCATTTCCTTGACATGATTGTTCAAGGCTTCTTGGAATGTCTTGGCTATAATGGTGTCCCCTCTATATACTCCTTTACTACTAGACCTAATTCCAGTTTCTTCTTCAAATAATCTCCTTTTTGTTGGAGGTTGCTCCCCCTCGCTTGAGGTGTCATGCTTTCTTTTTGTTTTCATTTCCCTAGCAAGGGTTTCCTTTTCATCCTCTACTTCTTCTTCCTCTTCACTTTCTATAATTTCCTCTCTTTCTATTCTTTTCGGAGGAGTTTCTCTTTTTGTCCTCCATACATTATCCTCATCATGAATTAATTGCATTCTCTTAAGAGTTTCATTTGTATAAATTTCACCACTCTTAAAGGCTTGCCCTCTTCCAGGAAGTTTGATCTTAAAATGCTTGAAGATTCTGGTTAATAATCTTCCAAATGGGAATGCCTTGGTTACTGTTTTTCTGGCTGCAATCATATGTTTCAAGGCTATATACCCAAAATTCATTCTTCTATTCTCATGCAGGGCTAACATGATTACCATATGCATATTTCCAACTGATGACTTATGTCCAAAATTAGGAACAATCATTGTGGTCACCATGTGATGTAAAATTCTACCTCTAGCATCCAAATTCTTAATTTCCCTTTCTTTTATGGCCCTAAACTCTCTTCCATTTGTAAATGCATTTTCAAATCTAACATGTGTGAAGAGTTCACGATCATAGCAATGCATGGATGCTGAATAATATCTAGTTCCCTCGTCACTTACTCCACAAATTCTATTTATCAATCCTTCATTGAATTCAATGTCCATTTGTGATACTCTAGATGAATACCATTGTATAACATTATCCCCTATCATCTCAATTCTATCCTCTTTCAAATTTGCATAGAATTCATATATCAAAGTAGGATAAAATTCCTCATCAATGAAGAGCAAACTACTCCAACCAATATCATTGAAATGAGATAGGACAATATCCATATTTGACAGTTTATCAATATCCACCTTATATCCAGGAATGATTTTTCTACTATTCTTATTCCATTCATCAAATTCATGTGTAGATTTGATAGAGATAAACCTGTCAACTCCAGATTGTGTTTGAGGAATGCGAATCCTTCGTGGTTGATTGAGGATTGGGTCTCCATCTCCTTCCTTAGCCTTTCCTTTTCCTTTCTCAACATTGGGCTTCTTTGTTCTCACCATGATGTTTTTTTCTTGAGAAGGATTTGTTTTATGTATGAAATTAGGGCTTAGAAGTTTAAAAATGAAGGAAAATCGGGATGAGAGTGTGGGATTTTGAAGGGATTTTGATTCGGATGTGAATGGGTATGAGAGAGTTTCAAAAAAGATGTGAAATTCGGAAGTAGTAGTGTTGAAGAGATTGTTTCAACTTCATTTAAAGAGTCTCGTCCGTAAAATTCGGTCGACCGATTTTTCAGGTCTGCGCCTGAATTTTCGAGCGAAAGTTTCTGTTTCTTCAGTTCAGAAAATTCGGTCGACCGAATTTTCAGAAAATTCGGTCGACCGAATTTTCTGACCTGCGTCCGAATTCTTGATCAAAAGTCTCTGTTTCTCAACACTTAGAAAATTCGGTCGACCGAATCTTCTGCAGTGCATCCGAATTTTGAATAAAAAATTTCCTGCATTCATCATAACTTCAATACACACATTAGTCATTGAATCTTGATATTCCTAAGAGTCTTCTTAGGTGATTGAACCTTTCCTCAGCCAAAGGCTTTGTAAATATGTCAGCAATTTGATCATTTGTATTTATATATTCTAAGCATATATCTTTCTTAATCACATGATCACGAATGAAATGATGTTTTATCTCTATATGCTTAGTCCTAGAATGTTGAATGGGATTTATGCTCAAGTTAATAGCACTAGTATTATCACATAATATGGGCACACAATTGAATTTAAGACCATAATCAAGTAAGGTATCTTTGCATCCATAACAATTGTGCACAACAACTACCTGCAGCTATGTATTCAAACTCTGCAGGTTGATAAAGACACACAAGCTTGCTTTTTACTAAACCAAGATACAAGACAACTACCAAGAAATTGACAATGCCCACTTGTGCTTTTTACGTTCAACTTTACAACCAAAGCATAATCCGCATCGAATATCCAATAAGTTCAAAAGATGAAGTTTTCGAAAACCAAAGGCCATAATCATGAGTATCAATCAAGTAACAAAAAAATTCGTTTAACGTAAATTAGATGAGATTCTTTAGGACATGATTGGAATCTAGCACACAAGCATACAGACAAACATAATATCCGGTCTACTAGTCTGTGAGATAGAGTAAACTTCCTATCATACCTCTATATAATTTCTCATCAATACTTTTACCTTTCTCATCTTTGTCAAGTTTAGTTGATGAACTCATTGGAGTACTTATTCCTTTTGCTTGATCCATTCCAAACCTTTTCAATAGCTCCTTAGTATATTTTGCTTGGTTGATGAAGACTCCATCCTTGGTTTGCTTAATTTGTAGTCCAAGGAAGAAACTTAGTTCTCCCATCATGCTCATCTCAAATTCATTTTGCGTAGTTTTAGCAAACTCTTCACAAAGAGAATTATTAGTAGAACCAAAAATGATATCATCAACATAGATTTGTACAAGCAAAATATCATTTTTAGAAGATGTTTTAATAAAAAGAGTTGTATCTACTTTTCCTTTAGTAAAACCTTTTGAGAGAAGAAAACCACTTAATCTTTCATACCAAGATCTTGGAGCTTGTTTCAGTCCATATAGAGCTTTAGTTAATTTGAAAACATGATTGGGAAATTTTTCATGAATAAATCCAGGAGGTTGTTCTACATAAACTTCTTCTTCAATAAAACCATTTAGAAAAGCACTTTTGACATCCATTTGAAATAGTTTAAAGTTTTTAAAACAAGCAAATGCCAAGAGTATTCTGATAGACTCTAATCTGGCCACTGGAGCAAAAGTTTCATCATAATCAATACCTTCTTCTTGATTGAAGCCTTGAGCAACAAGTCTAGCTTTATTTCTAACTACTTCTCCTAGTTCATTTAACTTATTTCTAAATATCCATTTTGTACCAATAACAGAATAATCATGAGGTCTAGGAACAAGAGACCAAACTTTATTTCTTTCAAATTGATTTAGCTCTTCTTCCATAGCAATAATCCAGAAATTATCACACAATGCATCATCAATATTTTTTGGTTCAATATGAGATAAAAGAGCAAAGTTATCAATAAAGTACCGCCTTGTTTTTACCCCTTGGGAGACATCACCAATGATTTGCTCCTTAGGATGACCTTTTGCATATGTGATATCCTTTGGAAGTTCTTGATCATTGCTTGATTGACCATCTTGTTCTTGCTCCATTATTTCTTCTTCTTTGGCATGATCTTCCATTGTGGGTGCTTGGTGTTGAGTATGATTTTCAAAAATTTATGTGCCTGAATCATCTTTATTTCCTCTTTGAAGATAAATGTTAGATTCATCAAAGGTTACATGAATAGTTTCTTCAACACACAATGTTCTTTTATTATAGACTCTATATGCCTTTTTATTTGATGAATAACCAAGAAAAATTCCTTCATCTGATTTTCTATCAAACTTACCAAGATAGTTGCTAGTGTTTAAAATGAAGCATTTACAACCAAAAACTTTGAAATAGACAATTGATGGAGTTTTGTCAAATAAAAGTTCAAAAGGTGTTTTTCTTATAAAAGGTCTTAGTAAAACTCTGTTCATGATATAACAAGCTGTATTAACAGCTTCAACCCAAAAATACTTTGGTAATGAGTTTTCACAAAGCATTGATCTAGCCATTTCTTGTAAGGTTCTGTTTTTCCTTTCAACAACACCATTTTGTTGAGGTGTTTTGGCAGCTGAAAAATTGTGAGTAATACCATATTCATCACAAAATTTTGTAAAGTCTTGGTTAGAAAATTCTCTTCCATTATCACTTCTAATAGAAATTAGTTTGCAATCAAGAGAGGTTTGAACCTTTTTGAAGAGTTTTAAAAATTCATAAAATGTTTCATCTTTTTGTGCTAAGAAGATTACCCATGTAAATCTTGAAAAATCATCAACAATCACATAAGCATAGCTTTTACCACCAAGACTAGTAGTCCTCATAGGTCCAAATAAATCCATATGAATTAGTTCAAGAGGTTTTGAGGTAGAAACCATTTTCTTTGGTTTAAAAGATGTTTTTGATTATTTTCCATATTGACAAGCATCACAGAGGCGAGTTTTATCAAAATGCAATTTAGGTAATCCTCTCACCAGCTCTTGTGTAGAAAGTTTGTTTAATAAATCCATGCTTACATGTCCTAATCTTCTATGCCATAAAAATCCATCATTGTCATGAATGGCAAGACATTTAATATCATTTGTAATAAGCTCATCAAGATACAACACATATACATTACCAACTCTTTTAGCAACAAAGATGGTTTTGTTACTTGCATTGTCAAGAATAGTACAAGTATCACATTTAAACTCTACTTTGCATCCATTATCACATAATTGACTAATACTTAGTAAATTATACTTTAAATCTTCAATAAGTAATACTTTCTTGATAAGAGGGAAAGAACCTTTACCAATATTACCTATTCCAAGTATTTTCCCTTTCTTCTTATCTCCAAATGTGACAAAACCTTCACTTGTAGTTTGAAGTTCACTAACAAGTGATGCATTTCCAGTCATATGCCTTGAGCATCCACTGTCAAGGAACCATTTTGTGGCACTTGATCTTGAGGCAAATTGTACCTATACCAAATTTGAAAGGGTGATTTTTGGTACCCATATTTTCTTGGGTCCAAGGGGGTTAGTAAAAGTTTATTTGACTTTTCAAATGGTTTTAACACCACTTTCTATTTTTCTTTTAATAAAACATCTAGACACCTTGTGTCCATGTTTACCACAATAAGTACAGCAAATATGTGATCTAGAATGATAAGATTCTTTAGCAAAAGATTTTTTCTGTTTTGGGGCAGAATAATCATGAGTAAAACCAAGACCATGTTTTATAAATGAAGATCTTTGATAGCCAAGTAATTTATTCAAATTTTGCCTTCCATTTGTAAATCTCTCAATGCATAAAGTTAGATAATTAACTTTCCTTTTTAGAAGCTCGTGATCTTTTATCATTGATTCAAGAGAAATAATTCTAGTGCAAAGTTTTTTGTTTTCAAAAGATATGTTTTGTATAGTTGTATTCAAAACTTCGTTTTTAATAGTAATGCAACTAATGGTTTCAAGAAGTTTTCCATTTTCAACACATAATTTTGAATTTTCATTAGATAAATCATTTATTTTGAGTTTCATTTCTTTATTTCTTTTTGAAGCCTTTTTTAATTCTTCATATAACTCAATAATTAATCACTGGAATCAATATCATCATCATACACATTTGAAATAGAGGGTGAAGATTGTATCTCATCATCAATGGCCATAAAGCATATGTTGGCCTTTCCTTCACTTTCATCCCCACTTTCTTGTTGATCCCATGTTCCAGCTAATCCTTTTCCTTTCTTGACAGATTTCTTTTTGTTTTTGCTTTCTCTTTCTTTTTCCAAAGCTTTAGGACAGTCAGCAACAAGATGCTCTGTGCTTTTACATTCAAAACATTGAGGTTGTAGGATGAGGATTGTCCACTCTTCTTGACTGGTTTTCTTCCTTTCTTGAGAAACTCATTTTTGTAGAATCGTTTAAACTTCCTTACTGCCATTGCAATCTCTTCTTCTCCACTGTTTCCTCCTTCTTCTTCTTCACTTGAAGACTGTTCTTGTTCACTCAGGTGATTTGAAGACTTGAGTACAACTCCTTTTCTTCCCTTTTCTTCATCCTTCTTGTCATTTAGCCGTTTCATCTTCATTTCATGAGTTAGTAGAGATCCAATGAGCTCTTCAAGTGGAAGAGTATTCAAATCCTTGGATTCCTCAATGGCAAGTGTTTTAGGCTGCCAGAATTTTGGTAGAGCATCTAAAATCTTTCTGTTTTGCTCTCCCATAGTATAGCTTTTACCATAAGCTTTTAAGCCATTGAAAATGTTAGTAAATCTTGTAAACATATCACTAATATTTTCACCTTGTTTCATGGTAAACAGTTCATAATCTCTAACTAGCATGGCAAGTTTAGATTCTTTAACTTGATTAGTACCTTCATGTGTAATTTGAAGTAATCTCCACATGTCATGAGCAGAATCACATCCACTAACTCTATTGTATTCAGTAACATCTAAAGCACAACTTAATATATTCATGGCTTGATAATTTAAAGTCATTTTCTTAGAATCATGCTCATCAAATTCATCAGTGGACTTGGGTACTGAGGTTATTCCATCAGCACTCATTTTCATTGGGACATAAGGACCTTTCTCAATTATGTTCCACAAATCAAAATTAATAGAACAAATATAAATTTTAACTCTAGATTTCCAGAAAGTGTAATTTGTTCCATTAAACAAAGGTGGTCTATTTGTGGAAGATCCTTCTAGGTAAGGTAGATTTGACATATTAGCCATAGGATCTTGGTCTTCTAGGTTGTTAAAGCACACACAGAAGTTCTAGCTCTGATACCAATTGAAATACCTAAGAGGGGGGTGAATTAGGTATTTGGCTAATTTTCGCAAATTCAAATCTTTTATATGTATAGATCACTTACATATTATATGAATAAGAGAGAAGCAAATTATGGCAAAGCAGTATAAGAAATGTAAACAAATGAACACAAACAATTTATAGTGGTTCGATCCTCGAGATCTACCTCCACTACCTTAAGTATACACTTAAGGATTTCAATAACTCTACTATGTGCTCAAGTTCACAGATTACAAGAGAGGCTCACCACACTCTAGTTTTACACATATAACCTCTTCTAGTAATTTTTACAAACAAGGCTCACCAACCTATGGTTTTATATCTCAAACAACCTTGAATCACAACTTCAAGGATCACCCTTATCTAAAGGGTTTTATGTTATCAAGATAACCTTGCTAGAGCTAGTAGATCAACACAATTGAATAAGTAAAGAAGAGTGTGTAGATGTTACCACTTGTTGGTAGAATTTACACAAAGTTGTACCTTCACACTTTGATGTCTTTGGATTGATCAATTGAATGCACAAGACATAAGAGAGCTTGAGAAATGTTTGTAATAGACTTTAGAAAGCTTAGAATATTCAAGGATTCAGTTCTTACAAAAGATTGCACGTTTATAGCTTTTATAGAATTTGAAAATCAGTTGAAACAGCTATAAAACGGCTAGTTAACGGCTAATTTCAGGAAAATTCGGACGACCGAATTCTGCGTCCGAATTTTTCGGACGACCGAATTTTTCCTACTGCGTCCGAATCTTCTTCCGAATTTCTCTGGAAGAACAGTGACCATGCTGAAGGCCAAAATTCGGACGACCGAATTTTTTTGGCTGCGTCCGAATCTTCTTCCGAATTTCTCTGGAAGAATAGTAGCAAACTTTTGCTACAAAATTCGGAGGACCGAATTTCATGGAATTGTGTTCAAACTTTGTAAAATCATTTGAAATCAATCTTCCAAGTATTTGAAATACATTTGATATATATAGATAACTTATTTAGACAAATATAAGTTTGAAAACCACAATCAAACTCATTTGATCATTTAAAGTTTACTTAAAAACTTTTAGAACACAAAACCACATTTGCTAAAGATTTATTCAAAGTCTTTTTAATCTTATTAAACCAATATTATGCTCTCTTATGCATTCAATAGACTCCAAGACATACAAGTGTAGAGTTCACATAGATATTACCTATCATCATACCTACTCTACACTTCAAGTCTTCAATGCCTTGAGTTTATCTTTGAATACACCTCAAAAGACTCATAGCTTAATGAGGTTATTCTTTGCTCTTCCTCTTGAAGGCAATGAGACTTCAAACTTCTTTCTTCACAAATCCTATCACACAATATAAACATATTAGTTCTCATCAATATTTGTCATGAATCAAAATTACATGATTTGCCCTTAGGGCTTACAATTTGGAATCAGGAAGTCTTATTACAATCAGGCTATCTCTTAAAGCCAATTTGTTCCAAAAATAGAAATAAGGCAGACAAAATTTCTGGTTCGGATGTTATTCAGAACGTACTTCTACACGTCCCAGATAAATACCCTCCTATTATCAGAAGGGAGGAAAGAAATGAATGATTGAACATCACAATGAAGTTCTTCACCATCTTTATTTTCCATAAATAGCTTCAAATATTTTTTTATATTTTAAAATTTTATTTCATGAAATTATTAACTTTCAAGTGGAGTATTTTCCAACAAGTAGAATCTCTCAAAATTGAGAGAGAAATTTTCATCAAGTGTAGATAAGCTCAAGCCTTTAAAAATGGACAAGTAAAGATGATAAGTAAAAAAGTGAAGAGCATGCTTTGGCAAGGAAATATCAAGAGTAAGAGATCCTGATAATTGTTGTGTTTTGTTATATATGCCTTATACTTAATTTTATCATAATCTTCAACAATTGCACACAAGAACAAGGCAAGTGCACCTATCGTCATGATTAGTATAATGGCAAGCAATTTAAATTATCGTATTCACAGGGATGGTTAAATATCATTACTCACTTTCGATTTTATTGTTTAGCCTAACAAATTTGTTTGTGAAAACGGTTTGAATAACTACTAGGAAAAGAAATCTAACTTAACTAATTAAACCAACTCAAATCTTACTTGCAAGACAGAATTCAATAGAGAAAAAAATACTTGGATGGTTAATCCCCCTAGAATTACCTATGTGATAGAAAAGTTCCTTGGTTGATGAATTGCCCTTCTTATGTTTGATAAAATTCCTCAATTAAAACTCACTCTATCTCTAGATGAAAGTCTTCTACTCTTATATTAATTAGTTGAAATCTCTTTCTAACCAATTCAACCCAAGAATGCATTAAGGTTTGTGAATTTCCAATTAGATTTCTTTAATTACCAAGAAAATGTATAGGTTTCTATCTCTAGTCACCTAAGTCATCCCCAATTGTTTGTGTATGGTCCATTTCACCCTTCCTTTCTCAATTCCAAGTGAAAAAATCCAGATTTTGAATCAATTATCAATCACCCTTCCTTTCTCAATTCCAAGTGACAAAATTCCAGATTATACATCAATTATCCACCAAATCAATTCAACCATTTAAACCCACAAACAATCCACAAGAAATTTGAATTCAATCAACCAAGGAAAACAATTCTTTCACATAGACAAAATCTAGGGTTCATACCCATCCAAGTATTCAAAAGCTTAGTTCATCAACATATTACAATTTAAAGAACATAAAGCAACAAAGAAAGAGGAAGAATTGCTCATTTTCATGGTGGAAATCTCCTCTTCTTCAAGGCTGAAATTCGTCGCTGTAGCATGGAGAAAATTGCAGCTTTTGTCTTGAATCTTCAAGGTGGATGTCCTCCTTCTTCAAGAATTCAATCTTCTCTCTTGATTTCTCTTGCAAAGATGAAGATTTGAGATGAGGATTTTGTGTTTTTCTTGGTGTTTTTGCAGCCTATCTCTCTACCCTAGCCTTCTGCCTTTTATTACCCTAATTGGGTATATATATCTTGTCCAAAAGAGAGAGAAAAGTAGCAGAAAACCCACTTCAGATCGGCACAAACGGCACCGCTTCGATCACACCAAACGGCACCTCTTGCTCCCAGTTTTGGTGCAAGCTTCTAGGTGAATTCAGATCATTAAATCGGCTGATCTAAGTCTTGGTTTCTTCATAAAAGTTTTAGATCCGGATCTTAGATTTATATAGAGCTTTTAATCACCTCAATTGGATATCTAGAACGCAGGATATGATCATTCTACCAAAATGTGTCAAAACTGAAACCCAATGCAGGATAGTTGAATTTGAAGTATAAGCAGGGCAGACAAATGAACTCGGATTGCCATAAATTTTACCATTATAAAAACTTCAGAATGTCCTCTATAATTGTATAGAAGGATACTTTTGCATTTGAAATCTTCATGGAGGCCAAAATCCCACTGGAACTTTCTCTATCAGGCAGCTTTTCCTCTGCATTTCTCTGTTTTTTTCTTCATTGTACAAAATCTCATTGTTTGCTTCATTTAATTCCAAATCTTCAATAATCTCTCCTAAAGCAAATAAGAGATAAATGGAGTATAAATGGTGATTAAAACACCAAAATTTAACATAAATTTAAGCTCAAAATGATAATTATATGGAGTACAAATATGGAATACCAATAATCAACTTGATAAGCTTGCCAAAATCAAATCCAAAAGGAAGCTACAATACAATTCTTCAATTGAAATTATTGAGAGAAAAAGGCTACGAACCGATAGAAATTATGTTAAGAAAATGGCTATAGCCTGATTGAAAGTGCTTGATAGAATTTATCCAGAGAAAAAGGCTACAACATTATTAAAGTTGCTCAATTGTAATTATCAAGAGAAAATGGCTATGGCCTGATTGAAAGTGCTCGATTGAAATTATCAAGAGAAAAATGCTATGATTTGGTCTATAAGCATCAAATTGGAAAAAAACATTCGATGTATAAGTATTGAATAAAAAAATTGTGCAAAATAAAAAGTTTGGCCAAGTATACTACTAAAAAAAAGTCTAGTCAAATATATAGTCCAACGAAATCAAAACAAGGTCTAGCCAAATATATGGCTCAACAGAAAGTCTGGCCAAGTACATAGTTCAACAAAATTAAAAAGGTGGAATACACTATGAACTCTAAGCGTCACCGCCAATGTTAGAAGAAATATGGGCCTAGAGGATGATTCTATATTTAAAGCAACAGGTGCATCCCCAACACCAAAATCATTGGGGGTCGTCATGGATAGAATGATGTCCAAGGGGATCTTGGTTGAATATATCAGGCAAAAAATTGCAACAAGAGTCAAGTATGATTAAAGAGACTCTCAAGAAGCTATAATTGGTCCTCCGCTATAGATTATTAAGGCCACAAACCTTGCATTTCTACTCATTTTATCCCTTTCTTTCGGGAGGGCATGTGATGGAGTCAGCCCAAAGAGCCCACAAAGTGCTCTATTGTCTGGTGCTCAATAACTGGTATACTAAATCCCAATTATATTAATTATATTTTTTCTTATGCTTATCTTTTCTCATGGATCGATACTAACTTAAGCATCAAAGAATCTTTAGGGTCATCCCCACCTCTCCTCATCTTCTTTGTTTCTTTGTTTTGTCTCTTTGCCTTGGAGGTATTATCGATGGATCAATTTCTTGATCCCATCACTGGCAAAGCAGAAGTGACTTGATTGCTCAAATAATTAGGATTCAGCCCTTGAAAAGAGTGAGCAACTATTATAATTTTTCAGTACTGATAGAGGGTGATGGTTGATCTAAGAACAGGATTTAGGACCGCATATGAGAAAAATTCTCATTGAATCCCTTTAGAAAGCTTATAGAAAATTATGACCCCATATAATCAAGAACAATCCCGAGAGGCATCACACTAGCATATAGGATCACAAGTGCATTGAAGAAAAGGACTAAGAATGAGAATTTCATCCCACAAGATTCTCAGATTAGTGTAAAAATTGGTCACTTCGAGATTACCTTACCTGCTAGATTGAAATTCTTCAAGCAAGGTCGATAAACGAATTTGATCTTTCTTGGAGTATGGGCTGTTTAAGTCCTCCTAGTCCAAAGCAATGTTATCCATTGTACAATTTGTGCAAAAAGGTGGACGCGTAGGATTCGTGAGCCTATTGATCACCATACTGTTGCATTGTTTCTATACTAAAAAATTTGGATTATCCTTCCCTGGAACCGAAACAGAGCCATCAACAAATCCTCCCTTATTTTTGGACGCTAAACTTATTTTCATTACTCTGGACGAAGAATTGTAATTAGAAGAGGTGAGACGTGGTAAATTCAGAATGAGAAAAGCATTTTCATTGCCATGAAGAAAAAGAGGATTGGTTTGAGCAGTGTCTTGCTTGGTCATAATGAGAAATCAGAAATTAAGAGAATGACCCAGAAAAGGAAGAAAGAAAGTATGCTCTCATACTGTGAAAAATATTTAGCAAGAAGAAAGAGTGAAAGAAGTATTCAACTTGTTCAAGACATTCGAGTGTTAAATGGGTCAGTTCACTCCAGCCCATCCCATCCTATCCCGTCACAAGATGCCCCTTAAACAGGATGGAGTGGGTAGCTCATTTTCTCATGGGCTGGAAACCCACAACCGATATCCCCCCTACTAGTTTTTTTTTTCTTTTTTCTCTCTATCATATATAAACATATAAATCTATAATTGAGATATAAATGATCTTTGGTCAATCACCAATATTTTAAAAATTAGAAAATAATCATTAATTATATATATCATTCATAATATGGATAAATTATATAACGAAGATATTTAAAATAAAATTGAACTAATCAACCTTAATTGTGGATATGATAAAAATATGTAATTGAGGCAAATTTGGTGCCAAAATTATCATACATTCTTATTTTATAATGTTTCTAATACATAAGAACAAAAAAAGATTGGCCCTCCATTTAATTAGGCTTCAAAAACTAAACCCTAATCGGTTCATATTGCTAGCTAAATGGGCCAAACCCCGTTTTGACACTACTAGATTCGAGTACAACATGGTTTTATAGCATAATGTGTGAGTGGAAAAATAAGAGAAAAACTAGAAAACCTAGTATACAACGAAATCTAATATGCGAGGAAACTATTGCAAATGGAAGACTATACATAACTAATACTATATTAAAAGTATAGATAAGGAAGAAGATTTAAACTTATTCTTTTCTTCCTTTATAAAATGGCCTAAAATGCATTTTTAGTAAGATAATTTCTTTTGTTTTTGAAAAATGAATTATTGTTACTTTGATGGTCTTCGATATCTCTGTTGTAATTACTTTAAAGTTACATAGAGAAACAATTAATTTGGAGGAATTATTTGTAAAGTAGACTCGGCATAGATAACTTGAAGATTTAAAGAAAAAATGAGTTATTAAAAAATGATATTAAAGTGAAAAACAATATTGTCAGAAACAATTATCAATTGTTTTTACGAAAGTGTAACTATCAAATTCTATATGTTATATGCAATAAAATTCTTTAATAATAGTATGTATATCTCTCAAATTAGAACTTGATTATGTGTTCACAAATTTATAATATCAATAAAAAGGGTTTGAAATTTTTAAAGCAAGTAAAAAAAAGGGAAATATTGTGTCAAAATAGAATAGTGTTCGTAATAGATTGGAGATGGGGAGACTGGAACCAATATTACTTTGAGGGTCTTAATATGTCTTAACTCTAATTTATGTATTATTTTTTTTAATATATGAGGTGCTTTGGTATCTCTAATTTCATGAACGCTACTCAAGAGTTTTGCTGAAGATGATAAAAATTATATAAAATATGATAGTTGTTATGAAATTTATATTAAGGATGTCTAGTATCCGATATTAAAGAGATAATCTAATATCAAAATCATAGAGTACTTCAATTATCCAAAAGATAGATGGTAGAGTTCTCTCACATCTTTAATTAGTGATAGAATTTATCTTCTGATTAATCTCTACATCTTCTTATTGATATGTACCCCTAAACCCTATAAATAGGGCTTTAGACTGATGTATTGTACATACATTGATTCATTCATTTACTCTCATAGAATTAATAAAAGCTCTTGTCTTCTCTCTTTATTTTCTTTCTAATTTCTCTATATTCTCTTCATTATAGTTTTCTTATTCGATTCTCTATATTACTATTATGATTTTGTTTTGCCGACGACTATTGCGTGCCAATAAATTCATAATACATTATCAGTAAGAGTCTCTGCCACCGAAGTTGAGAGTTTAATCAAAACAAAAGAGATGTATTTTTTCTACATTTGAATTCCTATGGTAAACCTTTCAAAACTCATTTTTTTTTACTCTTGATATATATAGAAAAAACTATATGTCATAGATACTAAATGCTCAAATTTATCAAGATGCAATGGGTCTGGCAGACACCATTGTTGAAAATAATGCATCATCATCTCAAAGTCACATAAAATCCATGATTTTTCTCCGCTATTATTTCTATGAGTACCTAAAGGCAAAATATTTTACCGTGAGAGATCTACTTATTTTGTGGAAGGAGCTAAAAGAAGATTTGACCACCATAATATGGTTATCTATCAAAAGCATTGTTTACTTTAAATCTGTAAGTAAATGTATTAGAACCCATGGTTATACCTTGGAAGAGGTCGTGGTTGTGATTGGAGCCGCAGACATAGACTGCGGCTTTGATAAGAATCATCCATATAATCATGGTGATTAGAATATATGCATCTAGATATAGTGGGTTTTGAAGACACCAATCAAAACCACTTAATTACTAGCAAATTTTTAAAGGAAACATACAATCACCAGAAGATGATTGTTATATAAATGCTAGTGATGATATGTTATAAGTGTGCCTAAAAGATTTTATGTCTATCAACATGCAAAATTTTATCGCATTTAGAATTTCTCCTCAACTAAAGTTATAAGGAGAAATATTACTAGTAATGGATGAATAAAAGATTTTTCCTATCTCATATCTTTAACATGTTTCTGTAGTCGCAATATCGAGAAGAAGTTTTTCAGAAGTATTTTGAATTTATATCTTCTGCGACTAAATGAGTCTTGAATAAAATATTTTGACGCTCGACCAAATGATTTTATGTCATTCCCTGAAGTGAATGACATTAGAAATTATAATATATTTATGTACGAGATTTTAGTTGCGGCTAGTAGAAATACACTTTGTTCTAATATTATAAAAATGACTCATTAAACCCCGTGAATAGATACTCATCAGAAGTGAGAAAATAAGGAGAAGGAAAAAGATGAAGTAATAATTATAACATATTGTTAATACAATATGAAAGTTTGTAACGTAACGTAGTACGTCAAGCATGTTATGAATCTCTATTAATTATTGATATTGCTTTACTTCCCTAAATTATGCTACTAATAGTAATGATGATTATGTCGATAATATTGATATGACATATGTGAATATAGCTAATTCTTTTGAATATTCAGAACGAGATTTTAGCATTTTGAATGTCAATTAAAATTTTGAATTATCGAATTACTATTTTTCTATTTTATCATTTTGTGATTATTATTTAAAAGTTTTAATACTATAAATTTATATTCTAGTATTTATATATTATTTTAGTCTATTTTGGATCAAGAATGGTGAAGATACAATTTGTCTAAACAATATTTGTAGTTTATTTGGACAAAATTCAAAATATATGTCAAAAGTATAAATGGTAGTACAAGGTTCCTGAAGAATTAATTGATCAATAACTCTAGAAGAGTTAATTGATTAAAATGTCCAGAAGAGCTACTAGATCTTCACTTAATGGTCAATTGTTGTAATGCATCATTCTTCATATAGTCTCGTAAAACTTTTGAGCCTTGATTATTTTATCAATATATTGAGACATTGGATAAATGAACTTTCTAGACATATGCATTACATTATGACCTAAAATATATGTCAATTATAGATACCACAATTCATCTCTCCTATTTTATATTGCATACAATTATAAATTTGAGATACAATTTTGAGTAAACTTGAAGTTTACTGATAAAAAATTTATTAGTTGGCATGACCAATTAGACCATCCTAGATTATTAAAATATGAAGAACAATTATAAATTTATTATGGAACAGAAAGTTTTTTAATATGAAGAATTTATATGTGCTACTTTTTTATTTACAAGTTACAAGTATTACTTGGGGTTGAATGTGTTATTTTAGGATGAATATAGAGAAATTATTAGTTGATGCATCAACAAAAAAGTCATATGGATATTGTTGATTTTTGCAACCTGTAGTTTGCAATTTAGTGATAATGAGCTCATGTTTTAACATTCTCCCAATGATATAATTTGTCCTAATAATACTAGTTGTATTGAGATAAATATTGAACATCCTGCACAATGTTTATGATTGTGATATATTAGCATTTATTTTGTATTTTGCCAACACATTATGATTCTCATCATAGTAGTTGGTTTATGGTCAGAAATCAAATATTTCTCATCCTAAATTATATATGTTGCTCCACCACAAAGGTAATGAGATGGGTTCTCAAAGAGATTATCAAACATGTTGGGAGCGAATATCAAGGGAGAGATTCGTATTTTGAATATGTTGCCGCAACATAAAGAAGAGAAAATATGAGGCGAATAAATATATTAGTTTATGTCTCATCTTGATCTTCTATTTTTATCCTCATAGAAGATACCTTGAACCAGAAGTTTAAAGGAAATTTAAGAGTTTCAAGAATTCATGTAACGGATGGAAGCCAAGAAACAACCAGACTTTCAGTTAAGTCAAGATGAGGAGAGCCTTTATTTTTTACAGTGACTTTGCATTCCTAATGACAAGGAACTTAAGCAGAATATTCTAGAAGAAGCACATAAGAGTGAGTACACCATGCGTCCAGGTAAAAACCAAATGTACAAGGATTTGGAGTAGAAATTTTAGTAGAATAGAATGAAGAAGTACATAGCTGAATATGTATCTATTTGTTTTACCTGTCAGATTGTTAAGGTTGAACATCAAAATTCAGTAGGACTGTTACAACCATTACTAGTGCCTAAATGGAAGTGAGAACATGTTCTCATGGATTTTGCTGTGAGATTACCTCGAACGAAAGGACAAAAAGATTTTATTTGGATAATTATTGATCGACTGATTGAAGCAGCACATTTTCTTGCTATTAATATGACATATCATTAGATAAGTTATCTCAATTGTATGACGATGAAATAGTAAGGTTGCACAGAGTACATGTTGATAATGTTTTGAATTGAGACATAAAATTTACCTCTCGATTTTGACCTAAAATTTAGGCTGCTTTAGGAACCAACATGAACTATAGTACCTGACAACATTCACACACAAAAAGAATAATTCAGACATTAGGAGATATTTTGCGAGCATGCATTTTGGATTTTAAAAAAAATAGATTAATAATTTTCTTGTGCAGAAGTTGTTTATAATAATACTTATTACTCATCAATTGACATGGCACCTTTTGAGACATTATATGGCAGAAAGTGCAGAATATTCCTATATTAAGATAAGGTTGAGGTTTGATCTTATTGGAAACAAAGAAATTTGATACTGGAGGTGAAAGACATGCAGAAAACAAGTAAGAATTAGTTATCGTAGACTTACGGTGGCCAAAACTAGAAAGAAGAGTTATGCCGATCTTCAAAGAAGAGAACTCGAGTTTGAAGTTGAAGATGATGTATTTCTGAAACTGACATCTCACCAGGGAAAATGTGAACCTCCAAGAGGAAGAAATTGGGTCAAAGATATATTGGATCATTTAAATTTCAAACAGAATCGATAAAGTGACATATCTATTAACATTGTTGGAAGACCTGACTAGACTACATGATGTGTTTGAGGTGTCATAACTAAAAAGTATCAACTATTACCAGATCATATTTTGAATGATGAAGTATTGGAATTGAAAGACCTAAGAGGGGGGTGAATTAGGTCTTTGGCTAATTATCGAAATCTTTTCCCCTTTTTGCAAATCCTTTGTCTTAATAAAAGCTCTTCTTTAAATTCACAAACTTCAAGTTATATGTGATTTGATGATTAATACAAGATTAATCAAACTGTAAGACCATAACCAATCAATCAACAACTAAGCATAAATAATAATCACAAGTATGTAAACAAGTAAAGCAATAAGAAAATGAACACACGATTTATAGTGGTTCGATCTCTCCAAGATCTACATCCACTACCTTGAGTCCACACTTAATGATTTCAACCAATCCACTATATGCTCAAATTCAACAATTACATAAGAGGCTCACCACACAATGGTTTTACACTCACAACCTCTTTTAGTAATTATACAAACAAGGTTCACCCTTCCACAAGGGTTTTATATCTAAAGACAACCTCAAGACTAATCTAATCCAAGGCTTACCCTCACACGGGTTTTACACTACAACCTTGATTAATCTAGTCTATGGCTCACCCTAACACAAAAGGGTTTTATGTCACAAGATAACCTTGCAATGAGCTAGTAGAAAAACAGAATTAAAATGAAGAATGGAGTTTGGATATTACCAACACTTCTTGGTGGATAATTACAATTGCTAGCACCACTTCACCTTTGCCTTTGGAATCTTGAATGTACACCTTTGAGCACAAGGCAATTTGAGAGCTTTTCAATTTAATTTGATGTAAAACAAGTTAGAGCATGTAAGATTTGTTAAGTTCAAAGTTCTTCTAAAAAATCTGGAGTTTATGGCTTTTATAGAATTCAAAAATCAGTTTCAGAAAATTCGGACTACCGAATTCTACGTCCGAATTTTTCGGACGACCGAATTTTTTCTGCTGCGTCTGAATCTTCTTCCGAATTTCTCTGGAAGAACAGTGACCATGTTGAAGGCCAAAATTCGGACGATCGAATTTTTTGGCTGCGTCCGAATTTTCTTCTGAATTTCTCTGGAAGAATAGTAGCAAACTTTTGCTACAAAATTCAGACGACCGAATTTTTGGACTGCGCCCGAATCTTGCATCCGAATTTTTCAAACTTTGTCAAAACATGTTCAAATCAATTCAAACAAGTTGGAAAACATTCTAGCCTTAAAGATAAGTCATTAAAGATCTTTTATGTGCAAAAACCATTTATGAAAACTTGATAATTTAGGTAAGTTCAAAACCATTGAAACCATTTAAATCAAGTTTTGTGCTCTCAATTGTAACTCATAGATTCCAAGGCTTAAGAGTGTAGGGTTTACAAAGTTTACCTATTAAGCACATGCAACCTACACTTCATGTCTTCAAAGCCTTCTAGCATCTTGAACAAACTCTTCAATCTTCAATCACTTTGACATATTGGAGTTGTTCTTGCATTTTAACTTCAAGGCAATGAGACTTCATACTTCTTAGTTCATAAAACCTATCACACAACATACAAGCATATTAGTCCTCATCAATATTTGTCATTAATCAAAACTACATGATTTGCCCTTAGGGCTAACAGGAATTGAAAGCAGATGTAACATATGAAGAAAAGGCTATTATGGATTGTGGAGCGCAGTGTAAAGGAATTAAGAGGAAAATTGATTATAATATATAAAGAAGTTTGGGAGACATTATGGGATTAAGGAGCAACATGGGAAACAGAAGAGTATATACGAAGAAAACATCATGAATAGTTAGGCATATGCATTTGAATTTTGAGGGTAAAATGTAACATACCACCCTAGAGATGGTCAAGGCATGTTTGTTTTGTAGTGAAGTTTATAATTTTTTATATATAAAGTATTTGAGAAAACTATCATTTAAATTAAAGTGATATTTTTATTCTATATTTTTACTCTATTAGACATTCAATATTTAGTATTTGAGAAATTATATATATATATATATATATATGACTATTTATAAGAATATATATTTATAAAGTATTTAATAATTAAGTATTTTTATAGTTGTATGTTTAAGTTTAGACTTATGCCTAGAATATCCAAGGGATGCTCGCTTGATAACTTATAATTTATCATCTTCAGGGCTTTTTACTAAGATTTAGTTATTTGGATTTGTAGAAAATTCGCATTTTTCGCAAGATAGCAAATAACTCTAACATTTGTTATCAGGTGAGTTTACAAATCGAGACTCACTATATTTTTAATACTATCAATATTTATAAATAAGAATATTTGTTATTCTCAAGTGTGAATATATATTATTTTGAGAATTATTTTAGTTGTTTGTTTTTAAATTGGAAAGGTTCTCCACAATATATTTTTACTTATGCATTAGAATTATTTCGATGCGGTGCTCTAAATAGGTATTTATTTGATTTGAAATCTTATAGTATACAAATATGATCCAAAAATGCAAGTATCACTGAAAAATATTTTATTGTGTATTTTTAAAAAATCATATACATTTCTATGACATGTTTGAGAAAACTTGCATTTACATGTTTAGAGTGGTGTACGATTGTTATTTTGAAGTTATATTGAAATTTGATTTGGTTATGGATTTGAATTTATTTGGATAGCCACTTGAGTGACCCTTATGTTTGAAAAGTTATATAAAAATTCCGTCTTGACTAGAAATGATTTGGAATATAGATATGATTTGAGCCTGAAGCATTAGTGGATTACAATATACGTGACTAGTCCCCAATACTAGTGCCTCTTCTGCTGGCGTGAAACGCACAGACTCTGGATTGTGAATCTACTTAAAAGGGGGCATAATATGTCAAGGAGGGTGTGATCCAACTGATACTATGTTTATCTGTCTGTGGTCACCTAACAACAAGTCAAGAGGGACTCAATGTTAAAATTTATCACCAGGGAAGTATAAGGTAGCCTATAAAATCGAACGTTCGTCCTATTGTGTGGCTGGTATTGACTAAGGAATGCCGAGATTTAAGTCCTGATGACCTCGTTATTGGCTCCGATAATTTTATTATTGAGCCAGAATCTGAATATTTATCATGTTTGAGAAATTTTGATTTTGGGAGCTATGCTGATGTGTCTTGATTCGCTCAGACTTTTCAGCTAAGCCCAAAACATGATCTGAGATTTGTACATTATTTTGGAACAAGAAAACTTATATGAATATAAAACACTTTTGAACTAATGTTCATAGCATATACTCTCATATTCTAGAAATATCATATTTTTCAAACACACCATCACACACTAACTTCCAATCCTCGTAAAACTCCGAAATTGACTCGAAGAACTGAGGGTGTTCAAATAATTTTTCGATTCGGTTTTGATTTTACTATTTAGTTTTCGATTTAATTTTTATTTTTTTAAAAAATTAAAATTCATATAAGAACACATTATGATAATGATTTTTTGTATTTAATTTTTTTAAAAAATATAAAAACGTATTATGATAATGTCTTTTTATATTTATTTTTTAACATTTCGATTTTCAGTTTGATAACTTAAATTGAAAACTGCATAAAAAATATATAATTTTAAAAATTAAATCGAATCGAATAAAAAAATTAAAAAAATTGAAGCGAACCGAAAATTTCGATTTGATTAGTCGATTCGGTTCGATTTTTAAACACTCCTATGAAGAACTGAATGAATAACTATCATTCCTTAATTGAAGCAACCGCTCAAAACAAAGTGCAGCATTAGACACATCTTGAAGTCGATTTATTGAGATTACATGCGAGGAACGGAAGGAGATGAAGATTTGAAGCTAGCAACGAGGCAGGAAAGGAGAATCCCAAGACGTTGAGGATTTGGTAGGTGTTTAAAAGAGCTGTAGTTGGAGAACGTGGTTTGTGCTTTACTGAGAATTGATGGTGTAGCTCAATCATTCCCTAATGAAGGGCCTAGATTTTGTCTTCTCCAATGGGTTGCAAATTAAGCCTCCCTTTGGATTGAAAGAAACAGAATGAGATGAGAGGAGAGGAGAGGAGATGGAGGGTTTAGCTTTTTAAGTGTTTCAATTAAATTTTAGGATAGAAAGGAGGGGAATAGGAGGAGAATGGAGGGATAAGGTCTAATTATAAGCTTTTAGCCCCTTTTTCGTCAAAAAATGGGCAGAAACAAAAGGAAAGAAAATCTGTTTTAATGAAATTTTATTGATGTTTCAAAAATACTCTTAATACCTATAGGAAATCACATTAGCGAAAAGAGAATGCGCCAATCGAATGCGCCAATCTTGTTCTCGCTAGTATTATCAAAATGGGTCATATCCCATGGGTTGGCCCGTTTATCTATACAAATGGACAGACATGGACATAGTTTGTCCAGGCTTGTTTAAATGCAGGTCTATTTAGCTCACTTCGTTTAGCCAGTGGGTTGGCCTGTATTTTCTTTTTTTTTAAGTTAACTTTTAGTTTAATATTTTAAAATTGCTACTTTAGCTCAAATATTTAATGTAATTCTAATTATGTGAATGTTTCAACATTAAGTTAAATATGTAATTTTTTTTAATTTGAAATTGAAGAATTTAATGAAGTTTTGATGGAAATATTCTTAGATGTTAGAAATATAGTAGAAAATAGAAAGCATGCATAAGATTAGGGTTGATCAACTTAATTTCACGAATCAATCATTGTGTAATTTTAAATATTTTTTATATAAATTTATCTAAATTAAGAAAATTATATATATATATATATATATATATATATATATATATATATATATATATATATTGTTGTGAATAGTTTATTAGATACCATTTCAATATTCGAGGGAGACTAGGAACGCCCCAAGTATAATGCATTTTTGTATGAATTTCGGTTAGGAGTTTGGAATGAAGAAGCATGGGATGGATATGGGTTAGGAGTTTCTCAACCTGTGAAAAAATAGGCTCAGCCCGCTCCGTCTTGTTTAAGGCTAGCCCGCCACAGGGAGGGCTAGGTCAGAGGGGGTCTACCCGTTTGATAGCACTGGTTCTCACTCCCTGCAATAGCGCCAATTCTAGACAACAGATAAGGTGTCAAGTCTATAAGAAAATTGCTAATTTAAAAACTGTAATCTTTGCAACTTGTGAAGATTCATCTTATAAAGCATCCACCACAAATATAGATAGGCTCATATCAGAATCAGCAATGGGAAATGGATAACCCTATTCCAACTTTCTTTGCTGTCGATTCTTCTATTCCTAATTGCTGTGACACATAAACTACTCGAAAAGAAACTACTGGAATGGAAAGAGTAGCCAAGGGCTGAAAATATTCCTTCGGTCTAGGATCCGGAAAAGGGGGAAAATTCGGATCAACCCCGCATTTATCTTACTTACCTTTAGGTTAATTAACTTCGACGAAAGGGAAGAAAATTAAATAGGTTGACCAAGAAAAGATTAACAAGTATTATTAGTGATAATTTTTTCAATTAATTTTTGTTGTAAATTTCTTAGTTGAAATATTTGTTTGAAAATTTTAAAGTTTTAATTATTCGAAAGAGGAATTGGATATATTTGATTATTAAGCAAAATTCTGGTTTTTTTTTGTTTCTACTAAGTTTGTTCTATGGGATTTGTTATTTTCAAATCTCCACTATGTATTTTAACAAAAATATAGTTTCTCCATTATATGTGCTTATCTAGTCATTATTGTATGTGTTCTTAGGAGTTTGGAATGAAGAAGCATGGGATGCTTGATTTTAGTGGGGAAACATATTTATGTGGTTATCAGAAGAGTTATCAATCATTATTGATGATCCATTATGCCTTTTTGTTTGATCTTGTTAAAAATCCTCAAAAGAGAATTGCATTTATTGGGTGTCTTGCGAAAGTACGCTATGATCTTTTGATGAGAATGATCAGTCATTTATCGACGAAGCTGAAATTGTCATTTGTTCGAGTAGGTTCATCTTTTAGGAGTTATTTTAAATTTTAGAAATAATTTTATTTGGAATATGCTACTTCACATTCTTTAATACTTTGTTTTGATATTCACTTATTTGAAATATTCGGTAATTTTTATTTCAACTTTTATTTCCTTGCCCTACTTTGATGGTTGTATCAATTGATTGATGACATTGTCAACAAACGATGTTTCGTAAACATTCCATTTGTAATATTTTCTATTTTATTATTATGAGTACTCTGCATTTCTTTAGGTGTGTTAATGAATATTTTTATAGGGATGTTTTCTATGAGAAACAAAAATAAAAACTTGCCATGCACTCATCATAATAAAATAGTTAATTATTAAATTAGTATTTTGAATTGATGGGGTAAAAAGTAAACTTCAATTTTGTTATCTCCTTTCCTTTCCTTCTATAATCTAAACACCTAATTTAATCTTTCATTTCTTTTCTCTCCATAGTTAACCAAATGCTAAAGTAGTGCTCTCATCTCCTTTCCTTTCCTTTCTATCCAGCTCCTCTCCTCTCATTCCATTTCCCTCAATCCAAACAGAGGCTAAATAGTTGCTTCTCTTTTCTTATTTCCATCGTGAGTTGTTCTCGGTCTTGGTCGATACTCAGCTTTGTTGAGCTTATTGTTAGGCTTTGAATTGATGAAGACAATAGAAGTTTTGAGCGCAAGCCATCAAATCCTATCGTTGCTAAGGAAAATATTGTGGAGCATAAGCAAGGACAATGCTCAAAAGGCAATAGGACCAAATCAAAGATTGGTGCAAAAGGAGGAATTACGAAGAATAAGTTTCTAGGGAAGTGCTTCAATTGTGGAAAGAAGAGTCAAAAGTCCACCAATTGTAGACTCCCAAAGAAGAAGAAAAATCATGAGATGAACATGATTGATAACATCTCTAAAGATATTTCAAATATGAACCTTATTGCAGTTATCTCTGAAGTAAACTTGATCGAATCAAATCTAAATGAGTGGTGGATTGACACTGGTGCTACTAGGCACGTTTGCACTAATAAAGATCATTTACTACCTTCAAAACATTTGAAGAAGACAAGAGGTTCGTGAAGAATTCTACCACTGTTACTGTTAATGGTCAAGGTAAGATGCAATTGAAGATGAACTCTAGCAAACCTTTGACTTTGAATGATGTGTTGTATGTGCCAAAAGAACGTAAAAATCTGGTGTCTAGATCACTATTGAACAAGCATGGATTTCACATGGTGTTCGAGTCTGACAAAGTTATTTTGTCAAAGTCTGGAATGTGTGTAGGAAGGTTATGCAACTGATGGATTGTTCAACTTGAATGTAATAACTATTATCAATAAAGGAAATAAGTCTTCTGCTTATTTGCTTGAGTCTTCCAATGTATGGCACGGTAGACTATGTCATGTTAATTATGATACAATGCGTAGATTAATTAACTTAAATCTTATTTTCTCATTCCAAATTGATTCAAAACAAAAATGTGAAATTTGTGTTGAGGCAAAATTAACAAGGTCATCTTTCCAAACAATTGAAAGAAACACCGAACCTCTTGAATTGATTTACATTGATGTTTGTGATTTAAAATTTGTTCAAATAAGAGGTGGTAATAAGTATTTCATTACTTTTATTGATGATAGCACAAAATACTATTAAGTATATTTTCTGAATAGCAAAGATAAAGCCTTAGAGAAGTTTGTTCTCTATAAAACTGAAGTTGAAAATTAACTTAACAAGAAAATTAAAAGGTTGAGAAGTGATAGGGGTGGAGAATATGAAACACCAATAGGCGATTTCTGTGCACAACATGGGATTATACATTAACTAACTCCACCTTATTCTCCTCAATCAAATGGTGTTGCTAAACGTAAAAATCGTACTTTAAAGAAATGATGAATGTGATGCTACTTAGTTCAGGATTACCACAAAATATGTGGGGTGAGACTATTTTATCAAGTAATTACCTATTGAATAGGATACCCCAAAAAATGCAAGATACATCTCCTTATGAGTTATGGAAAGGAAGGAGAACATCCTATAAACACTTGCGAGTATGGGGATGTCTTGCTAAGGTGGTTTTTCCAACACCAAAAAGAATAAAGATAGTCCTAAATTTATGGATTGTATCTTTATTTGCTATGCACATAATAGTAATTCTTATCAGTTTCTTGTGCATGATTCAAAATTTTCAGAAATACATAAGAACACGATGATAGAATCAAGGAATGCATCATTTTTTGAAAAATATATTTCCTTTTAAATCCAATAATGGAGCAAGTTCGACTCAGTGAACATTTGAAACTATGAATCAAGGAGAGCATGACAATGAAAATCTTGAATTTGAACCAATAGGTGTGGAAAAAAAACATTCGGAGATGATTTTCTAACTTATTTGTTAGAGAAGGAACCACTAACATGTTCAGAGGCTGTAAATTCTTCTAAAGGTTCTTTATGGAAAGAAGCCATTAAAAGTGAAGTTGATTCTATTTTACGGAATCATACTTGGGAGTTAGTGGTTCTTCCTCCTAGTTGTAAACCTTCAGGGTCCAAATGGAATTTTAAAAGGAAATTAAAACCTGATGGATCAATCGATAAGTATAAAGCTAGACTTGTAATAAAAGGTTACAAGCAACGGGAATGCTTAGATTATTTTGACACTTATTCTCCCGTGACGAGAATAAATTCTATTCAAATGATTCTCGCAATTGCAGCATTAAGAGATTTAGCAATACATCAAATGGATGTGAAAACAACTTTCTTAAATGGAGATTTAGATGAACAAATCTATATGGTACAACCTGAGGTTTCATGGTCCCTAGGAAAGAAAAGAAAGTTTGTAAATTGGTTAAATCATTGTATGGTTTAAAACAAACGCCAAAGAAATGGCATGAAAAATTTGTCTATGCAATGATTACCAATGGTTGTAAAATAAATGAGAGGATAACTTTCACCTGTAGCAACAAATTTTATGGAATTCTCTATATCTCAAATTTTTATTATCTTTATTTTTTGAAAAACTTACTAGAATCAAAATTGTAACAAAATTATTTATGAACTTTTATTTTAAAAGTTATATTATTAGTACATGTAAAATTATTTCGTTATTTCCAAAATTCTTAACATTAGGATCAGTAATCTCTTGGTCCTTTTGTTCTAACTCTTCAAGAGGAACACTTTAATCATTTAATCATATTTTATTTCGAGGATTTTTATCTTTAAAACCAAGAGGTCAGTCCACGCTTCAAACGTGTTTTAGAATCAATAGTTATAGAGCTTACATTATGTTTTGTTGGGACATCTATTTGAATAGGAGTATCTATAGTTGAAATGAATTGGTAACTCTTTTGGAGTTTGCATAAGCATCAGACAACTTATTTGTGATTCTTTGTAAATGTATTATCTTTTGAACTTCAAGTTCACTAGTGCCTATATGTGGATCAAGATGACCCAATGATGATGTTTTCTATGTAATGTCTTTTTTCAACTGCTGATTTTCTCTCCCTAATGAGGGGAACACTGTTTCATTAAAATGACAATCAATAAATCTAGTAGCAAAAACATCACCTATTGATGCATCAAAATGGATACAGGATGAACTAACAGTCATGCCAAATAAAAAATTTATCTGGATCAGCAAACCTCTAGTTTACTAAATGTGCATTTCAATTGCCATAATTTTGGCATAATATAGGCTAGATGAGAATGATGTTAGTTTCTCAAGCACATATATTTTTACTTGAAAAAAACGTAGTAATACATAGATATTCTACATTCATGTCATTCATTGGCTCAATGTGATATCCTTTTTCAGCGGATATCTCTAAACTTAATAGATTTCTCTAAGACTTTGTAGAGGATAATGCATTATGAATGAGTAACATAGTTTCTTTAGGTAAAAAGTAGCAAGCTCTTCTGCAACTTTCAATTAATTTTGCACTACCATTTATAGTATGAACATTTGTGTCTCCTATATTTAAATATGAAAAATATTTTTTATGCTTAAGTATGGTGTACTGCCAATGAGACAATATCTCCATCTCCATTCTTTAATCCAGAAAAAGGAATAAGAGCCATATAGTCTTCAATATAAAAAAATTAAAATAATTTAATTTTAAAGTAAAATTGAAGAAATTAAGATATTGATATTTATTGTAATTTGAAAACCACAAAGTATTATTTATTGTAAAAGTAGTCATAAGTAATATAGATTTATAGAAAATTGAATGACAAAAATAAAAGATCAAGTCTTCAAGGCTTGTCCTTCACCAATCTTGTGATCAACCTTTCCTTCTGGATGTTGAAAGAGAATCAACTACATCCAAATGAGTCACATCAATAAGAATATCATCATTATTATTTTCAATAAGTTGGGAAATAAAATTTGCCTTAGCACTTTTATTTTTCTTCTTAAGGGATACTTGATAGAGGTTAACAAGGTATTTTGCCGTACGACAGGTATGAGACCAGTGTCCTTGCATTCCAAATTGATAACACGCATCCTTATAATCTGCTGGATCAATTTCTTTCCTTTTCCTTTTCTCATTCATTTTTTATTTCGAGGAACCTTCCTCATTACCATGAGAATAAGGAATATTTCTATTATGACCGCATCCACGACCATGGCCACGACCTCGGCCTCTTTCATGGCTATAAGCCGTAGTCGTATTCACTTCAAGGAATGGAGTGGAGCCAATTGGTCGAGCTTCATGATTTTCATTAATAATTCATTATTTTGTTCAGCCACAAGGAGACATGAAATCATATCAAAATACTTCTGAAAACCTTTCTGTCGATATTGCTGCTATAGAAGCATACTCGAGGCATGAAATATGGAGAATGTTTTTTCCACCATATCAATATCAGTAATATACTCTCCACATAGTGTCAACTAAGAAGTAATTCTGAACATGATTGAATTACACTTATTGATAGATTTAAGATCATGTAGTCACAAATGCAACCAATCATATCATGCCTTTGGAAGGGTGACCATCTTCAGGTGGTCAAATCTTTCCTTCAAATTATTCCACAAAATAAGTGGATCTTTCACAGTAAGATATCCCACCTTCAAATTTTCACGAAGATGATGGCTGAGAAAAATCATAGCTTTGGCACGATCTTGATTTGATGTTGTGCTAGTTTCTTTAATGGTGTCTCCAAGACCCGTTGCATACATATGTATTTCAACATCAACTGTCCAAGATAAATAATTTTTTCCAGTAATATCAAGAGTTACAAACTCAAGTTTAGTAAGATTAGCCATGAAAATAAAACTTGTAATATAAAAACTCACATTCACCTTCAAATCTCCAAAGTAGTATAACATTTTCCCAAATAGTAAAAAGTAGAGACTCGTGCTAATAACGTGCTGTAAAATTAATGTAATACTTGAACAGAATAATAATAAAAAATATAATGAAAGAAAAAGAAGAGTGAGTAATAAAAGCAAGAATTCTCTTCTTTTTTTTTCTATCTTCCTACTTTTTCATACAACTAATTTACAGCCAGAGAACTTATCAATACATTTATGTAAGATCGAATTCATCATTACATTTCTATCTTACATTAAAGGAAGAATAGATTGGGATAAGACTGGGGGGTTTATTGCTCAGTAACTGGTAGGACATCCATTTTTAGTTTTCATAACAATAACATTATTATGCACATATTTACTTGTGTATAATTATTCCTTGTGTTCTCATTTGCCTATCCCTCTCCTCTCATACCTCTTGTGATATTTTTTTTCCTTACTTCCAACTTAAAATGTGATAGCAAATCAAATTTTCTATATCTCAAATTTTTATTATCTTTATTTTTTGAAAAACTTACTAGAATCAAAATTGCAACAAAATTATTTATGAACTTTTATTTTAAAAGTTATATTATTAGTACATAATCAAGATGTATCGTTACCAAAAAACGCATTAAATTTTGTCCAAATACTTTGATTTTACAAAAGCCTATATATATATATATATATATATATATATATATATATATATATATATATATATATATATATATATATATATATATATATATATATATATGTGTGTGTGTGTGTGTGTGTGTGTGTGTGTGTGCGTGTGTGTATGTATGTATGTATGTATGTATGTGTGTATGTACGTATTTACTAAGTATGAATAATCAATCATAATGGATATAAAAGATTCTACAATTTTTTACCTAAGAGAATTATATAAGCAATTATAATGAAAAAATAGAAAAAATAAAGTGTCTCATTGATCCACTATGGCGCCAAAACCCTTCCCTCTCATGCAACTTGTGTGGGAGTTTAGGTTCCCTGCTGATCCCTATGGGAGAATTTTCTTTTCCCATAGGAACTACAGGGAGCTTCACTTTCTCCCTATAATGTTTTTATTTTGTATGAAAATTTTCTCCTATAGGAAACTTGTTGGGAACTTTATCCCCTTACAATTTTTGTGGGGTAAATTATTCTTACCGCATAGGTCTTGTAAGGGAGTTTTTTACCCGACACGTGACATGTGGGAGAATTCATGTGTTAGACTTTTATTTTTTTATTTTTTTGGTGGAACAATGCATTTGTTCTATACCTAACATGTGGTATGTCCGATACATTAATTTTGTGTGTGCAAATTAGCTCTCAAACATATTCAAAAATATTTTAATGAACAAAACTAAAATTTTAACAAAATATATTTCCTTCCATATTGGCCATTTAGCCAAACGTTACAAAATTAAAATTTAGATTTGAGAGAAATGAGAGCGGTTTTTTCTTGAGATGCAAAGTAAAGAATCAAAATGAGAGGGATTGGTTTTTCAGTGCATTTAGTAATTCATTTGTTACAAATAGTCTCTTTCTTCATTGTTCAAAAGAGCCTTGAATTTTTTTTTAATCCTTAAACAATTTTCTTTATCTTTTTTACTTTTGCCAGTATAAGTCTCTATGGCTCTCGGTCACATGATCTGTGTGCATAAATTTTCAAGACTAAAAATATTCATACAAAAAAGTTTCCTTCCAAAATTACTTGCACATGTGGGCTAAATAAAAAAAATGAAAAAGCAAAGGCGAAAAGGTTACTTTGCAATCACTTGGGCTTTAGAATTGTAAAAGGAGGGGAAGAAGAATGGCTTCTTCATGAGGCTAAAAATAGCAATTTAGAATCCCAAGATTAGCTAAATTGAAGAAGGTTTCATTCAAATAGGAACATCTAAACTCAAGGCAAGATAAAATTGACCTAAATTAACATTAGAAACCCTTCTATTCGGAAACAGTTTTCCAAGGGTTAATCCTCTATTAAAGCCCTGTTTGTAGTGTTGAAAACGAAAGGAAAGGAAAGGAAAGGGGAGGGGGAAAGGAGAGGAGAGAAGGATTCAACTTTTAGTATTTAGGTTTATTGTTTTATAAAGGAAAGGAAATGAATGCAAGGGGAATGAAAGGATAAACTTTAGACACCATTTGATTGATAGGAAGGGAAAATAATGTTCAGAAATTTAAATTCTAAGAAAGTGAATCTGAGTAATATAATTCTAGATAGATTACATTTCTATGTTTGAATTACTCAACAGAATGTTGAAGAAATGTAATTTTTTTTAGAGAGAAGGAAATTAATATAAAGAATGTTCTTTATTTCTTTAAACATATAAAATAAGTAAATTATAACTTTTAAAAATTTTTAAATATCTCATAATTTGTTGCACATTTAATTATATTACTTATGTGTTAATAAATAGGCTTCAATATATAACGTATGTATATATATATATATATATATATATTTGTTACTCTCCCCATCCATTTATAATGACATTCTTACTATAATGAGATGTCTCAAAATATTTAACATTTTCCATAAAATTAAAATTTTTAATATATTATATACTATCAATCAATCATTAACCACACTACATATTGCTTTATATATTTAGATTTGACATAAAGTACTTACTGTCTCACATGTTTCTTACTTTTTTATATTATATTATTTTATAATAAAATTTAAATTTTTGCATAAAACTCCATGTCTGGTCAAACACTGTCAGAAAAGAAATGGGATGGAGGGAGTATACATTTTCATCTTAGGTGTCCAATTTCATTTCATAACAGAGAATCCTTTCATAATGATATATTGGAAGATAGTTTAGCACACTTCCAACAGTTGGAAGCAAGATAGTTTTGAAAGAACTAAGAGGGGGGTTGAATTAGGTCTTTGGCTAATTTTTAAAAGATTTATCCTTTTTGACTAAATTAATTTGAAAAGTGATTGGAATCAAATACTTTACAAAATATGCAAGTAAACACAATAAGATTCAAATTTAAATGAAGCAAAGAGCAAGAGACAACACAAGTGATTTATAGTGGTTCGGTCACACAAGATCTATATCCACTACCTTGAGCACCTCCTCAAGGATTTCAACTAAACTCAACTATAATCACAAGTTGATCAATTTATATAATAGAGGCTCACCCTTCAACGGTTTTACACCACAGCCTTCTCTCAAATACAAATAATCAAGGCTCACCTAACACAAAAGTTTTATATCAACAAGATAACCTTTAAATCAACAAGTAGACGATGTAAGAGATAAGAAAGTAGATGATGAACAAATTAGCACACATTCACCTTTTTTGTTTAAGTAATCTTGAATATGAACTTTTTAGCACAAGACAAGAGAACTTTTTGATAGAGAATGATTGGAAAGAGTTAAGAATATCTAAAGCTCAAAAATTGCTCAAAAATATGAAGATTATGTCTTTTATAAGGTTTGAAAATCGGTTGCAACATTTAAATAACAGCTAGTAATAGTAAAATTTGATCGACCAAATTTGGACATTTATGTCTGAACGTTCTTCTGCATTTTTCTGTCTTGAGACTGCCAGAGTAAATTTGGTCGACTGAATTTAGACACAAGCATCTGAATAGTTGTCTGAATTTCTTTGGAAATTTAGCAGCCATGAGTTCAAATTTGAACGTCCAAATTGTAGTCCGAATTGATCAAACTTAGTTAAAATGATTAGAAATCAAGCACAATAAGTTTGAAATTATTTTGGACTATGAGTTGGATCTTTTAAAAGGCTTTTAGTCCAAAGGACGTCATTGAGAACTTGGTAAAAATATTTGTAAGGTAGATCATTTAAGATTTAAAACCAAGTTTGAAGCTATCTTGAAAAAGATTTAGATTCCAAAAATAAATGAGTGCAAGGTTTACAAAGATATACCTATAATGCATTATAAACCTACATTAAGGTCTTCAAAGTCTTCAATATTTTTGAATCAACTCTAACCACTTTGATAAACTTGTGTTGTTCATGCACTTTTAATTTCAAGGCAATGAGACTTGCATTCTTCTCAATCCAAAGATCCTATCACACATCATACAAGCATATTAGTCCATATCAAGGTTAATCAATATTATCTCCATAGGAAATTGCACTTATCAATGGTTTTCATTAATGAAAACAACGTGATTTGCCCTTAGGGCTTACAAATTAACATAGCAATCTTAGGTACAACATACCTGGATGTCGCTCAGTGCATTATCAAATCCTATAGCATTTGCTAAAGCACTTTGTACTAGATAAAAATATTGTCTAAGGCAACATATTGTAGTAACGTGCCTAAAGAAAGCGTTGGTTAATTTGAAAGACTTCTCTAATGCACCAATAGATATACTAATTATTTCATTCTTAATGGACTATTTGCTGATTGCACTGAGTTATTGAAATGGTCTAAAGGAGTTACTAAAGGAGTTCGCTTTTATGTGAAAAATTACAAGATCAATTAGAGCTGACGAAGATGGAGTATGGCTTGGTTCTAAGTATTTTAGAAGTATGGAAGTTAGAATGATATAGATTTGGAATCCTCAAGAAGGACATGGATGAAGAAGTGTTATAGTCTTGAACTCAAAGGTAGGGAAGTGCATGATGAAAACTATTTATATTGTTAGGCAGAAGATGAAGATAGAACAAATGAAGGTCAAATAGTATTGTAGTAGCTCTTCTTGGATATCACTACTAATTACTTTTTTAAGCGACACAGAGCAAATATTGAGATGAATGTTGTGTGTGATATACTGTTCTCTCTTCCTATATCCGATGGCATGGTTCTTTTCTTTCTATCTATTGTGATTATGGATACTACATATAATACGAACATGTATAAGATACCATTTATACAGTTGACATACATAATACTGATAGGGGGTAAATTTCTCTATTGCATTTGCCTTCTTGAAGAATAAGATGCAAGAAAATTTTATTTGTCATGTTTGAGGGAGATGTTTGGTCTAGATAAATCACCCCGGATAGTCATCAAATATGGGGTCCTTGCATCGATGCATGTTGTTAAGTTTATTTTTCCCAATTCTAGGTCATTGTTCTGCCTAAATCATATAATGAAGGATGTCGAGTATCGAGCCACTCATTTTGCTAAGATTACTATGATACGGTCAAATTTCTTTCAAGGTGGTTAGAGGAAGGCAGTAGATTTTCTAGATCCGTAGATGTTTTATAGAGTTTGAAGAAAATACATGAAGTATATAAATGTTGTCCTACTCTCCTAGAATATGTACATGATACATGGTTTAACCATAAGCTCTCCGTCCATCTTGAGCCAAAGAATATGCATAGCCATTTATCCAAAATGCATATGGAAATTATTTGCATCCAACTACCACCTCTTAAGAAGAGATCAATAGGATTTTCTTGTGATCCATCATGAAGTGAGATAAATGATCCAAGTTAGCCACATGAACAAGTTTTATGGTCTATTTGTCTTTTAACTTAGACGAAGAATGAAGTCAACCACCTTTAGTACAACATATTAACATGGATCTATTCTAAAGAGAAAAAGAATGACATATTAACATGGATCCATTCTAAAGAGAAAAAGAAAATCATTTAGGAAAGGAAAATCCGTAATGGATATTGGAAGAACTATCTTAGCTAGAAATCCATCTTGGAAGGTGAATCATGTCTATAGAGATGTCAATAGCCATGCCCATAGATTCATAGAATAGTTAGATAGGTTAAATATAATGTTGTAATTAGCTACTCTCCCCTTCCCGTTTTGTCCCCTGTGATTGCTTATGATAGGGATGACACTAATTGTATAATTCCTAATTTTTTGGATGAAATAAGTGAAAAATCATCTAATCTTCCCAAAAATGGCTTTGTTAGCTCCACGTTACTATTCAAGATTTGACTAAGACTAATCTCATCCCTAAGGGCATCCTCATTCAGCACACCTCCTATTTCAAAGTGAGGGAGAACTATACACTTTTGAAGTATGGTCAATCTAAAAGAAATATGTAAAGTAGGACTTTGAAATTTAGCAAAAGGAAGCATACTGGCCGAGAATAGATTGAACTATAAAAGTGGCTAATAGCAAGAGTTTGGGAGTGAGTATGAGGCAAACAACCAAAGCAATAAACCAGTACATCAGACTGCTAAGGAGGCATACCCCTAGTCATACACTACCTCTACTGGACCTATCAACTGGTTTGCCACCATATATTGGTGGTACAACCAGGACAGACATACGATTCAATTATTATGGGCCAACATTTATTCAGAGTTAACAGTAGAGCTTATTAGAATATATTATCTTTAAACATTAAATGAATACTGAGATAAAAAATTAAGGAGTTTCTTTTTTTTCTCTTTCTTTCTAATGATAAATGTGTTTCAAATTAAAATTATTGTAAGTGCTTGTTTCGATAAACTAATTCCCAATACTATTCTTTGTCAAGACATAAAGTTATTTATGATTTTTGATATTTTTTGTATCTAATTTATATAAATTTATAAATTTCTCTAGAATACATCAACCTTATTTTCCAGTTCTCTTATTTGCATAATGTATATGAAAGACCTAAGAGGGGGGGTGAATTAGGTCTTTGGCTAATTATCGAAATCTTTTCCCCTTTTTGCAAATCCTTTGTCTTAATAAAAGCTCTTCTTTAAATTCACAAACTTCAAGTTATATGTGATTTGATGATTAATACAAGATTATCAAACTATAAGACCATAACCAATCAATCAACAACTAAGCATAAATAATAATCACAAGTATGTAAACAAGTAAAGCAATAAGAAAATGAACACACGATTTATAGTGGTTCGATCTCTCCAAGATCTACATCCACTACCTTGAGTCCACACTCAAGGATTTCAACCAATCCACTATATGCTCAAATTCAACAATTACATAAGAGGCTCACCACACAATGGTTTTACACTCACAACCTCTTTTAGTAATTATACAAACAAGGTTCACCCTTCCACAAGGGTTTTATATCTAAAGACAACCTAAAGACCAATATAATCAAAGGCTCACCCACAAACGGGTTTTACACCACAACCTTGATTAATCTAGTCTATGGCTCACCCTATAACACAAAAGGGTTTTATGTCACAAGATAACCTTGCAATGAGCTAGTAGAAAACACAATTGAGATAAGAAAAGAGAGTGTGTAAGATGTTACCACTTTGTTGGTAGATGATTACACAATGTTTCACCTTCACACTTTGTTGCCTTTGGAATCTTGAATTTCAATCTTTGAGCACAAGGCAATTTGAGAGCTTTTCAAGTAATTTTGATGTAAAACAAGTTAGAGCTTGTAGGATTTCTTAAGTTCAAAGTTCTACTAAAAAATCTGGAGTTTATGGCTTTTATAGAATTCAAAAATCAGTTCAAACGTTCATAAAACGGCTAGTAACGGCTAGTTTCAGAAAATTCGGATGACCGAATTCTGCGTCCGAATTTTTCGGACGATCGAATTTTTCTGCTGCGTCTGAATCTTCTTCCGAATTTCTCTGGAAGAACAGTGACCATGCTGAAGGCCAAAATTCGGACGACCGAATTTTTTGGCTGCGTCCGAATCTTCTTCCGAATTTCTCTGGAAGAATAGTAGCAAACTTTTTCTACAAAATTCGGACGACCGAATTTTTGGACTGCGTCCGAATCTTGCATCCGAATTTTTCAAACTTTGTCAAAACATGTTCTAATCAATTCAAACAAGTTGGAAAACATTCTAGCCTTAAAGATAAGTCATTAAAGATCTTTTATGTGCAAAAACCATTTATGAAAACTTGATAATTTAGGTAAGTTCAAAACCATTGAATCCATTTAAATCAAGTTTTGTGCTCTCAATTGCAACTCATAGATTCCAAGGCTTAAGAGTGTAGGGTTTACAAAGTTTACCTATTAAGCACATGCAACCTACACTTCATGTCTTCAAAGCCTTCTAACATCTTGAACAAACTCTTCAATCTTCAATCACTTTGACATATTGGAGTTGTTCTTGCATTTTAACTTCAAGGCAATGAGACTTCATACTTCTTAGTTCATAAAACCTATCACACAACATACAAGCATATTAGTCCTCATCAATATTTGTCATTAATCAAAACTACATGATTTGCCCTTAGGGCTAACAATCTCCCCCTTTTTGATGATGACAAACTTTGATGCAAAATGTGATGGATTTAAACAATGTAGTACAAAGAAGTATTGATGTCAATGATAGAAGATAACCAATTTAGCACATTGACATTCAAATGGCTCAATATGAGCCTATGACCCAACCAACCTCCATTTGCCTCCTTCCTTCCAACAATTAGGATAGAAGATATAGCATTTAAGCATTTAGAAAAAGTTCTAAGAGAGGTTTTAAGGTTGTAAAAGTTTAACAATGCTCCCCCTTAGATTGTGCTCATTTTTCAACAAATTTGGACTAGAGATACTATGCATCCGAATTTTGACATATCAAGTCCAAACTTTAAAATAAGATTAATGAAAGCTCCAAATTTTGTAAATAAGCTTTCCTAAGGTTGTTCAAACATATTTGAAGAGATAAAAACATATTTGAATCAATTTGAACAACAAAGGAGCACATTTTGGTAACAAAATATGAATGCATCCGAATTTCAGAACATGCATCCGAATTTTTGACAATCCAAGTCCGAACTGCAATAAATTCAATATTATGAATGTTTAAATTGAAATAAAGCTTTTCTAAGGTTGTTCAAATGTATAGTAAGAGATTAAAACATATTTGAATCAATTTGAACAACAAAAGAGCACATTTTGACAATGAAATATGGATGCATCCGAATTTTAGAACATGCATCCGAATTTTTTTGATTTCAAGTCCAAACTGCAATAAACTCAATATAATGAATGTTTAAAGTGAAATAAATCTTTCCTAATGTTGTTCAAACATAATGGAAGAGAATAAAACATATTTGAATCAATTTGAACAACAAAGAAGCACTTTTTGGCAACAAATATGCATGCATCCGAATTTTTGAAACATGCATCCGAATTTTTGGTCTAAATTTTAGACAACAAGTTTGAAAAGGTGATTTTGCATTCAAATGAAATGTTGATGTACTCAAATATGTATGTCCACTATAGCATTCAGTTTAGCTTTGCAAAATCACAAAATTCATGCATTCAATTGTTTTCTTGAAGTAATTCAAAATCATAGGTCAAGTCAAGAACCAAGTTCACGGTTTCAATCTCAACTTAACCATATTCCAAAATCTAAGAAAACAACTAAAACCTCACATATTATAACACTTTCAATTTAAATTCAAATGCAGAAATGCAGCCAAATATTTTCACATTACTCATTACATATTGCACATCAACATATACACAACACACAACACATTTACAGCAAGCACATAGCACAATTTGTAGTCATTCTTTCTCCCCCTTGATATATGCATGGACTTTCAGAAAATTCACACATTTTCTCTTCATGCATGAGGAATTCCACTGCTATTTCACATTTTCACACATTTTGTCATCACATTTTCTTCTCCCCCTTTTGTCATCAATCAAAGGTGGGGTAAGAGTACTTGGACAACAAAAGTGAAACAAAAGAAGCTCTTATCATAAAGATTTCATATATTGAGCTTCAAAACATTATAATGACTAGAAAGGCACAAGTAAATTTCAATATTAAAGCATAACATGTGCATCAAGGAATAAACTAAAATAAGCATCAAAATAGAGTTTAGGGATAGAAAGGTTTAGTCTTGGATGCTCTTCATGGTCTTCACTTCCAAATCTGTTTGTTATGATGGCCATGTTTCCCTTGATCTCTTGGCTAAAGGAAATTGGTGATGGATTTGTGATTTGACTTTATTGAACTTCCTTCACCTCCTTCTTCTTGCTTGTTCGTTGCTCTTCATTCTCATGCTCTTCTCCTTCTTGGGGTGCTTCATTGCCTTTTCCTTCATCTTGTCTTCTTCTTAGGCAACAAATTGATAGCCATCTCAATTTTCACTGTCATTACTATCATCCTTGTTGCTGCCATCTTCACCCATATTATCTTCTTGATCTTCTTCATTTGGCTTTATAGGAACTTTCACCATTTAAACCACTTGAGAAATCTTTCTCAAGTCTTCTTCCATATTCTTGACTCTAGCTTCTAAACCATCAAATTTGCCAAGAATTATCAGAGCAAAAGACGTGAAGAATTTGTCCATCTTCTTCATTTCCTCTACATGGCTATTCAATGTCTCTTGAAATACATTGGCAACTGTTGTATCACCTATAGTGAGATTATCATCTTCAACTTCTTTTCCTTCAATAGAGAGCACTTCTTCAAACAGTCTTCTTTTGTGAAAGGTTGCTCCCCCTCACTAGATGAGTCATGCCTCCTATTTTTCTTCATTTCCCTTGCCAATATTTCTTCTTCATCTTCTTCTTCCTCAACCTCTTCACTTTCTTCAACCTCTTCTCTTCTTAAAGGAGTTTCTACTTTTGTTCTATATATTCCATTCTCATCAAAAACTAACTACATACTATTAAGAGAATCATTAGTGTAGATTTCTCCACTCTTGAAAGTTTGTCCTCTTACGGGAAGTTTGACTTGGAAGTATTTGAAGATCCTTGTTAATAATCTCCCATAAGGTAAGGCTTTGTTGGTTGTTTTTCTTGCACTAATCATATGCTTCAATGCCATGAATCCAAAGTTTATGCACAAGTAAGGCAAGCATAATCACCATATGCATATTTCTAACGGATGATTTATGTCCAAAATTACGGATGATCATGGTGGTAATCATGTGATGCATAATCCTTGCTAATGGACCTAAATTGTCTACCATTTGTACAGGCATTCTCAATCCTTTCATGCGAGTATAACTTACTTATAAAACAATGTTCGCCAAAAGAATAATGCCTAAAGCAACATCCTCAACATCACAAATTTTATTGAGCAGTGCATTATCAATCTCAAAAATTAACTTGTGATATTTTTGAAGAATACTACTAAATAGCTTTTATTACCAACTTGCTTAACTCTTTCTTCCTTAATATTTGCATAAACTTCATAAAATAAGGAAGGTAATAGCATTCATCAAACATAGGCAAACCAGTCCAGCTCACATCATTTAAAAATGAGAGTATATTACCCATTTTGAATAGTTTGACGACATCCACCTTGTGACTTGGATATATCTTATGGTTCCTTTTTGTCCAGTCATCAAGTTCAGTAGCACCCTCCACTGTGACAAATCTATCCAGCCATGACATGCTTTGCAAAACATGAACTTTCCTTAGTTCATTGATCACTGATCCTTCTTCTCTTTCTTCGGCTTTTCCCTTTCCTTTTCCCATGCTAGGCATCTTTGTCCTCACCTGAAGCTACAACACTTGAATACACTCATTAGTCATTGAATTTTTTTTTTTTAATTTTTAAGCTTCTTCTAAGATTGGTTAAACCTTTCTTCGGCTAATGGCATAGTAATAATATCATTAATTTGTTCATTAGTGCAAATATGCTTTAAACAAATATTACCCTTAGTAGAATGATCTCTAATGAGATGAAGTATGATCTCAATATGCTTTGTCCTAGTTTGTTGAATAGTATGATGATCAAATTTGTTGCATTAGTATTATCACATAACATAGCCACATATTTGAAACATAGATCATAATCACTTAGAGTATCAATAAGGTAATAGTGAATGTGTTTAATAGCAATCAAATGAAGCTCTTTATGACAAGATGGAATTTAGTACACAAACACATTGCAAACATAATATTAGTTCTACTTGCAGTCAAATAGAGTTGACTACTCCTATGAAACCATTTTATTCTTGTCATGCATAGTTGATAAACTTATGAAAGTGCTTATACCTTAACATGATTCATGAAAGTGCCATTCTTGGTTTGCTTGATTTGTAGGCCAAGAAAGAAATTGAGTTTTCCTATCATGCTCATTTCTAATTTACTTTGCATCAACTTGGAAAACACATTACAAAGTGAAGTATCAGAAGCACCAAAAGTTGTATCATATATTTGGACAAGTTATAGATCATTGTTGCATGAGGAATTTATAAAGAGGGTAGTTTCGGTTTTCTTTTTGAAAATCCTTTTGAAAGATGGAAACTACTCAATCTTTCACACTAAATTTTAGGAGCTGGTTTTAAACCATTCAAAACTTAGGAAAGTTTGAAAATATGGTTAGGAAACTTTTCATGAGCAAAACCGGTGATTGTTCCATATAAACCACTTCCTCAATAGAACCATTTAGAAAAGCACTTTTGACATTCATTTGAAATAACTTAAAGCAAGTACAAGTCAAAAGCATTCTTATGGACTCAAGTCTAGCATTCGAAACAAAATTTTCATCATAATCAATTCCCTCTTCTTGATTGAATCCTTAGGCAACAAGTCTAACCTTGTTTCTAACAACTTCTCCGGTTTCAATAAGTTTATTTCTAAAAAACCATTTAGTTCCAATAATGGAATGATCATGAGATTTAGGAATATCCAAAAGTTTGTATCTTTCAAATTTATTTAATTCCTCTTGCATAGCAATAATCCAAAAATCATCACACAAGGCATCATCAATACTTTTTAGGCTCATATGCAATAAAAGAATAAAGTTATTGATAAAATACCGCCTTATTTTTACTCCTTGAGAAATATCACCAATGATTTGCTCCTTAGGGTGGCCTCTTGGATATCTTAAGTTCTTTGAGAGCTTTTGGTCACCACTAGGTTGGTTATCTTGTTCTTGCTTAATCATCTCTTCCTCATTGGTATGATTCTCCAAAGTTGGTACTTGAAGATGGGTTTGATAGTCATTCATTTATGTACCTACATCATCTTCATCTCTTCTTTCCAAGCAAATGTAAGATTCATCAAAACAAACATGAATGGTTTCCTCATCATGTAAGGTTCTTTTTATTGTAAATTCTATATGCCTTTTCGTAAGAAGAATAGCTAAGATATATCAATATCCATTTTTCTACCAAATTTAAGTAAGTTGTCACAATAATTTAAGATAAGACATTTATAACCAAACATTTTAAAATATGCAACTTGAGACATTCTATAAAAAAGAAATCAGAAGATGTTTTTCTTCAAAATGATCTTAAAAGAATTCTATTTATCATAGCATGTGGTGTTTAAGGCTTTGGCCCAAAAATATTTTTGAAGAAGAATTTTCACAAAGCATAGACCTAGCCAATTTCTGCAAAGTTTAAAATTTTCTTTCAATAACACCATTTTATTGTGAAGTTTTTGCAGTTGAAACAATTATATGAAATTCAATTTTCAAAGCAAATTTTGTAAAAACTTTGTTGTAAAATTCTCCCATTGACACTTGTAATAGAGATCAATTGCATTCAAGGGAGGTTTGATCTTTTTGAGTAGTTTTTCAAACTTATTTAACACTTCATCTTTTTTTGAGCAAAGAAGAATGCTAAAGTGAATATTGAGAAATCATCAACTACTAGTAAGGCATAATTCAAGTCATCAATACTAGAGTTCCTCATAAGTCCAAAACAATCCGTATGAACATGCTCAAGATGTTTTGAGATCTAAATGCACTTTCATGTGTTTGAAAGATTCTTTTGTTTGTTTTCCATATTGACAAGTATCTCAAAGATAAATTTCTCAAAACATATTTTTAGCAATCCTCCAACTAAATCTTGAGAGGAAAGTTTGCTCAACAAATCCATGCTTAAGTGACCTAATCTTCTATGCCAAGAAAATCCATCATTATCATAAGCTACAAGACATTCAAGCTTATCAAGATAAAACACATAATGAAACATTTTGCAAGTAATTGATCAAAATCACAAAATGTCATATTGTCATATAAGTTCGGACGACTGAACTTATTGTCTACATCCAAACCTTTTTGTGGAGTTTTAAGAAGATGATTTTGGCAAACCAAATGCATAGATAGTTAATCATCTTATCATGACATATAGTCAACTTCAAGAACATATCAATAATGAATTTAATTCCACATTATCAATGTTATTTAATCAATTTCATAGAAGCAATTGGTAAGTCATGGTTGGCAAATCTTTAAATTTTAACAACAAAGAATGCTCAACTAAAACTTCACATGTTGGTATTTAACTTCTTATCCATTGTCACACAATTGGCTAATACTAAGCAAGTTAAAGTTCAAATCAGCAATAAGCCACATTTATTTAAAAAGAAGAGAGGAACCTTTACCAACATTGGTTACTCCAAGAATTCTTCCTTTCTTCTTGTCTCAAAAACAAATTCTTCATCGGTTGCTTTGACCTTGATTATGAATGAGATGTTTTCTGTTATTCTTTAAGCCAACTTCATCAATGTACCGCTTAGTGGTGCTTGAGTTTGAATTAAAGTGCACCTGCAATAAAGGAGAGGAAGTATCCTTTGGTACCCATACTTTCTTGGGTCCGTGAGGGTTAGTAATAATTCTCTTAACTCTCCAAATGGTTTTTACACCATTCTCTACTTTTCTTTTTAACATAACATTTGGTGACTTTATGTCCATGTTTTCCACAATAAGTACAACAAGTATGATGCATGAAAGTAGAAGTAGCTCTAACAAAGAAGTTGTTGTATTTAGGCACATTATTTACATAATTATAACCAAGACCATTTTTGACAAGAGGAGATCTTTGAACTCCAAGAATTTTATTAAGATTGTCCCTTCCTTTTGTAAATTTTTTCTATACATGATGTAAGTTCATAAACCTTCTTTTTCAAAGTCTCATGATCAACAAGCATTCTTTCAAGAGACAAAATATTTTCACAAAGAATCTTATTTTCAAGGGACATGTTTTGCAAAGAGACATTTAAAACTTCTTTTTTCAATATTCAAGCATTCAATAGAATCAAGAAGCTTTTTTATTTTCACAAAATAATTTTGAATTCTCATTCAATAAATCATTAATTTTGATTTTCATTTCCTTATTCCTTTTTGAAGCCTTTTTTAATTCTCCATACATCTCAACAAGTAATTCACTAGGATCATCAATATTATCAATATCATCATCACTATAAGTAGAGGTAGAAGGAGTGGATTGTACCTCATCATTTATTGCCATAAAGCATACATCTACTCTTTCTTCTTCATAAGTAGCTTGAAGTAGTTTCCACATATCATGAGCGGTGTCGCATTCACTCACTTGATCGTACACAATCATATCCAGTGCACAACTCAAGATATTAATGGCTTGGTAATTCATTGTCATCTTCTTTGAGTCACCCTCATCAAATTCGTCCATAGACTTTGGCTCTTTAGTAACTCCATCAATTCTCACTTTCATTGGTATGTAAGGACCTTTCTCAACAATATTCCACAAATCAAAGTTAATAGAACAAATATATATCTTAACTCTAGATTTCCAAAATGTGTAATTTGTTCCATCAAACAAAGGTGGTCTATTTGTGGAGAAACCTTCCATATAAGGCAAATTTGATAAACTAGCCATATGATCTTTACTTCTAGGTTGTTAAACCTTAAAAAGAAGACCTTGCTCTGATACCAATTGAAAGACCTAAGAGGGGGGTGAATTAGGTCTTTGGCTAATTATCGAAATCTTTTCCCCTTTTTGCAAATCCTTTGTCTTAATAAAAGCTCTTCTTTAAATTCACAAACTTCAAGTTATATGTGATTTGATGATTAATACAAGATTATCAAACTATAAGACCATAACCAATCAATCAACAACTAAGCATAAATAATAATCACAAGTATGTAAACAAGTAAAGCAATAAGAAAATGAACACACGATTTATAGTGGTTCGATCTCTCCAAGATCTACATCCACTACCTTGAGTCTACACTCAAGGATTTCAACCAATCCACTATATGCTCAAATTCAACAATTACATAAGAGGCTCACCACACAATGGTTTTACACTCACAACCTCTTTTAGTAATTATACAAACAAGGTTCACCCTTCCACAAGGGTTTTATATCTAAAGACAACCTAAAGACCAATATAATCAAAGGTTCACCCACAAACGGGTTTTACACCACAACCTTGATTAATCTAGTCTATGGCTCACCCTAACACAAAAGGGTTTTATGTCACAAGATAACCTTGCAATGAGCTAGTAGAAAACACAATTGAGATAAGAAAAGAGAGTGTGTAAGATGTTACCACTTTGTTGGTAGATGATTACACAATGTTTCACCTTCACACTTTGTTGCCTTTGGAATCTTGAATTTCAATCTTTGAGCACAAGGCAATTTGAGAGCTTTTCATGTAATTTTGATGTAAAACAAGTTAGAGCTTGTAGGATATCTTAAGTTCAAAGTTCTACTAAAAAATATGGAGTTTATGGCTTTTATAGAATTCAAAAATCAGTTCAAACGTTCATAAAACGGCTAGTAACGGCTAGTTTCAGAAAATTCGGATGACCGAATTCTGCGTCCGAATTTTTCGGACGATCGAATTTTTCTGCTGCGTCCGAATCTTATTTCGAATTTCTCTGGAAGAACAGTGACCATGCTGAAGGCCAAAATTCGGACGACCGAATTTTTTGGCTGCGTCCGAATCTTCTTCCGAATTTCTCTGGAAGAATAGTAGCAAACTTTTGCTACAAAATTCGGACGACCGAATTTTTGGACTGCGTCCGAATCTTGCATCCGAATTTTTCAAACTTTGTCAAAACATGTTCTAATCAATTCAAACAAGTTGGAAAACATTCTAGCCTTAAAGATAAGTCATTAAAGATCTTTTATGTGCAAAAACCATTTATGAAAACTTGATAATTTAGGTAAGCTCAAAACCATTGAAACCATTTAAATCAAGTTTTGTGCTCTCAATTGCAACTCATAGATTCCAAGGCTTAAGAGTGTAGGGTTTACAAAGTTTACCTATTAAGCACATGCAACCTACACTTCATGTCTTCAAAGCCTTCTAACATCTTGAACAAACTCTTCAATCTTCAATCACTTTGACATATTGGAGTTGTTCTTGCATTTTAACTTCAAGGCAATGAGACTTCATACTTCTTAGTTCATAAAACCTATCACACAACATACAAGCATATTAGTCCTCATCAATATTTGTCATTAATCAAAACTACATGATTTGCCCTTAGGGCTAACAGTATAGTTGTACTAATGTTCTCCTAGTATGCAATGGTTCTGGTGACCTAATATTAGAAGAGTTTAATAAACCATTTTTGGATAATTACAGATGAAAAATAAAAAAAATGATGAATTTTGTGGGTTCCATAAAGAAAGAGGCATATTAAATTTTAAAATTTCTCACCAAAAACCAAAAAAGAAAAAAAAGAAAATAACTCTTTTTAAAATTCTCAAAGAAAAGTAAACTAACCAAATAACAAAATTCTTTAAAAGAAAAGGGAGCTTGCTTATTATCATGGGTCATTTGTTGTATTAGTTCTGCTATTCCACAAAGATAGGCCTACTTTTATTTTCACACAAATTAACAAAGTTAGTTTATGCAGTTAAGCTAATAATTTTTTCTTCATATTTTTCTTATTTGTCCTTCATAAATACTAAGATGATTTTGACTCATATTGGTTAGTCATTTTCTAAAACTAGTATTATTTTGATTTTCGATTATTAATATATGGAATTATATAATTGATTCAATATTAGAAGATTGTTATGAATTTAAGTGTTGGTAACGTAGAATTAAAGCGAAAGCGTCACTCAATATATTTGGAGAATAGCAATATAAACTGAAAAAAAAGAGAAGAGAGAATATAGAGAGAGAAAGTAGAACTCAAGAATCAAGACTAGTAAGTGTGTATTATTAATGTCATCATATGACCCTATATATAGGCTCATAATATAAGAGTTTATGGAAATCTAAAATCTAATAAGGAAAGAAAATCAAATCTAATTAGGAGTAATATTTTGGGAGTTTAGTTCTCTTTAGGAAACTGACTAATATGAACTTATGAATTATTTCATAACACTCCCCTTGGATGTTCATAACATAAAGAATATGCCTCGTTAAAATCTTACTAGATAAAAACTCAATGGGAAAAACTCTAGGGAAGGAAAAAGAGTACACCATTCTTTATGTCATTTATTACTCCCCCTGATGAGAAAATCTTTTGAGATTTCTTAACCAATTCTTTCTCAACAAATGTTGCTATCGATAAGGTCTTAGTGAATAGATTTGTCAAATGATCAAATTTGTTGAACATTAATATTAGATCTCTTCTAGATTTCATGAGTAAAAAGAATCTCATGAAAGTATAATTTATCTTATCTCCTTTGATATATATCAAACTTTATTATCATCTAATAATGCAGTTGAAATTCCTTCTTAAAGGATATAGATTTATCTTAAATACAGTAATCATGATCACACATATTCTCAACCAATATCATGAATTTCTATTTCTTCAACATGAATTGAAGATATGACTGTTATAATCAACACATGCCTATAAATGCATAGTTTATGTGGATCATATAGGTAACTTATACCTTACATATCCATCTTAACAGGAGTTGAATTTTTTGAATTTTTGAGATAAACGATCTCAAGGAGATATCAAAAGGCAAACTTAATGACATCTCAAAATTCATTGGCTAGAGAAGAACTAGAATATATATCTTCTTGCACGCAGACAAGTGTTTTCATATACTAAATTGCAAAATTTTAGTATTTCCGGACTAAAGAGTTCTTCAATAGCCTTTGTTTGATATAAGGATCTTTATCACGTATAATAACTCAATGACCATTGATGTACTATGTCCATGTGAAGCATCTTCAGAATGTTCAATCAAAATAAAATATTAATTTTTCAAAATGTTGATTACAATACTTACTTCTCTAAATTCTTCAGAAAAAATATCTTGATCATCAAATCTTTTTCTCTTTTGAGGATTCTTTTTTCTAAAATCAAGAGATTAACCACACTTCAAGCGTGCATCAAAATCATATAGCTATAGAATTCTTATATTTGTCCTACTAGAACATCTATCCAAATAGGAATATCTATAGCTAGAATATCGTATTGACTAACTCTACGAAGTCAATCAAACAATCAATTTGTAATTTTATGCAAATAAACAATATATTGAACTTCCAGTTCATTAATGATTGTGCATAGATTGAGATAATGAAGGTCATAAATGATATCCCATTTTGATTAATAATTTTCTACCCCTAATGTGGAGAAATCTATACCAATCAATAGATTATATAATAAGGATACCTTCTGACAAAGAAACACATATAGCAAGTATAGCTAAGTATAGACTTTCTTCATACACGGACATATTGGATCATTCTTTTAATAAGAATTCACTAAGAAAATCTCATTATGTTATACAGAAACGATCCACTTATATGCTTTAAACATATTGAGACCATCAGAGACTTCAAATATAAGTATCATTATCAAATGATAACAAAAATAAACACATATTAAGTGTTATCATGCATTATTATATCCACCATTAGAAATATATTTCTTTGTCATCATTGCCAAGTCTTACGAAGAATCATACGCCATAATTCATGAAAAATATTCACATTTATAGTTCGGATTTTATAAGTAAATATTTATTACTATCTCTTTGAAATTACACTTCAGGTGTATAGTTCATGTTGGGAATACATGTACACTTCAAGTGTACTTATGAATAGTTCAAAATTTTCATATTTCTCTTGCAAACTTTATCATTTCAAGTTTGCAGACTTCAATTCGAAAATCCTAATTCTTAACCAATATATTATGCACATTAATATCGCTGACGTCATATATTTGTTCGGTTGTAGTAGTTCCCAATCATGTTGAGATCTCATCATTGTCGAACTTTTTAGGAACCTGAATTTCTTCTGCAAATAATTTATCAATCATGTTTGGGAAAAAAATTTGTTGAAATTTAAATCTCCTCGACTTAACATATATGACCAGCTTAAGTCTTTGCTCCAGTAAGGAGTTTGTATACTTGGAACCAACTTATCTATCATGTTTTAGCTATGTCTCAAATTTATTTGTAGTGGTAGATTGTCATTCAGGGACATCAAATATAATATGAACATTTTTTGCCGAATGTTGGTCAGTTAATATACCTGCTATATAAATTATCATTTGAACTTCTGGTTCAAGTGTACTTATGAGGATCAAAACAGAAGATCAAGATGAAACACAAACTATTATCTTTATTCAACCTTCATTCAGGGACATCAAATATATTAGGAACATTTTTTGTCGAATGTTGGTCAGTTAATATACCTGCTATATAAATTATCATTTGAACTTCTGGTTCAAGTGTACTTATGAGGATCAAAATAGAAGATCAAGATGAAACACAAACTATTATCTTTATCCAGCCTCATATTTTCTCCTCTTTATGTTGGGACATCATATTCAAAATTAACAAAATACGAATCTCTCCCTTCAAATTCAGTCACAACATATTAGATAATCTCTTTGAAGACCCATTTTATTACCTTGTCGTGGAAAAGATATGCAAAGCAAATTTTCAAATTTTAGATTGAAAATATTTATTTTCTAACCACAAATCAACTACTATAAGGAGAACTTATAATGTGTTGGCAAAATACGAAATAAGGGCTAATACATCGCAGTCATAAACATTCTGCAGGATGTTTAATATTTATGTTAATACAACCAGTATTATTAGGACAAATTGTGTCTTTGGAAGAATGTTAAATATGAGCTCATTATCAATGAATTGCAAACTACAGGTTGCAAAAAACAATATACATATGTGTTAGCCCTAAGGGCAAATTATGTAGTTTTGATTAATGACAAATATTGATGAGGACTAAAATGTTTGATTATTGTGTGATAGGTTCTGTAAACTGAGAAGTATGAAGTCTCATTGCTTTGAAGCAAAAGTTCAAGAACAGCTTCAGTTAAGCAAGTATTTGAAGTTTGAAGAATGTTGTTCTAAAGATGATCAAAAAGCATTGAAGACTTGAAGTGTAGAATACATTTAACTTTTAGGTAAATCTCTATGTAAACTCTACACTTGCATGTCTTGGTTATCATTGAATGCATAAGAGAGCATAAAAATAATCTTATGATTTTAAAAGGCTTTGAATGAATCTTTTTATAAGATATGTTAGTAAACTTCATATGTTCTTGTTTTTCAATCTTATATATGGTTAAATAAGTTTTCTATACATATCAAATGTTTTTCAAACTCATTGAAGTTATATATCAAATAATTTTACAAAGTTTGAAAATGCTTCCAAAAAATTCGGTCGTCTGAATTTTGTAGCAAAAGTTTGCTACTATTCTTCCAGAGAAATTCGGAAGAAGATTCGGACGCAGCCAAAAAATTCGGTCGTCCAAATTTTTGGCCTTCAAACGATGGTCACTTGTTTCTTCCGAGAGAAATTCGGAAGAAGATTCAGACGCAGCAAAAAATTCGGTCGTCCGAATTTTTGTTCTCAACATGGTTACTATTCATCTAGAGAAATTCGGACGAAGATTCAGACGCAGCCAAGAAATTCGATCGTCCGAATTTTCTGAAACTAGCCGTTTCTAGCCGTTTTATGAACGTTTTAACAGATTTTCAAATTCTATAAAAGCTATAAACATGAAAATTTTTGTAACTCTTGAAATCTTGAAAACTCCAAGCATTCAAAAGCATTTAGCAAACATTTCTTAAGCTCTCTTATGTCTTGTGCATTCAATTGATCAACCCAAAAGACATCAAAGTGTGAAGGTGCAAAATTGTGTAATATCTACCATCAAGTGGTAACTTCTACACATTCTCATTTATTTATCAAATTGTGTATTTCTACTAGCTCTAGCAAGGTTATCTTGATAACATAAAATCCTTTAGATAAGGGTGATCCTTGAAAGTGTGATTCAAGGTTGTTTAAGATATAAAACCATTGTTTGTGGTGAGCCTTGTATTGTAAACATTACTATAAGAGGTTGTGAGTGTAAAACCATAGTTTGGTGAACCTCTCTTGTAATTTGTAAACCTGAGCAATTAGTAGATTTGTTGAAATCCTTAAGTGTGAGCTTAAGGTAGTGGATGTAGATCTTGAGGATCGAACCACTATAAATTGTTTGAGTTCTTTGCTATTGCTTTCATTACTGCCTTGCTATTAGCTTATATAACTTGTTCTTGGTCTAAACGCATAAAAGGTTTAAGTTTGTGAAAATTAGCCAAATAGCTAATTCACCCCCCTCTTAGGTATTTCAATTGGTATCAGAGCTAGAACTTCTGTGTGTGGTTTAACAACCTAGAAGACAAAGATCCTATGGCTAATATGTCAAACCTACCTTACCTAGAAGGATCTTCCACAAATAGACCACCTTTGTTTAATGGAACAAATTACACTTTCTGGAAATCTAGAGTTAAAATTTATATTTGTTCTATTAATTTTTATTTGTGGAACATAATTGAGAAAGGTCCTTATGTCCCAATGAAAATGAGTGCTGATGGAATAACCTCAGTACCCAAGTCCACTGTTGAATTTGATGAGCATGATTCTAAGAAAATGACTTTAAATTATCAAGCCATGAATATATTAAGTTGTGCTTTAGATGTTACTGAATACAATAGAGTTAGTGGATGTGATTCTGCTCATGACATGTGGAGATTACTTCAAATTACACATGAAGGTACTAATCAAGTTAAAGAATCTAAACTTGCCATGCTAGTTAGAGATTATGAACTGTTTACCATGAAACAAGGTGAAAATATTAGTGATATGTTTACAAGATTTACTAACATTTTCAATGGCTTAAAAGCTTATGGTAAAAGCTATACTATGGGAGAGCAAAACAGAAAGATTTTAGATGCTCTACCAAAATCCTGGCAGCCTAAAACACTTGCCATTGAGGAATCCAAGGATTTGAAGACTCTTCCACTTGAACAGCTCATTGGATCTCTACTGACTCATGAAATGAAGATGAAACGGCTAAATGACAAGGAGGATGAAGAAAAGGGAAGAAAAGGAGTTGTACTCAAGTCTTCAAATCACTTGAGTGAACAAGAACAGTCTTCAAGTGAAGAAGAAGGAGGAAACAGTGGAGAAGAAGAGATTGCGATGGCAGTAAGGAAGTTTAAAAGATTCTACAAAAAGGAGTTTCTCAAGAAAGGAAGAAAACCAATCAAGAAGAGTGGACAATCCTCATCCTATAAACCTCAATGTTTTGAATGTAAAAGCACAGAGCATCTTGTTGCTGACTGTCCTAAAGCTTTGGAAAAAGAAAGAGAAAGCAAAAACAAAAAGAAATATGTTTCAACAAGAAAGTGGGGATGAAAGTGAAGGGAAGGCCAACATATACTTTATGGCCATTGATGATGAGGTACAATCTTCACCCTCTATTTCAAATGTATATGATGATGATATTGATTCCAGTGATCTTATTGTTGAGTTATATGAAGAATTAAAAAAGGCTTCAAAAAGAAATAAAGAAATGAAACTCAAAATAAATGATTTATCTAATGAAAATTCAAAATTATGTGTTGAAAATGGAAAACTTCTTGAAACCATTAGTTGCATTGCTATTGAAAAAGAAGTTTTGAATACAACTATACAAAACATATCTTTTGAAAACAAAAAGCTTTGCACTAGAATTATTTCTCTTGAATCAATGATAAAAGATCATGAGCTTCTAAAAAGGAAAGTTAATGATCTAACTTTATGCATTGAGAGATTTACAAATGGAAGGGAAAATTTGAATAAATTACTTGGCTATCAAAGGTCTTCATTTATAAAACATGGTCTTGGTTTTACTCATGATTATTCTGCTCCAAAACAGAAAAAATCTTTTGCTAAAGAATCTTATCATTCTAGATCACATATTTGCTGTACTTATTGTGGTAAACATGGACACAAGGTGTCTAGATGTTTTATCAAAAGAAAAATAGAAAGTGGTGTTAAAACCATTTGGAAAGTCAAAGAAACTTTTACTAACCCCCTTGGACCCAAGAAAATATGGGTACCAAAAATCACCCTTTCAAATTTGGTATAGGTACAATTTGCCTCAAGATCAAGTGCCACAAAATGGTTCCTTGACAGTGGATGCTCAAGGCATATGACTGGAAATGCATCACTTGTTAGTGAACTTCAAACTACAAGTGAAGGTTTTGTCACATTTGGAGATAAGAAGAAAGGGAAAAATACTTGGAATAGGTAACATTGGTAAAGGTTCTTTCCCTCTTATCAAGAAAGTATTACTTATTGAAGATTTAAAGTATAATTTACTGAGTATTAGTCAATTATGTGATAATGGATGCAAAGTAGAGTTTAAATGTGATACTTGTACTATTCTTGACAATGCAAGTAACAAAACCATCTTTGTTGCTAAAAGAGTTGGTAATGTATATGTGTTGTATCTTGATGAGCTTATTACAAATGATATTAAATGTCTTGCCATTCATGACAATGATGGATTTTTATGGCATAGAAGATTAGGACATGTAAGCATGGATTTATTAAACAAACTTTCTACACAAGAGCTGGTGAGAGGATTACCTAAATTGCATTTTGATAAAACTCGCCTCTGTGATGCTTGTCAATATGGAAAACAATCAAAAACATCTTTTAAACCAAAGAAAATGGTTTCTACCTCAAAAACCTCTTGAACTAATTCATATGGATTTATTTGGACCTATGAGGACTACTAGTCTTGGTGGTAAAAGCTATGCTTATGTGATTGTTGATGATTTTTCAAGATTTACATGGGTAATCTTCTTAGCACAAAAAAGATGAAACATTTTATGAATTTTCAAAACTCTTCAAAAAGGTTCAAACCTCTCTTGATTGCAAACTGATTTCTATTAGAAGTGATAATGGAAGAGAATTTTGTAACCAAGACTTTACAAAAATTTTTGTGATGAATATGGTATTACTCACAAATTTTCAGTTGCTAAAACACCTCAACAAAATGGTGTTGTTGAAAGGAAAAACAGAACCTTACAAGAAATGGCTAGATCAATGCTTTGTGAAAACTCATTACCAAAGTATTTTTTGAGGTGAAAGTCATTAATACAGACTTGTTATATCATGAACAGAGTTTTACTAAGACCTTTTATAAGAAAAAACACCTTTTGAACTTTTATTTGACAAAACTCCATCAATTGTCTATTTCAAAGTTTTTGGTTGTAAATGCTTCATTTTAAACACTAGCAACTATCTTGGTAAGTTTGATAGAAAATCAGATGAAGGAATTTTTCTTGGTTATTCATCAAATAAAAAAGGCATATAGAGCCTATAATAAAAGAACATTGTGTGTTGAAGAAACTATTCATGTAACCTTTGATGAATCTAACATTTATCTTCAAAGAGGAAATGAAGATGACACGAGCACATCAATGGTTGAAAATCATACTCAACACCAAGCACCCACAATGGAAGATCATGCCAAAGAAGAAGAAATAATGGAGCAAGAACAAGATGGTCAATCAAGCAATGATCAAGAACTTCCAAAGGATATCACATATGCAAAAGGTCATCCTAAGGAGCAAATCATTGGTGATGTCTCCCAAGGGGGTAAAAACAAGGCGGTACTTTATTGATAACTTTGCTCTTTTATCTCATATTGAACCAAAAAATATTGATGATGCATTGTGTGATAATTTCTGGATTATTGCTATGGAAGAAGAGCTAAATCAATTTGAAAGAAATAAAGGTTGGTCTCTTGTTCCTAGACCTCATGATCATTCTGTTATTGGTACAAAATGGGTTTTTAGAAATAAGTTAAATGAATTAGGAGAAGTAGTTAGAAATAAAGCTAGACTTGTTGCTCAAGGTTTCAACCAAGAAGAAGGCATTGACTATGATGAGACCTTTGCTCCAAAGTAGCTTGATTAGAATCTATAAGAATACTTTTGGCATTTGCTTGCTTTAAAGGTTTTAAACTTTTTTCAAATGGATGTTAAAAAGTGCTTTCCTAAATGGTTTTATTGAAGAAGAGGTTTATGTAGAACAACCTCCCTGGTTTTATCCATGAAAAATTTCCAAATTATGTGTATAAGCTAACCAAAGCTCTATATGGACTGAAACAAGCTCCAAGATCTTGGTATGAAAGATTAAGTGGTTTTCTTCTCTCAAAAGGTTTTACTAAAGGAAAAGTAGACACAACTCTTTTTATTAAAACATCTTCTAAAAATAATATTTTGCTTGTACAAATCTATGTTGATGATATCATTTTTGGTTCTACTAATATTTCTCTTTGTGAAGAGTTTGCTAAAACTATGCAAAATAAATTTGAGATGAGCATGATGGGAGAACTAAGTTTCTTCCTTGGACTACAAATTAAGCAAACCAAGGATGGAGTCTTCATCAATCAAGAAAAATATACTAAGGAGCTATTGAAAAGGTTTAGAATGGATCAAGCAAAAGGAATAAGTACTTCTATGAGTTCATCAACTAAACTTGATAAAGATGAGAAAGGTAAAAGTATTGATGAGAAATTATATAGAGGAATGATAGGAAGTTTACTCTATCTCACTGCTAGTAGACCAGATATTATGTTTGCTGACTATGCTGGATGCAAAGTTGAGCGTAAAAGTACAAGTGGTCATTGTCAATTTCTTGGTAGTTGTCTAGTGTCTTGGTTTAGTAAAAAGCAGGCTTGTGTATCTTTATCCACAGTGAGGCTGAATACATAAAGCTGCAGGAAGTTGTTGTGCACAATTATTATGGATGCAGCATACTTTACTTGATTATGGTCTTAAATTTAAGTGTGTGCCTATACTCTGTGATAATACTAGTGCTATCAATTTGAGCATTAATCCCATTCTACACTCTAGGACCAAGCATATAGAGATAAAACATCATTTCATTCGTGATCATGTGATTAAGAAAGATATATGCTTAGAACATGTAAATACAAATGATCAAATTGTTGACATATTTACAAAGCCTTTGGCTGAGAAAAGGTTTAATCACCTAAGAAGACTCTTAGGAATTTCAAAATTCAATGACTAATGTGTGTATTAATGTTGTGATGAAAACAGAGATTTATTGATCAAAAATTCGGACGCAGAGATGAAAAATTGGTCGACCGAATTTTCTGAACCAAAGAGACAAAAACTTTCGACCGAAAATTCGGACGCAGACCTAAAATTCGGTCGTCAAAATTTTGCGGATGCATCCCTTTAAATGAAAATCGAAAGGTTTCTTCCAAACATTATAACTTCCGAATTTTACATCCTTTCAAAACCCCTCATACCCATTCACGTCCGAATCAAAATATCTTCAAATCCACACACTTTCATCCCAATTTTCCTTCATTTTTAAACTTCTAAGCCCTAATTTCATACAGAAAACAAATCCTTCTCAAGAGAAAACATCATGGTGAGAACAAAGAAGCCCAATGTTGAGAAAGGAAAAGGAAAGGCTAAGGAAGGAGATGGAGACCCAATCCTCAATCAACCAAGAAGGATTCGCATTCCTCAAACACAATCTGGGGTTGACAGGTTTATCTCTATCAAATCTACTCATGAATTTGATGAATGGAATAAGAATAGTAGAAAGATTATTCCTGGATATAAGGTGGATGCTGATAAACTATCTAGTATGGATATGGTTTTGTCCTATTTCAATGATGTTGGATGGAGTAGTTTGTTGTTTATTAATGAAGATTTTTATCCTACTTTAGTATATGAATTCTATGCAAACCTAAAGGAGGAAAGAACTGAGATTGTTGGGGATGATAGGATACAATGGTATTCAACTAGAGTATCCCAAGTTGATATTGAATTAAGTGAAGCCCTGATTAACAGAATTTGTGGGGTAAGTGACAGTGGGGCTAAATATTATGCACCCTCAATGCATTGCTATGATCATCAACTCTTTACATATGATAGATTTGAACAAGCATTTACAAATGGAAGAGAGTTTAGATCTATAAAAGAGAGGGAAATCAAGAATTTGGATGCTAGAGGTAGAGTATTGCATCATATGGTAACTACTATGATTGTTCCTAACTTTGGACATAAATCATCAGTAGGTAATATGCATATGGTATTAATGTTGGCCTTGCATGAACAGAGGAAATTGAACTTTGGATATATAGCCTTAAGACACATGATTACTTGCTAGAAAAAGCAGTAACTAAGGCATTCCCTTTTGGAAGGCATGTTAACAAAGATCTTTAAGCATTTTAAGATTAAACTTCCGGGAAGAGGACAAGCCTTTAAAAGTGGAGAAATATACATCGATGAATCCCTTAAGAGAATGCAGACTTATCCTTGATGATGATGGAGTATGGAAAACAAAAGAGGATCCTCTCCAAAAAGATTAGGAAGAAAGGAAAGGACGAGAAAGTGTAGAAGAGGAAAAGGAGGAGGATGAAGATGAGGAAGATGAGGAAGAGACCCTTGCAAGAGAAATGAAGACAAAAAGAAAGCATGACACTTCAAGTGAGGGGGAGCAACCACCAACAAAAAGAAGAGTAGTTGATGAAGAAACTGAAGTTGAGTCAAGTGGTGAAGCAATAACTAGAGGTGACACCATAATAGCCAAAGCATTCCAAGAAGCCTTGAACAATCAAGTCAAGGAAATGGAGAAGATGTATAAGTTCTTTGAATCATTTGCTCCAATGATTCTAGGAAAATTAGATGGACTAGAGAGTAGAGTGAAACACATTGAGGAAATCCTAATGAGAAATACTCAAAGTGGTGAAGGACCCTCTAGGCCTCAAGATAGAAATGAGGAAGATGATGATAAAGAGGAAGATAAGAAGGACAAAGATGATGACAGTGATGATGGGGATGATCAAGGAGGAAATGATGAGACAGTGGCAGAACAAGAAGAAGAAGAAGAACATGTACATGAAGAACCACAAGAGGCAGGAAGCCAAGTAGCTCAAGCTGAAATTGTCTCACCATCACACATTTCATTCAGCCAAGGAAGAGTGAAGCACTTGGCCATCAAGAAAGGGATTAGCAAAGCCTCTTCATCAACATCACAAGACTAAGCATCTCTTCCATTCTATTTACTGCTTTAAGTCATTTGAATTTTTAGTTATGCATCTAATGTTATAATCTTCTTCAATATTTTTCTTGCATCTTATGTAATAGTGAAGCTCAATGATGAAATCTCAGTGATGAGAGCTTCCTTTATGTGTTAAATTGTTAATCTCATTTTCATTGACCCCATCTTTGACTGATGACAAAAGGGGGAGAAGAAATGAGGATGACAAAATGTGTGAAAAACTGCTGTATGGGATGAGATAATGAATTTTTGAATTTTCTCTATATGAATTGATAATGAATTTTCTGTATATGAATTTTCTGTATGCATGTTTTCTGAGTCTTATGTCTCAATCCTATAGATGTTTTCTATGTGTTTTCTGTAAATGAATAACTTGTTCTTGAATTGTTACTCTATGAAAACTCTATGAAAACATTTGAATGCATGAGCTATAACTTGTTGCCAAAAAGTATTCTATTGTTTGTTCAAACTGATCTAAATCTGTTTTAATCTCTCTATTATGTTTGAACAACCTTAGGCATTCATTATATTGAATTTATTATAGTTTTTGACTTAAGATTTAAAAATTCGGATGCATGTTCTGAAATTCGGATGCATGCATATTTTGCTGTCAAAAAGTGCTCTATTGTTGTTCAAATTGATTCAAACTTGTTTTAATCTCTTCCACTAAGTTTGAACAACCTTAGGAAAGCTTATTCACAAAAATTGAAGCTTTCATTTAACCTATTTTAAAATTCGGACTTGATATGTCAAAATTCGGATGCATAGCATCTCAAGTCCAAACTTGTTGAAAAATGAGCACAATCTAAGGGGGAGCAATGTTAATCTTTTCTTATCTTTAATACCTTTCTTATAAGTTGTCTTAATGCTTAAATGCTATATCTTCTATCCTAGTAGTTGGAAGGAAGGAGGTTAATGGAGGTTGGTTGGGTCATAGGCTCATATTGAGCCTTTTGTATGTCAATGTGCTAAATTGGTTATTTTCTATCATTGACATTAATACTTCTATGTACTACATTGTTTTAATCTATCACATTTTGCATCAAAGTTTGTCATCAACAAAAAGGGGGAGATTGTTAGCCCTAAGGGCAAATTATGTGGTTTTGATTAATGACAAATATTGATGAGGACTAAAATGTTTGATTATTGTGTGATAGGTTCTGTAAACTGAGAAGTATGAATTCTCATTGCTTTGAAGCAAAAGTTCAAGAACAACTTCAGTTAAGCAAGTATTTGAAGTTTGAAGAATGTTGTTCTAAAGATGATCAAAAAGCATTGAAGACTTGAAGTGTAGAGTACATTTAACTTTTAGGTAAATCTCTATGTAAACTCTACACTTGCATGTCTTGGTTATCATTGAATGCATAAGAGAGCATAAAAATAATCTTACGATTTTAAAAGGCTTTGAATGAATCTTTTTATAAGATATGTTAGTAAACTTCATATGTTCTTGTTTTTCAAGCTTATATATGGTTAAATAAGTTTTCTATACATATCAAATGTTTTTCAAACTCATTGAAGTTATATCTCAAATGATTTTACAAAGTTTGAAAATGCTTCCAAAAAATTCGGTCGTCCGAATTTTGTAGAAAAAGTTTGCTACTATTCTTTCAGAAAAATTCGGAAGAAGATTCGAACGCAGCCAAAAAATTCGGTCGTCGAAATTTTTGGCCTTCAGCATGGTCACTGTTCTTCCAGAGAAATTCGAAAGAAGATTCGGACGCAGCAAAAAATTCTTTCGTCCGAATTTTTGTTCTCAGCATGGTTACTATTCATCCAGAGAAATTCGGACGAAAATTCGGAAGCAGCCAAGAAATTCGGTCGTCCGAATTTTCTGAAACTAGCCGTTTCTAGCCGTTTTATGAACGTTTTAACAGATTTTCAAATTCTATAAAAGCTATAAACATGCAAATTTTTGTAACTCTTGAAATCTTGAAAACTCCAAGCATTGAAAAGCATTTAGTAAACATTTCTTAAGCTCTCTTATGTCTTGTGCATTCAATTGATCAACCCAAAAGACATCAAAGTGTGAAGGTGCAAAATTGTGTAATATCTACCATCAAGTGGTAACTTCTACACATTCTCATTTATTTATCAAATTGTGTATTTCTACTAGCTCTAGCAAGGTTATCTTGATAACATAAAATCCTTTAGATAAGGGTGATCCTTGAAAGTGTGATTCAAGGTTGTTTAAGATATAAAACCATTGTTTGTGGTGAGCCTTGTATTGTAAACATTACTAGAAGAGGTTGTGAGTGTAAAACCATAGTTTGGTGAACCTCTCTTGTAATTTGTAAACCTGAGCAATTAGTAGATTTGTTGAAATCCTTAAGTGTGAGCTTAAGGTAGTGGATGTAGATCTTGAGGATCGAACCACTATAAATTGTTTGAGTTCTTTGCTATTGCTTTCATTACTGCCTTGCTATCAATTATCTATTATTAGCTTATATAACTTGTTCTTGGTCTAAACGCATAAAAGGTTTAAGTTTGCGAAAATTAGCCAAATAGCTAATTCACCCCCCTCTTAGGTATTTCAATATGGATATTCTGTCGATGCATCAACTAATAATTTTTCAGTATTCATCCCAAAATAATTGACACATTCAACCCCAAGTAATACTAGTAACATTCAAATAATACCAAAACAAATAGCACATAGAAATTTGTCATATCAGGAAACTTCTAGTTTCATAATATTTTTAAATTCCTAATTATTTTTCGTATTTTAATGATCTAGGATAGTACAACCAGGCATTCCAACTAATACATTATATATCAGTGAACTTCAAGTTTACTCAATATTGCATCTCGATTTCATAAATTCAATGCAATATGAACCAAAAGAGATGAATAGCAATATCTATAATTGACATATATTCTAGGTCATAATGGTAATGCATATGTCTCAAAAGTCCATTCATCCAATGTTTCGATATAGTGATAATATAATCAATGCTCAAAAGTTTTCACGAGGCCATATGGAGAATGATGCATTACAACAATTGACCATTATGTGAAGATCTGGTAGCTCTTCTGAAGCTTTTAATCAATTAACTCTTTTAGAGTTATTGATCAACTTGTTCTTCAAGAACTTTGTACTACCATTTATACTTTGGACATATATTTCAAAATTTTCTAAATAAACTACCAATATTATTTAGACAAATTGTATCTCCACCATTTTTTATCCAAAACAAAGTAAAATAATACAAATACTATAATATAAATATATAATATGAAAACCTTCAAATAATAATCACAAAATGATAGGAAATAGAAAAGTAATAATTCGATAATTCTAAAATTTGATTAATATTCAAAATTCTAAAAGCTCTTTCTAGATATTCAAAAGAATTGGTTACATTCATATTTGACATATCAATATCATCGATACAACCACCATTACAATCAATAGCATAATTTAGGGAAGTAAAGCAATATTAATACTTAATAGAGATTCATAACATGGTTGACATACTACAGGTACACGACAAAAATCCCTTCATATTGCATCAATAACATGTTGAAATTATTACTTTCCCTTTTCCCTTCGCATTATTTTCTCACTTCTAGTGAGTCTCTATTTACTAAGAATGAGTCATTCTTACAGCATAAGAACAAAGTGCATTTCTACTAGTCACGACCAAAATCTCTTTCATACATATATTATAAGTTCTAATTTCATTCATTTCAGTGAATGACATAAAATCAACTGGTCGAGCATCAAAATATTTTATCAATGACTCATTTAGCCTCTGAAGATATAAATTTAAAATGCTTCTGAAAAGCTTCTTTTTGATATTGCTACTACAAGAGTATGTTAGAGATATGAGAAAAAAAAAATCTTTCATTCATCACATCACTAGTATTATGTCACCTTACAACTTTAATGGAGAAGAAATTCTAAACGTGATAAAATTTTGCTTACTGATTGACAAAATCTTTTAGGTAAACTTATAACAAATCATAATTAGCATTTATATAACAACCATTTTCTAGTGGTTGTATATTTCATTTAAAATTTTCTAGTAATCAAGTGGTTTTGATCTTTTAGTATTTCGTAAATGGTATCTTCAAGACCCATTATATCCAGATAGATCTTATCATTATGCATTTAAAAAAGTAGTCTCTTTTTAGAAATATCAAAAGTCATAATACAAGAGTTTATGAAAATCCAACATCTAATGGGGAAAGGAAATCAAATCTAATCAGGAATAATATTTTGAGTGTTTAGTTCTCTTTAGGAAACTGACTAATATAAACATCCACATATTTTTAATTATTTCATAACAAAGATGATATAATTGATTCAATATCTTTTGGAAAGAAAAAAAGTTTGTTGATACTCATGCACAATAATTAAAGACATACAAAAAATTTACAAACCAACTATTCTTTATAAAGAAAATTTGTCCTATAATTCGAGACGGAAGAAAAATGCAAATGAACTTGTCATTATGAGACGAAAGAAGTACAATATATTTTCTTTATTTTACAACATCTATATATGAGAGTTTTTTTAAAAAAAAAAAAGGTGCGAAGAGGGAGCCAAAGCCCCATAGATTTGGGAAACCCTCTAGTTTCACTTGTGTCCACCACCAGGTATACCTACGCCGAATATCTTAGTAGAACCATATAAAGGAATAGCTCCCGAGGCCACAGGCGTCTTTTGTGGACTACATCTATTTCACTTATAGCAGGCGTGACTGATGGACTTGTTATCCGCGGTGGTTGTCGCTTAAGTTTACTAACTCTCGCCCTAGCAGACCTCGTAACAAGCCTTTCCCAAAGTCAACTAAGATAACATGTCAAAAAACTATTGACTATCTACTAACTCAACACCTCTCCTATGAATGTGTAATTTACTAATTCTTGTTAAAACATATAACAAATTTCACACAATTTTATTGAAATTGAGTGTAAGATTGCTTATTTTGACTTAGAAGTTCAAATTTTCTAGTTTGAAATCTGTAAAAAATTTCTAACAAGTTTATAAATTTCTTTTCTTATTTTTGATTCATCTAAAAATATTTTTAATATCTTTTTCTAACTTTCTAGTATTTAATAAACTAGCCTAAAAAGACTCGTGCAATACACATACACTAAATACTTTAGAAATTAAATGTCGTAGCTTTATTTATTTAAACAAAAAATCATTTAATCATTATTAATATTAAATATATCATTTACCTCTCCCCATTCTCTAACTTTTCTTTCATAAGATGAAAAGAAGTATAAGATTAAAGATATTAACATTTTATATAATTAGATCCTCAAAAAATTTCAACAAATTTCTTAATTTTCATTTAACAAAAAAAAAAAGAGAGAGCATATTGCAAAAATATTTCATGTTACAATGATACTTTTATCCCCAAAAAAAATTGTATAAAATCCAATCATGTTACGAAATAATATGTGAATAATCATATTAGTTAGTTTTTTGAAGAAAACTAAACTCTCAAAATATTACTCCTTATTAGATATGATTTCCTTTCCCTATTAGATTTTAGATTTTCATAAAATCTTGTATTATGAGCCTATATATAGGGCCATATGATGACATTAATAATATACACACACTAGTCTTAATTATTTACTCTCAGAGAATCAATAAAAGCTCTTATGTTCTCTATCTATTTTCTTTCTATTGTTTCTCTATATTCTCTTCATTATCAGCATGAGACTCTGCCGCTAAATCTTTCAAGTTTATATAAAGGCAAGAAACACGAGACTTTGCCATCGAATTTTTAAGCTTCATAACCAAGCAACAAAGGTACTTTTCTTACTTATTTTGGAATTTTCATAGCAAACCTCAAAACTTGAATCTTTGATTTTTGATATTTCTGAAAAGTGATCTTTTTTATACATGATGCTAAAATCCATTTGGATATAGTGAGTCCTGAAGACATCATTTAAGAAATACTAAAGCATCAAAGCCAATTGATTACTAGCAAATTTTGAAGGAAATATAAAACCACTAGAAGATGGTTATTATGTAAATTCTAGTTATGATTTGTTATATAAGTGTGCCTAAAAGATTTTATGTCTACCAGTATAAAAAATTTTATCACGTTTAGAATTTCTCCTCCATTAAAGTTGTTCAAAGTTGTAAGGAGAAATATTACTAATGATGATAAATTTAAAAAATTCTTTTTTCATATGTTGAACACGCTTCTGTAATAGCAATATCGAGAAGAAGTTTTTCAGAAGCGTTTTAGATTTATATCTTCTGAGACTAAATGAGTCATTGATAAAATATTTTGATGCTCGACCAACTTATTTTATGCCATTCCCTGAAGTGAATAGCATTAGAACTTATAATATATTTATGAAAGAGATTCGGTTGTGGCTAGTAGAAACACACTTTGTTCTTATGTTAGTAAGAATGACTCATTTAATTCTCAATATCTAGATACTCACTAGAAGTGAGAAAAGAAAAAAAGAAAAAGTAATAATTCTAACATGTTATTGATGCAATATGAAAGTTTGTCATATACTTGTAGTACGTCAAGTATATTATGAATCTCTATTAAGTATTGATATTGCTATACTTACCTAAATTATGTTACTATGTAATGATATTTGTTTCAATGATATTGATATGGAAAATGTGAATGTAGTCAATTCTTTCGAATATCTAGAAAGTGTTTTTAGCATTTTGAATGTTATTTTTTCTATTTTCTATCATTTTGTAATTATTATTTGAAAATTTTCATATTATATATTTATATTCTAGTATTTGTATATTATTTTAATTCGTTTTTGGATCAAGAATAGTAAATATACATTTTGGCTAAACAATATTGGTAGTTCATTTGGAAAAATTTGAAATAAATGTCCAAAGTATAAATGGTAGTACAAAGTTCCTAAAGAACAAGTAATCAATAACTCTGGAAGAGTTAATTGATTAGAAGCTCTAGAAGTGCTACCAAATCTTTACTTAATGGTCAATTGTTGTAATACATTATTCACCATATAGTCTCGTGAAAACTTTTGATCCTTGATTATATTATCATTATATCGAGACATTGGATGAATGGACTTTTGAGGCATATGCATTAGCATTATGACCTAGAATGTATGTCAATTATAGATACTATTGTTCATCTCTTCTGGTTTATATTGCATAGAATTTATGAAATTGAGATGCAATATTAAATAAACTTGAAGTTTCTTGATAAATAATTTATTAGTTAGCATGACCAATTGGACCATCTCGAATTATTAAAATGCGAAAAATGATTAGGAATTTATAAAAATGAGAAAATGACTATAACTGTACATAAACTTATTTCGTTTTGTTACTTTTGTCCAAAAATAATTTTTTATCATTTTGTATACCTAAACTTTTTACGAGTAGCTACAATTAACAAATTATTGCAATTGCGGCATCCAATTGCACGCAACCTGCACGTGATATCTTTATGAAAGGGTAATTTTGGGTATTTACTCATTGTCCCTCCCTTCCCAACTATCCAACCCATCTCATAAAGAGTCAAATATGACCCGATCCAAGCCTGGCACTTAACCCATTTTCAATTAACCCTCAGGCATAATTTTTCTCAAATTGCAAAGGTAAAATTCAATGGAAAAATAATTTTCTCAACCCATCCCATGATGATCATAGAATCTAGTCAAGCTTAGAGAAAAGGGTGCCTGGAGCAGCTAGACCAGGGGGCCTGGAGCTGGATTTTTCTCAGGCATAATTTTTCTCAAATTGCAAAGGTAAAATTCAATAGAAAAATAATTTTCTCAACCCATCCCATGATGATCATAGAATCTAGTCAAGCTTAGAGAAAAGGGGGCCTGGAGCAGCTAGACCAGCTTGCCCAGCCACAGTAGCTGTTATAGTGGGTGGAAATTCAGAGCAGCAGAGAATAAGTGACCAAAACAGAGGAAAAATGGCATAAGTGCATGTAGGAGCCCTTTGAACTCATCTTTGAGAGTTGAAGGAGCCCTTTGAACTTGACCAATTTTTCACCTTGATATGCTCAAGTATGGAAAGATAATAAATGGTAGGAGATTTGTTGCTGCTGGTTTTTTTATTTTGCTGAACAAATAAGGGGTTGAAGATGAGAGTAAATGGAGGAAGAAGCTAGGGATTTGATGAAAAAAATTATCTTTATGGAATGGGTTGGACAGTTGGGAAGGGAGGAAAAATGGGTAAATATCTGAAATTACCCTTTTAGAAAGATATCACATGCAGGTCGCGTGGATTTAGACGACGGATTCCACCGCAGTTGCAACAATTTGTCAATTTTAGTTGCTCGTAAAACGTTTAGGTGTACAAAATGATGAAAATTTTATTTTTGGACAAAAGCAGCAAAACAAAATAAGTTTATGTATAATTATAGTTATTTTTGAAATACCTAAGAGGGGGTTGAATTAGGTATTTGGCTAATTTTCGCAAACTTAAACCTTTTATGCGTTTAGACCAAGAACAAGTTATGTAAGCTAATTATAGATAATTGATAGCAAGGCAGTAATGAAAGCAATAGCAAAGAACTCAAACAATTTATAGTGGTTCGATCCTCAAGATCTACGTCCACTACCTTAAGCTCACACTTAAGGATTTCAACAAATCTACTAATTGCTCAGGTTTACAAATTACAAGAGAGGTTCACCAAATTATGGTTTTACACTCACAACCTCTTCTAGTAATGTCTACAATACAAGGCTCACCACAAACAATGGTTTTATATCTTAAACAACCTTGAATCACACTTTCAAGGATCTCCCTTATCTAAAGGGTTTTATGTTATCAAGATAACCTTGCTAGAGCTAGTAGATCTACACAATTGAATAAGTAAAGAAGAGTGTGTAGAAGTTACCACTTGATGGTAGATATTACACAAATTTGCACCTTCACACTTTGATGTCTTTGGATTGATCAATTGAATGCACAAGTCATAAGAGAGCTTAAGAAATGTTTGCTAAATGCTTTTGAATGCTTGGAGTTTTCAAGATTCCAAGAGTTACAAAAATTTGCATGTTTATAGCTTTTATAGAATTTGAAAATCTGTTAAAACGTTCATAAAATGGCTAGTAACGGCTAGTTTCAGAAAATTCAGACGACCGAATTTCTTGGCTGCGTCCGAATCTTCGTCCGAATTTCTCTGGATGAATAGTAACCATGCTGAGAACAAAAATTCGGACGACCGAATTTTTTTGCTGCGTCCGAATCTTCTTCCGAATTTCTCTGGAAGAATAGTAGCAAACTTTTGCTACAAAATTCGGACGACCGAATTTTTTGAAAGCATTTTCAAACTTTGTAAAATCATTTGAGATATAACTTCAATGAGTTTGAAAAACATTTGATATATATAGAAAACTTATTTAACTATATTTAAGCTTGAAAAAAAAACATGAACATATGAAGTTTACAAACATATCTTATAAAAAGATTCATTCAAAGACTTTTAAGATCATAAGATTATTTTTATGCTCTCTTATGCATTCAATGATAACCAAGACATGCAAGTGTAGAGTTTACATAGAAATTTACCTAAAAGTTAAATGCACTCTACACTTCAAGTCTTCAATGCCTTTTGATCATCTTTAGAACAACATTCTTCAAACTTCAAATACTTGCTTAAATGAAGTTGTTCTTGAACTTTTGCTTCAAAGCAATGAGACTTCATACTTCTCAATTTACAGAACATATCACACAATAATCAAACATTTTAGTCCTCATCAATATTTGTCATTAATCAAAACTACATAATTTGCCCTTAGGGCTAACAATCTCCCCCTTTTTGATGATGAAAAACTTTGATGCAAAATGTGATAGATTAAAACAATGTAGTACAAAGAAGTATTAATGTCAATGATAGAATATAACCAATTTAGCACATTGACATACAAATGGCTCAATATGAGCCTATGACCCAACCAACCTCCATTAAGCTCCTTCCTTCCAACTACTAGGATAGAAGATATAGCATTTAAGCATTAAGAAAACTTCTAAGAGAGGTTTTAAAGGTTGTAAAAGTTTGACAATGCTCCCCCTTAGATTGTGCTCATTTTTCAACAAGTTTGGACTTGAGATACTATGCATCCGAATTTTGACATATCAAGTCCGAATTTTAAAATAGGTTAAATGAAAGCTTAAAATTTTGAGAATAAGCTTTCCTAAGGTTGTTCAAACATAGAGGAAGAGATTAAAACCAGTTTGAATCAATTTGAACAACAATAGAGCACATTTTGGCAACAAAATATGCATGCATCCGAATTTCAGAACATGCATCCGAATTTTTTGATCTTGCATCCGAATTTTTAAATCTTAAGTCCAAACTGTAATAAATTCAATATAATGAATGCCTAAGGTTGTTCAAACATAATAGAAGAGATTAAAATAGATTTAGATCAATTTGAACAACAATAGAATACTTTTTGGCAACAAGGTATAGCTCATGCATTCATGCATTCAAATGTTTTCATAGAGTTTTCATAGAGTAAAAATTCAAGAGAAAGTTATTCATTTACAGAAAACACACAGAAAACATCTATAGGATTGAGACATAAGACTCAGAAAACATGCATACAAAAAAAATTCATAAGCAGAAAAAATTCATTATCTCATCCCATAGAGCAGTTTTTCACACATTTTGTCATCCTCATTTTTAACACATAAAGGATGCTCTCATCACTGAGATTTCATCATTGAGCTTCACTATTACATAAGATGCAAGAAAAATACTGAAGAAGATTATAACATTAGATGCATAACTAAAAATTTAAATAACTTAAAGCAGTAAATAACTTAGTCTTGTGATGTTGATGAAGAGGCTATGCAAATCCCTTTCTTGATGGCCAAGTGCTTCACTCTTCCTTGGTTGAATGAAATGTGTGATGGTGAGACAATTTCAGCTTGAGCTACTTGGCTTCCTGCCTTTTGTGGTTCTTCATGTACATTTTCTTCTTCTTCTTCTTGTTCTGCCACTGTCTCATCATCTCCTCTTTGGTCATCCCCATCATCACTGTCATTATCTTTGTCCTTCTTATCTTCCTCTTTATCATCATCTTCCTCATTTTTATCTTGAGGCCTAGAGGGTCCTTCACCACTTTGAGTATTTCTCATTAGGATTTCCTCAATGTGTTTCACTCTACTCTCTAGTCCATCTAATTTTCCTAGAACCATTGGAGCAAATGATTCAAAGAACTTATACATCTTCTCCATTTCCTTGACTTGATTGTTCAAGGCTTCTTGGAATGCTTTGGCTATTATGGTGTCACCTCTAGTTATTCATTCACCACTTGACTCAACTTCAGTTTCTTCTTCAACTACTCTTCTTTTTGTTGGTGGTTGCTCCCCCTCACTTGAAGTGTCATGCTTTCTTTTTGTCTTCATTTCTCTTGCAAGGGTCTCTTCCTCATCTTTCTCATCTTCATCCTCCTCCTTTTCCTCTTCTACACTTTCTGTCCTTTCCTTTCTTCCTAATCTTTTTGGAGAGGATCCTCTTTTTGTTTTCCATACTCCATCATCATCAAGGATAAGCTGCATTCTCTTAAGGGATTCATCAGTGTATATTTCTCCACTTTTAAAGGCTTGTCCTCTTCTTGGAAGTTTAATCTTAAAATGCTTAAAGATCTTTGTTAACAGTCTTCCAAAAGGGAATGCCATGGTTACTGTTTTTCTAGCAGTAATCATGTGTCTTAAGGCTATATATCCAAAGTTGAATTTTCTCTGTTCATGCAGGGCCAACATTAATACCATATGCATATTACCTACTGATGGTTTATGTCCAAAGTTAGGAACAATCATAGTAGTTACCATATGATGCAATACTCTACCTCTAGCATCCAAATTCTTGATTTCCCTCTCTTTTATAGATCTAAACTCTCTTCCATTTGTAAATGCTTGTTCAAATCTATCATATGTAAAGAGTTGACGATCATAGCAATGCATTGAGGGTGCATAATATTTAGCCCCGCTGTCACTTACCCCACAAATTCTGTTAATCAGGTCTTCACTTAATTCAATGTCAACTTGGGATACTCTAGTTGAATACCATTGTATCCTATCATCCCCAACAATCTCAGTTCTTTCTTCCTTTAGGTTTGCATAGAATTCATATACCAAAGTAGGATAAAAATCTTCATTAATAAACAACAAACTACTCCATCCAACATCATTGAAATAGGACAAAACCATATCCATACTAGATATTTTATCAACATCTACCTTATATCCAGGAATAATCTTTCTACTATTTTTATTCCATTCATCAAATTCATGAGTAGATTTGATAGAGATAAACCTGTCAACCCCAGATTGTGTTTGACGAATGCGAATCCTTCTTGGTTGATTGAGGATTGGGTCTCCATCTCCTTCCTTTGCCTTTCCTTTTCCTTTCTCAACATTGGGCTTCTTTGTTCTCACCATGATGTTTTCTCTTGAGAAGGGTTTGTTTTCTGTATGAAATTAGGGCTTAGAAGTTTAAAAATGAATGCAAATCGGGATGAGAGTGTGTGGATTTGAAGAGATTTTGATTCGGACGTGAATGAGTATGAGTGGTTTTGAAAGGATTTAAAATTCGGAAGTTGTAATGTTTGGAAGAAACCGTTCGATTTTCATTTAAAGGGATGCATCCGCAAAATTCGGACGACCGAATTTTAGGTCTGCGTCCGAATTTTTGGTCGAAAGTTTCTGTCTCTTTGGTTCAGAAAATTCGGTCAACCGAATTTTCTGTCCTGCGTCCGAATTTTTTGATCAATAAATCTCTGTTTTCATCACAACATTAATACACACATTAGTCATTGAATTTTGAAATTCCTAAGAGTCTTCTTAGGTGATTAAACCTTTCCTCAGCCAAAGGCTTTGTAAATATGTCAGCAATTTGATCATTTGTATTTACATGTTCTAAGCATATATCTTTCTTAATCACATGATCACGAATGAAATGATGTTTTATCTCTATATGCTTGATTCTAGAATGTTGAATGGGATTAATGCTCAAATTGATAGCACTAGTATTATCACATAGTACAGGCACACACTTAAATTTAAGACCATAATCAAGTAAATTATGTTGCATCCATAATAATTGTGCACAACAACTTCCTGCAGCTATGTATTCAGCTTCAGCTGTGGATAAAGATACACAAGCCTGCTTTTTACTAAACCAAGACACTAGACAACTACCAAGAAATTGACAATGACCACTTGTACTTTTACGCTCAACTTTGCATCCAAAGCATAGTCGACGATCGAATATCCAATAAGTTCAAAAGATGAAGTTTTAGAAAACCAAAGACCATAGTCATGTGTATCAATCAAATAACGAAATATTCGTTTGACAGAAATTAGATGAGATTCTTTAGGACATGATTGGAATCTAGCACACAAGCAAACAACAAACATAATATCTGGTCTACTAGCAGTGAGATAGAGTAAACTTCCAATCATACCTCTATACAATTTCTCATCAATACTTTTACCTTTCTCATCTTTGTCAAGTTTAGTTGATGAACTCATAGGAGTACTTATTCCTTTTGCTTGATCCATTCCAAACCTTTTCAATAGCTCCTTAGTATATTTTTCTTGATTGATGAAGACTCCATCCTTGGTTTGCTTAATTTGTAGTCCAAGGAAGAAACTTAGTTCTCCCATCATGCTCATCTCAAATTCATTTTGCATAGTTTTAGCAAACTCTTCACAAAGAGAAATATTAGTAGAACCAAAAATAATATTATCAACATAGATTTGTACAAGCAAAATATCATTTTTAGAAGATGTTTTAATAAAAAGAGTTGTCTACTTTTCCTTTAGTAAAACCTTTTGAGAGAAGAAAACCACTTAATCTTTCATACCAAGATCTTGGAGCTTGTTTCAGTCCATATAGAGCTTTGGTTAGCTTATACACATAATTTGGAACTTTTTCATGGATAAAATCAGGAGGTTGTTCTACATAAACCTCTTCTTCAATAAAACCATTTAGGAAAGCACTTTTAACATCCATTTGAAAAAGTTTAAAACCTTTAAAGCAAGCAAATGCCAAAAGTATTCTTATAGATTCTAATATGGCTACTGGAGCAAAGGTCTCATCATAGTCAATGCCTTCTTCTTGGTTGAAACCTTGAGCAACAAGTCTAGCTTTATTTCTAACTACTTCTCCTAGTTCATTTAACTTATTTCTAAAAACCCATTTTGTACCAATAACGAGAATGATCATGAGGTCTAGGAACAAGAGACCAAACTTTATTTCTTTCAAATTGATTTAGCTCTTCTTCCATAGCAATAATCCAAAAATTATCACACAATGCATCATCAATATTTTTTGGTTCAATATGAGATAAAAGAGCGAAGTTATCAATAAAGTACCGCCTTGTTTTTACCCCTTGGGAGACATCACCAATGATTTGCTCCTTAGGATGACCTTTTGCATATGTGATATCCTTTGGAAGTTCTTGATTATTGCTTGATTGACCATCTTGTTCTTGCTCCATTATTTCTTTTTTCTTTGTACGATCTTCCATTGTGGGTGCTTGGTGTTGAGTATGATTTTCAACCATTGATGTGCTCGTGTCATCTTCATTTCCTCTTTGAAGATAAATGTTAGATTCATCAAAGGTTACATGAATAGTTTCTTCAACACACAATGTTCTTTTTATTATAGACTCTATATGCCTTTTTATTTGATGAATAACCAAGAAAAATTCCTTCATCCGATTTTCTATCAAACTTACCAATATAGTTGCTAGTGTTTAAAATGAAGCATTTACAACCAAAAAACTTTGAAATAGACAATTGATGGAGTTTTTGTCAAATAAGAGTTCAAAAGGTGTTTTTTCTTATAAAAGGTCTTAGTAAAACTCGTTCATGATATAACAAGTTGTATTAATGACTTTCAGCCCAAAAGTACTTTGGTAATGAGTTTTCACAAAGCATTGATCTAGCCATTTCTTGTAAGGTTCCGTTTTTCCTTTCAACAACACAATTTTGTTGAGGTGTTTTGGTAATTTGAAAATTTGTGAGTAATACCATATTCATCACAAAATTTTGTAAAGTCTTGGTTACAAAATTCTCTTCCATTATCACTTCTAATAGAAATCGGTTTGCAATCAAGAGAGGTTTGAACCTTTTTGAAGAGTTTTGAAAATTCATGAAATGTTTCATCTTTTTGTGCTAAGAACATTACCCATGTAAATCTTGAAAAATCATCAACAATCACATAAGCATAGCTTTTACCACCAAGACTAGTAGTCCTCATAGGTCCAAATAAATCCATATGAATCAGTTCAAGAGGTTTTGAGGTAGAAACCATTTTCTTTGGTTTAAAAGATGTTTTTGATTGTTTTCCATATTGACAAGCATCACAGAGGCGAGTTTTATCAAAATGCAATTTAGGTAATCCTCTCACCAAACTCTTGTGTAGAAAGTTTGTTTAATAAATCCATGCTTACATGTCCTAATCTTCTATGCCATAAAAATCCATCATTGTCATGAATGGCAAGACATTTAATATCATTTGTAATAAGTTCATCAAGATACAACACATATACATTACCAATTCTTTTAGCAACAAAGATAGTTTTGTTACTTGCATTGTCAAGAATAGTACAAGTATCACATTTAAACTCTACTTTGCATCCATTATCACATAATTGACTAATACTCAGTAAATTATACTTTAAATCTTTAATAAGTAATACTTTCTTGATAAGAGGGAAAGAACCTTTACCAATGTTACTTATTCCAAGTATTTTCCCTTTCTTCTTATCTCCAAATGTGACAAAACCTTCACTTGTAGTTTGAAGTTCACTAACAAGTGATGCATTTCCAGTCATGTGCCTTGAGCATCCACTGTCAAGGAACCATTTTGTGGCACTTGATCTTGAGGCAAATTGTACCTATATCAAATTTGAAAGGGTAATTTTTGGTACCCATATTTTCTTGGGTCCAAGGGGGTTAGTAAAAGTTTCTTTGACTTTCCAAATAGTTTTAACACCACTTTCTACTTTTCTTTTGACAAAACATCTAGAAACCTTGTGTCCATGTTTACCACAATAAGTGCAGCAAATATGTGATCTAGAATGATAAGATTCTTTAACAAAAGATTTTCTCTGTTTTGGAGCTGAATAATCATGAGTAAAACCAAGACCATATTTTACAAATGAAGGTCTTTGATAGCCAAGTAATTTATTCAAATTTTCCCTTCCATTTGTAAATCTCTCAATGCATAAAGTTATATCATTAACTCTCCTTTTTAGAAGCTCATGATCTTTTATCATTGACTCAAGAGAAATAATTCTAGTGCAAAGCTTTTTGTTTTCAAAAGATATGTTTTGTATAGTTGTATTCAAAACTTCTTTTTCAATAGCAATGCAACTAATGGTTTCAAGAAGTTTTCCATTTTCAACACATAATTTTGAATTCTCATTAGATAAATCATTTATTTTGAGTTTCATTTCCTTATTTCTTTTTGAAGCCTTTTTTAATTCTTCATATAACTCAACAATAAGATCACTGGAATCAATATCATCATCATATACATTTCAGATAGAGGGTGAAGATTGTACCTCATCATCAATGGCCATGAAGCATATGTTGGCCTTTCCTTCACTTTCATCCTCACTTTCCCTGTTGATCCCATGTTCCAGCTAGTCCTTTTCCTTTCTTGGCGATTTCTTTCTGTTTTTGCTTTCTCTTTCCCTTTCCAACACTCTGGGACGATCAACGATAAGATGCTCAATACTCTTGCATTCAAAGCATTGAGGTTTATATGATGAAGATTGTCCACTCTTCTTGACTCGGCTTTCTTCCTTTCTTGAGAAATTCCTTTTTGTAGAATCTCTTGAATTTCTTCACTGCCATTACAATTTCTTCTTCTCCATCTGTTTCCTCCTTCTTCTTCACTTGAAGATTGTTCTCGTTCACTCAAGTTGTTTGAGGCATTAAGCACTACTCCTTTTCTTCCCTTTTTCTTCATCCTCCTTGTCATTTAGCCGTTTCATCTTCATTTCATGAGTCAGTAGAGATCCAATGAGCTCTTCAAGTGGAAGAGTCTTCAAATCCTTTGATTCCTCAATGGCAAGTGTTTTTAGGTCTGCAGGGATTTTGGTAGAGCATCTAAAATCTTTCTGTTTTGCTCTCCCATAGTATAGCTTTTACCATAAGCTTTTTAAGCCATTGAAAATGTTAGTAAATCTTGTAAACATATCACTAATATTTTCACCTTGTTTCATGGTAAAGCAGTTCATAATCTCTAACTAGCATGACAAGTTTAGATTCTTTAACTTGATTAGTACCTTCATGTGTAATTTGAAGTAATCTCCACATGTCATGAGCAGAATCACATCCACTAACTCTATTGTATTCGAGTTACATCTAAAGCACAACTTAATATATTCATGGCTTGATAATTTAAAGTCATTTTCTTAGAATCATACTCATCAAATTCATCAGTGGATTTGGGTGCGAGGTTATTCCATCAGCACTCATTTTCATTGGGACATAAGGACCTTTCTCAATTATGTTCCACAAATCAAAATTAATATAACAAATATAAATTTTAACTCTAGATTCCCGAAAAGTGTAATTTGTTCCATTAAACAAAGGTGGTCTATTTGTGGAAGATCCTTCTAGGTAAGGTAGGGTTTGACATATTAGCCATAGGATCTTTGTCTTCTAGGTTGTTAAACCACACATGAAGTTCTTGCTACGATACCAATTGAAATACCTAAGAGGGGAGTGAATTAGGTATTTGGCTAATTTTCACAAACTTAAACCTTTTATGCGTTTAGACCAAGAACAAGTTATATAAGCTAATTATAGATAATTGATAGCAAGGCGATAATGAAAGCAATAGCAAAGAACTCAAATAATTTATAGTGGTTCGATCCTCAAGATCTCACGTCCCACTACCTTAAGCTCACACTTAAGGATTTCAACAAATCTACTAATTGCTCGAGTTTACAAATTACAAGAGAGGTTCACCAAACTATGGTTTTACACTCACAACCTCTTCTAGTAATGTCTACAATACAAGGCTCACCACAAACAATGGTTTTATATCTTAAACAACCTTGAATCACACTTTCAAGGATCACCCTTATCTAAAGGGTTTTATGTTATCAAGATAACCTTGCTAGAGCTAGTAGATCTACACAATTGAATAAGTAAAGAAGAGTGTGTAGAAGTTACCACTTGATGGTAGATATTACACAAATTTGCACCTTCACACTTTGATGTCTTTGGATTGATCAATTGAATGCACAAGCATAAGAGAGCTTAAGAAATGTTTGCTAAATGCTTTTGAATGCTTGGAGTTTTCAAGATTCCAAGAGTTACAAAAATTTGCATGTTTATAACTTTTATAAAATTTGAAAATCTGTTAAAACGTTCACAAAACGGCTAGTAACGGCTAGTTTCAAAAAATTCGGACGATCAAATTTCTTGACTGCGTCCGAATCTTCGTCCAAATTTCTCTGGATGAATAGTAACCATGCTGAGAACAAAAATTCGGACGACCGAATTTTTTTGCTGCGTCCGAATCTTCATTGATAAATATGTGTGTGTGTGTGTGTGTGTGTGTATTGTTGATTTTTACAACCTCTAGTTTGCAATTCATTGATAATAAGCTCATATTTAACATTCTTCCAACAACAATTTTTCCTAATAATACTAGTTGTCAACCCATTATATGTTCTCTTCATAATAGTTGATTTGTTGTCAGAAATCAAATATTTTTCATCTAGAATTTAGAAATGTAC